>CM031234.1:684980395-685445395 GCA_018340775.1 Taxus wallichiana var. yunnanensis | reverse complement strand
CATGCCTCAATAAAACTCCCTTTTCCCTCCCTAATGGTCCCATAAACCCTTCTCCCACACCCAACTAAGGCCTACTACCCAACCAACACACAAACATCTTCACAAGAAAAAAACAAATAATTTTACAAACACAACATTGCATACAAATAAGCAAAATAACATAATGAAAAAAGTGGAGATCCTAACTCTCCATCAAGTTCCAAGAAAATTCCACAAGCCTCTTCAAATCCAAGCTAAGAAATTTCCAAGCACTCCAAAATCTCCAATTCCAAAAGTGCACAAGAAGAGAAAAGAACAAGTAACCCCCATTCCAACCAAAAATCATTAATAAATAGAAAATAAATATGAGGATGATGAGGTGGTTACATGTAGAATGCCACTTCATCATTTCTTCATCCCCACACTCAATTCAACACACCAAGACAAAGAATATCAATGCACATGCAAGGACTATGACAACCCACATGGCTCAAAACTTGCACACCATGCTTTCAAAGGACCTAATAAATTGGGGTAGAAAGAAAGTGCAATAATTTTCCTTCTTTTACACTCAAAAATGGACAAAGAATTCAAAAATAAGCTTTTCAACCCATAGGTAGGGTTGTTGGGTAAATTTAAGAGACATGGGACAAGCCTTGCTTGTCCCACAAGCCCTCCGAAATAGGCCCCAAGTCAATATCCGAATTTTGAAGTAGGGGTGGAGTAAAACAGTCTCAAATCAACATAAAGTTTACTTACACAAGGACTACAAAATCATCGTAATTATTTGTCACATCCTTAATTCGGTTGACAAAAACAAGAAGGGTTAAGCTTAATTAATATGCATTTACAACATGCTAATAAAGTAACAAAATTTCTAAATTTTAAATACACAAAACATAAACGAGGAACATACAAAAATTAAAGAAAGGGAACACAATTCACCCCATGGCCACATATGTGAAGTCACCCCCCATGGGAGACCTCCAAACTAGACATGCAAAACACCACACTAAACAACATTACACAAGTTGTCAAATTTGGCCTCGTTTCTCAAAACCCAAAATCCTTCATTGGTTGGTCCCTATCCCCTTCGATGTATGTGATAAAATTTCTGCACACAACAAAATACCTCTCTAGCCTTTCGGCCATATTAACAACATCGAGACAATATACATATAAGATCAAAATCATCATTCAACATTAGCAATTCTATTATCCATCAATATATCAAAATCTAACCCTAACATTCATGAGATTATAAGTCTACTCAAAACATCCCAAAACATAACGTGTCAGTAAAAAATCCACATCATGAAAATCAACATATATCGAACTATCTAACATCACTATCTAGTGTATTACAATAAAATGTAAACATCAAAATGTCGATAGTCTAAATATCAGTGAACTCTATCATCTACTGATCAATGTATCATAATCAAAATGTCTGAATATCAGTCCAACAATATCAATATCAAGATGAAACAATGTCGAAGAGGAGTGGGCACTACACAATGTAATGTTTGTTGCTTTTATACAAAAGACAATGGTTGGAACACTTGCATTGTTGGCTTGCATGTGACTTACATTTGATGTGTTGGCTGATGATAAATTATTCAAAATATGAGAGATACAATAATAGTATAAGGATAACACATGCCCCAATTGACATCCTTTGTTTTTGTTATGTTCTATAGTGTTAAAGGAAAATGAGGGTTTTGACGAAGGAGAGATGTTTCTAATTAACTCACAATGAATTTGGAAAAATTGAGCTAGGTTTTAAGAACCAAAAAACACTTAAATAGAGTTCTAATTTTTGATTTATTGTATTTGATAGTTTGTAGAAACTAATTGCTATAATTTTATTTTTAGCACTAAACAAATATTATAATTCTTCTCATACTTATTAGTTGAATTTTTAAGGTTTGTTTCACGAAGATAAGTGGACATATTTTATACACCTTGTTTTAGACATTTATTACATCTATTAAAAACCTAAATTCTAATAACATTTCAGTTATTCTGATTTGCATAGATATTTCTACACCATTCAATTATAAAAAGGGGATCTAATTTCTCTCTCGAACCCTTTAATTATTCTACTTTACCTCTATTTCTAGATTATTTAATGATTAAAATGGGTCTAATTTATTGATTGACATGAGTTGTCGTTAGTTGTACGTGGTGTAATTGGCCGTAATGTATTTCCACAACTACTACAATACTGTTGATGTAACATTGTTTTGAAGCGTCAACGCAGGGAGATCAAGCAAAAAATGTAAATAAAAACTAGGGTACTCAAATGTGGGTAACCGGGGACTCCGGGATTGGGCTGAGCATATTCCTCCATGAGTTGCGAGCAGATGTCCTTCCTGCAGATGGGCAGGGGTTCGACTTCTCAAAAGACGTGGATGTATTATTATCGTTTGCCAGAATTCTTGATTTTAACGCTTCTAATTCCTTGCAATCTCCCAATTCTTGTAATAACAGTACATATAAATGCTGTTCCTTTGTATTTTCTTGAGCCAAAGGCCTAATTTTCGACGGTTTAATTTGCCGCTCCGTTTCAGTGCCGCGCCTGCACTTACGGCTATCTCTACCATTTCCGAAGCTGCGAGACGGTGGTGCAGCTTTGCTAAAGGGAGAAGAAAATAGAGATGATTCAACTGTATTTGATCCTCTCCACGAAGGGGAGTTAAAAACTTGTCAACAGCCATCGTATCACAATCGCAAACGAAAACCCCTCGCCTTTCTTTTAAAATGTCTGCTACCTTCACCTGCTTAACAAATTCTTGAAGGCCCCCATTCTCCTCTACTAATTTTGCAGTGGGAGCAGATCGTTTACAAGATAGACAGCTCCCCATACTCTTCTATTTGTTGCGGAAAAAAGTTCTTCAATAATACCTGAAGAAAATGTTCCAAGTCTGCTCAGGGTATTTCATCCTATGTCGTCTATTTATACGAATGAATGATAGAATTAGGTCTAACTGAAATATGGATTCCTTTTCCTTGCAAAGATCAAGAGCTGGGTGTGTGGGAAGAAACTACAGTAGAAGTTATCCACATGTCATTTCTACGTTGAAAGAAGACTGATTCAACAATTACAAACAAAAGTATGAACCAACTACTACATTTTGAGAGAAAAAACCAGAGTAGTTTAGACTGTAGACTGTACGGCACATCGATGTTACCTATAATGGTCGTTTAAATTACATCGATGTTTTCGAAGAGATTCATAATTTAAGCTTTCTTCTTGCATGCTGTTTTGAAGCAGATTCCTGTTTCCACAGACGCGAGTTAAATTATTTTGGATCGATGGTTGCAAACAACCAGATTCCTTCTAATGACATCTTGCATCCCTTCGTATGGTCTTTGACTTATGTAACAATATAAAGCATATTTTACAAATAGCTCACTACTTACGTGTGTTCCATCGTTACACATTTAATTAAATATGGCTTTTGGTGAGAAATGGATATGTGGAAATCGGGTTTATAGCAACAATACACTACAGCTCTACACGTACATAAAAATATTATATACATCGATTTCATATAATAAAATAAGAAATGATACATAATGGGATATTTTACTTAGTCTCCGAACAAATGGAAGTCGTGGACAATAGTATGATTTTTTTAATTATTATTATTGAAAATTGTATTTTTATTAATAAAAATAGGAGATATATTGACAGTACAAAAGACGGGTGGAAAAAGTCACACCTCATAATGTCAATCACAATAAGTCAACTCAGCTTCTAGAAGGAGGCCAATTACATAAAAACACAATACACGATCGTTCATCAATCAAAAGAGAGTGATCAAAACAAGGAGCCAAAAAACTAGGCCACAACGACAAACATGGAAGCCGGGAGGAAGCGAAGGGTTTTCTAGCTTGTCACCTCGGCTAGAACCGGGGTGAGCCAAGTCTGGAATGGCCTCCCAACAACTTTCATCTTGGTACTATTGCTCGGGATTATCGACGATGACCGGAAGGAGAAATGGCAATGGAAAACCATGGAAACTTGCCCTCCCGAGGGACATTCCAACTTGTGCCACTAGAATCACCAAGGCGACCAAAACCCCGCCATGGGTAGGGAAGGGGTCAAGAGTGAGGGTACTAGTGATAACGAGGAGAGGGTCTTTGTGGATGAGGTTGCAGTGGCGATGAGCATGAGCATCAATATGAATGTGGTGACTATACAGGAGCGGTGGCCAAATTGTCAGTAGGCGGCTGGAGATGCTCCACCTCGAGCTGAAATTTCTCATCTTGGTTATTTATCTAGAGAATCACAATGGAAAGAACAACCACGTTATTAGTAACGGTGAAAAAATTCTATCCTACGGAACATTATTAAAAATGACAATAGTTTTGTCTTTTCAAAGATGAAATAAAATATCAATTATGAATATGTGCCAAAAGTTGTTGTAAATTGCAGAAGTGAGGCCGAGTCCCTCAAAAAAATCATCTTCCAAGTAAAGAAATCTGAGAGAAGGGTATAAAAATTGAATGAATACATTTCCAGTTGACTAAGCACAAGAGAAGAAGCAAAAACTACGCTTAATAGATTTTTTTAATGGAAAACCAAGCAAGTGGGGTTAAAACCCATTTTCCTAAGTCGATCCCATGTGGGAGCCCTAGTGCGAAAAACACCAAAAAAGTGAGCTTTTTTAGCTCAAAGAGAAATGACCAAATTCTTTAGATCCAAAGTTTCCAAACAGAACCCTGAGAGGCAATATTCCAACGGTGATTAAGTGTATTGACGAGCACCCACTGTGGGCAAGCAATGAGTATCCTAACTAGGGATTGTAGTGGCAAAGTGGAGTAGCAGAAGTCCAATTCCAATCACGCCAGTATGAAATGCTAGAAGAGACGCCAATTTTGAGCATAAAACTCCTTAGGTATGCAAGCAAGTATTTTGTTTCCCAATCGTACGTAAGATCGAAAATGTTGAGCCTGCGCTTGAACCCTAACCCTAATGTCGTAGGGAATAATGGTGTATCCAGTGGTTTTTCTCGCATAGAAAAGATGTAGGTAATCATTCAGGAATTGGTGATGGTGTAAATGTGAATGAAAGCGACCCGTGCCCCATTTAGATAGGGAGGCTACTGGAAATGATGGCAAGAGCGAGATGAAGGAAACTTCACATACCCTTTCCGTTAGTAATGGTAGGGACCAGCATATTGAGGCTGGAAAGGGTGCAAGGAAGGATAAAAGGGACCCCAGGATCGCGTCATCTACCCAAATCCCATAAATCGGTAGCCACGGTTGGGAAATGATCTTTTTGGCAGAACGGCTTCAGATAATGGTGGGTTCGGCTCTTCAGCTACGAATGCCTCATCGTCACCTTCAGGGAAGGGACTTATATGCAGGAATGGGCGAAAATGGTTAGGGGAGACAAGGGACTTCATTTGTTGTGACCGCTGCAAAAGGCGGCCAGATGAAAAATCACTTGTGAGCTGTTAAAGACACCCTTGTCTTGATTCTAGAAGATGATGTTCTTTACAAAGTCTGGAATTTGAAAGAGAAATACAACAAGCATGGTCTCATCTCAATATCAAACTATTTTTGGCCCAAGGTACTCAGTGATATGAATGGATCACTGAACAATGGAGCTAAAAATTAAGGGTAAGATCTAACTCTATCCTTGCTCCAAAGCATATTTCACTTATGTGTTTGAATATATTTAGGATCATGAAATCATACATGATATGTATTAGGTTTAGGGGGATCATTATGGACTCATGACTAAGCCTTGGTATCCCTTATCCGATCCACTAAAAGACTCATTTGATGCAATGCCCATCTGGGTTAGACTCCCGGAGCCTTCCCCTAGAACTATGGGGTGAATCCTATATTGATGCCATTGGTAATAAGTCGGGGTCTTTGAAAAATATGATGATGCTTCCACCCTTTAGTTGTATACTAATTATACAAGGATTCTTTTGAATTTAGATATCTTCAAGGACCTTCTCGAGTGCATAAATTTACATATTGGTAATAGAACCTAGACCCAAAGACTGGACCATGAAATATTGGCTTTCTGTTGTAACATGTATTTTGAAATGGGACATGTGTTAGAGGATTGTGGTGGCTATAAGAAAGAAGGGGGTCCAATCTGCTTGGTAGGTAGATTTTCTCCCTTCTCACTTCACCATTGGTCCCTCTCTTGATCATGTTCCTAATTCTATTTCGATCCCCCTTGGGTGGTCTCTCCAATGTTGTGAACCCCTCCCATTGACTCATATTGATCCTAATAATCATATTCCTTAGGCCCCTGCTTGAGGCGGTTATAGGGGAGGTACACCTCTTCGCTTATAGATCTCCTTTTTAACCTATTTCCTCTTTAAATGTTCTTCTCTTGTGCGCTTCTAGTGTCGAGCTTAACAAGGAGTGTTGGGTAGTCCAGAAGAAGAAAGAGTCTCTACTAAACTGGAATCGATCTATTCTCATATGCCACTAAAATCACATTCTTTAGTTGTTGGTTGACTACATTTATTTGATGTTATTCTACAGGGGTTGTGTTTTGGCTATTGCATGGCATTTTGTTTTTGTTTTGTTTCTTTTTATATTCGTTGTTGTTTCTAGGCTTCAAGCCATTTTTTTCCTCGGTAGCGTCCCAACCAAAAACATTTATCCTTAATAAAAATTATTGATTAGTTTAGAATAGTTATTTTGAAGGTTAGATGTAATAGCAAGGGCGTCCCACAAAAGCCAAGATCTGCGGTTCTTACAAAATAAGTCACCCACCACTTTAATTCTTTTTAGAAAAATATGAATGGCTTTAGACCATGGATCGAGAGACAGAGGGGGCATCATGGAAATTAAAAATAAAGGACCACTAGAGAGAATGAGAGTTAATAGACAAACTAGATATGAAACCATCCCCTTCCAAATTAGGTTTGATTTGAGCATCTCACAAGACTTCCAAATACTTTGAGCAATGAAAGTACCCCCAATTTTAATAGAAACAGGCGGTGAAGAAGGGATTGTATGTTGAGATCTTTTCAATATTATCTACCCAAAGGAGAATCTTAACAAATGCAATGTCGACAAACAAATTCCAGGCCTCATTACTATCGAGGTGACATATTAACCATTTTACGAAAGATCCCATCCTTGAAGATTAATGTTAAGTAGCCCAAGGCCACCAGCTTCTTTAGGTCTATAATAGATGTCCCGTGTGACCTTGTGAAACCTCTTGTGACCCTCGAATTAGCACATAGAAAATCTAGTTGACGTTTCTCTAGTATAGCATAGGTAGTATTAAACGAGCCCAACCAGAGGAATATTAGACATGGGTAGCAAGAGCTAGCACCTTGGATCAAATCTTAAACATTCCTTCTATAACAAGTGGTCTACTAGTCCAATAAGATATTTTGTGCTCCACCCATTGGACAACATAATTCCAAAGTTGTACGAAATTATCCATAGAAAAGAAAAGGGAATGCCGAGGAATATGAATTGGGTACTCAAACCTAATCTAGCTCCATTACAAACCTTCCATCTAGGGAGAAATAGGTGATTGAGAGTGAAAATAGCACTAGGTTTTATCCAATTGAATCGAGGATCCATAAGAAAATAACAAAGTGTTAAGACAATCCAAAGTAGTTTAAACAAACTATTCATCCTCAAAGAAAATTAGAATAAATCACCTCCAAAATGGTCGTTGATGAGTTGTTGATCTATGACAGAAACAAAATACTAGTAATCAAACCTTGAGAAGAAATGTGGGCTTGCATATAGCTAAATCCTTTAGTTGGTAGCACATCAAGAGAGGGGGATAAAGGAAACCCTTAACAAATGGATATGAACAAAACAAACCAGGAAGATTGGTTTTCATTAATTGTAATTCAAGTTGTAGCATTGTTAAAAATCATATGCATAGTATGAATGGATCTCGCCCAAAACTAAGATCTTGAAGCATGGCCATATTGATATACCACTCAATACAATCATAAGCTTTGACATGATCAATTTTTATAAATAATGCCTTCTTGTTTGAAATACGGGCCTATTCTATTCCTTCCCAAACAACAATGATGTTGTCTAAAATGTACATGTGATTAATGAACCCAGTCTATTCACTTCAAACAACAAGAGGAAGAAGAATGGAAACCTTCTTACAAAAGTCCTTAGCAATGATTTTGTAAGACATATTAAACAATGTGATAGGCCTTTATTTTGAAATTTTCTTAGGTCTTATAGACTTGGGGATAAACTTTATGTTACCTTGGTTGATCAGCTCACCCAAAGATTTGGAAAATAAGCCTTCGACGTACACAATATGCAGATCATTTCCCGAGTATCCCACATGGTTTGATAGAATTCCCCTGGAATCCATAAATACCTAGATCTTTTTCAAGATCCATTTAAAATGATGCCTCCTTAAGTTCACTAAGGGATAGAGGTACATAACACGGAAATCGCTAAGAGTGAGTAAATTTGTAAGGAACAACTTACGACATTTAAAAAGAGCCTCTTCTCTAGCACGAGTGGCGGGGTGGGAGGGAAAATCTATGATAATGATGAAAAACTCTTGGATAATGCCCCATAAGGAAGTGTTCCGAGAATTTCCTTGAAAGATATCTTTTATGTGTGTAGCATAATGTTTGTCTCGGAGCATAGAAAATAATTATTTGGAAGCTCTATCCTGAATTCTAAGCCAATGCAGATGAGCACGGAGTAGATAAACCTTGGCTTTGTAATCTTCCTCCAACTTAAGTTTTTCCCTCCAATGGGCGAAATCTGAAGTTGCAAATTTTTATTGAAAGAAGAAACATTGACCTTTTATGAGATTCACTTTGAAACTCATAGTATGTTTGAAAATAGTAATCATTCCATAATAGTATATTTTTACATAACTTTAGTACACTTCTTAATTATGGTATCAAATATGAAATCCACATATATATTACCATGTTTGATTATGTTTGAACTCCAAAAATATTTCTTGGTTTCTTCAAATTCAACATCTTACAAAATCAATAAAAATAGGGGAGGAATTATTGGAAAATTTTCATATTCCTTGATTATTATTACATATCTAACACGTTGTAAAGTTTTGAAAAACAATAGGCCCAACATAATACATGTAGTGCACTAAAAAAATTAATATTAAAATTAAATCAAAAAAGGGATGTATTTTGAAGTGACGTGGATCTGGGTAGCCATCAAGGCACGTGGGCAGGGAATGGCAATGGCAGTGAGCGTGAAAGGGGGTTGTCAGTGTTGCAGATGCCTTTTCAGACCTATCCCTTTTCCTTGCAAAACAATACAAGCACTTAATTTGAGATCCAGAGGCAATAATCACGCTGAGACCCAACAAACATTGTAAATTTAGCAGTATTTGGAAACCTGCAGCGACGGTGGAAGACAGGGACAGTCACTCTGTTTCACCTATGCAACAAATAGGTCTCCAACATGACCACCTTACTTTCCTACAAACTCCTTCCGTGGGCCAAGATATGAGCTCTGGAATAGGGTATGGACATCAATCTAAGCATAAAATATAGCGGGATTTTTTTAGATGTTGTAGTTGCACATGCTCTGGTAGACGCGTATGCAAATGTGGAACCTTGCACAAGGAAGGTGAACTGTTTGAAAGAATGTATAAAAAAACGTGGGTTTCGTGGACAACATTGACTGCAAGATATCCACAAAATTTTAAGCAAATGTAGATGAATAAATCATGTTTCTCGAGATGGGTGCCATCATGTTTCCACTTTCCAGCTCGATTGTGTTTGAGCCATTCAAATTTTCGATGTTTGGAGATCTGTACTGTTTTCTTTCGCTCAAATATGTTGATCTTTGCTTCATTCATGAGCTCGTGATTTCCTATCACTTCTGTGTGTGTTCCAAATTCATGGTTTCATTGAGCCTTTATTTCTTTTAAGGAGGGCTCGACATTGATTTATCCCTATGCTCGTTTAACCCACCATTGGAATGCCTTCGAGCTTCTCAGACTTATTATCATGTTAAGACTAGGATGGAGATGCTTTAGGTGTCTGCCCTAATTTTGTTTATGAAGATTTTGATGGAAATAGCGAGGTCAATAATAAAAGACTTGTATATGGTCAAAGGAAAGATGGTGTGTCTTTAATCCGTTACCAAAGGCCTCTTCAAAGTGCAGATGCAAAATTTGATGTCTCCATGAATGCCACTGATAATATGAGTGTGATTTGGGCTTTGGGTTTAATAAGGCCATCAGATAGTCTCCGCCCATTGTACCTACCTCAAAATCATGGAGGTTCTCCACTTGTTGCATATGGTCATACCACATTCAGGGTTGTGGATGATGTAAACAAATGTTTGGGACCATTAGATTGGTAGTAAATGACATTGCATGGAATCGACATTGTTGAGTATAAATGGAGTATGGACTCCCACCTAACCACAATGGAGAAGGACGGGGATTTGTAGATGTCATGGTGGAAGTAAAATGGAGGGAATTAGTGGAAAAAATGTGGAAGCTTAGGAAAACCCCGTGAACCGCTTTACGAAATGCCTATTTGAGATGTAGAACAAAATCCCACAATTTCAATCGGCTCATGGAACACCAAAACCGCTTATCTTCTATCGTCGATCAATTCTAGGCATGGTTCATCTCTCCTTATCTTTCATAATTCTTGTTCTTTAGTTTCTCATTTGCAACGAAATAAAATTTTAAACCATAGGATTATCATAGATTTGATTGTTTTAAATAAACTTGTTTTCAAAACAATAAGATGACATATCGTAACTTACACAATTCAAATATTCCTTGTAGACAACCATGAACTCAAACCCTCATTTGTGATGATCTAGAAAACTTCCTGACCAAACCAGATTGCTACAATACCCCTTTTTATTGACAGGCTGAAGTTGAGTTCCCTGTAAATATGTTGATCGCTTCCTTGTTAAAACAGATAAATCATGAATTTCGGAGACTTGCAAAAATACCTTCGTAAATCTAGAAAAGAGATGTTAAGTTTCTTCCATGTTCCTTGTTATGTGAGGAGTCACTTCAAAACATAGATTGACCTTGATTGATCATTTGTGCTCTTTTTGACACTCCTCTAGGAGCCATGTTACCTCGTGTTGCACTTTTAGGAAGTTGTTAAAATTAAAAATTGGGTTTCGTATCAACTTTTCATTTGAACCCTGATCAATGAAATATTTATCTGACTTCGTAAACCTCTAATATTTTTACTAGAAAATTGCCTAGAACCTTTAGTTTGGGAAAAAGAATCTTCTTGATACTTTGGCAAAGGTATTTTGTAGGGATTTGGTCGCAGCTTAAACTAGGTCAAATTGGACCAATTACAACTGTTGTCGCCCTAAAATTCCCGCTTGTGAAAGACGAATTTACTGATCCCAAGTGTTGGTACTCGGTTTTTAATCCCGCCATTCCATTTAAAATTCCTCATTCTGTACGTTTTGGAACATTTTTCTATCTCCTTCCATGGATGCGTGGAATTTATTAATCTTTTTCTATGGCTTTGATATGATGCATCTGGTTTTTCCACTAGGCATGGAAACAACCGAGGCATTAGAGAAGTGTTATCCCAATTTCCCCGAGGGTAAAATTGGTCGAACGTGATCTTGCATAGGAAGAACGGAAGGGTCGGCCCATTTGCGTGGACTCACAGTCGACCCCAAAAATTGATTCCAAAAGCGAGCAAAGCTCAACAAGAGAAAAATGGGGAAAGGAAGTGTTCAATCGAGGCCTGAATCGGCTAAGTATAGAAGGACCGTGGAAGGTGCCTGTACGTACCCAAAATTGTAAGGTACTGTACTGCGGAACAGCGTAATAAGTGCCCCAATGATGATACAGGTCTCTTCGCAAGGTGTTCGGGATCCAGAAAAGCTCTCCGAATATGCGTTAACATCCTGCATATCCCGCTTAGCCCCTACGTGCTTTGTTTTCCCCTTTTCCCCTCTTTTCTTGCCCCTTTTCTCTTTAATGTGAAAACCGCCGCCACACGATCAAGGGCGGCGGTCCTTCTGCGTTTTCGAACGTTCTTTTGACGCGACTCGCGTGAAATATCAACGTTTCACCAACTTTCCTTGCCGACTTAAGCTTGCATTTATGTTTTTGGTTCCCCGGGATTGTGTTTTCCCTTTGTTTATTGTTTAGGAGTTCAGTTCGATTTTGATCTTTGGGTGTTTGAATTTCTATAAATGAATTGCTTGTGCACAAGCAAAGGGACCGATCTTTTGCTCTCATCTCCTCATTTTCAGTAGTTCAACTTGTTATCTTGTTTAGAAGTCATAGTTTCAATTCACTTGCATGTTTAGCTAGTATTGTTCAATTTGTCAGGTAAGCCACATACCCATCTTGTGCAGGCAGTACTGTTATTTCACCCAATCCGGTCTGAAGTTTGTCTCTGAATTTCTCTTTGCATTAGATTTAGCTATTATTTTCCTTAGAGTACTTGTTTTAGTTCATTTGCATGCTCATTTAGCATTGTCCAAATTGTTGGTAAGCCACATATCCACTTGTGGCAAACAAAGTTGTTGTTGTTTTATCCAATCCATTGGAATAGAATAGCTTAGGAAGCCATTAAAGTTGCAGGTTTTGCTCTTCAAACAGGATAGTTTCAGGTTCTGGTCGCTTCATATTGCATGACTCGCAGTAAAATCCCGCTAGGAATTGCATAAGTCAAGCTCTGTACTCTTGCGCTATCCCTCTCCTATTCGCGTTCTATTCAGGTTTGTATTATGAGCTGTCCTTGTCCCAATATCTACTCCTCGCCGATGCTAGCATTACACGCTTTTCTGGATCCACGTGAACACGAAAGAACAGCGAGATCATACTTGAGGGGACAAGATCACACACACCATCGGATTTGCCACCGTGCTCGCGGAATCCGTGTTCTAGCTTTCAAAGTTCTAGTTAGAATCATATCAAATAGAGTAGTAAATCGCTTTATTTCAAAATTCTATTCTCTATATTGTCGTGGAAGTCAGTGGGATTGATAGTTTCGATAAACTATGATTCACTCCTCACTTCTGAGGTAGGATCGAGAATCTTGCAAATAGATTAGTTATTTCATTGTTTAGAATAGATATACAAATTGCATAGACAAATAGCTACACTCGGCTATTTTGTTTGTTTTAAATTATTAGTTTAGTTGTCAATTCTAAATATTTTTAAATCGCTGCTTTCTTAAATTCTCATAAATCATCGAAAAATACAAAAAGAAGTCATATATGCTATAAAATACATTTCGTATACTTAGAGTTCACTTTATTACGGTTTGTTTATATCATTTTGTTTTGTATGACAATCACGGGACCTCGGGAGCCTGGGGAATACATATTTGAGCCAATCGTGCC
Organism: Taxus wallichiana var. yunnanensis; assembly: GCA_018340775.1. Lineage (NCBI taxonomy): Eukaryota > Viridiplantae > Streptophyta > Pinopsida > Cupressales > Taxaceae > Taxus > Taxus wallichiana. Next base: position 685,432,090 of record CM031234.1, on the reverse strand, counting down.
TCAACCAAACCTCGTCACACAAAGAATAGTTGACATAGACCAAAATCTCAGAATACAAGTATTCCGAACAACAACAGATTTACAACTGATCAGTTCTCAATTGAGAGGGTTAAACATAGAAGACAACCAAGCACACACGTTTTGGTCAAACCAACCAAACTACAGATTGCCCTAGGTAAACATTCACATGACTGTAGAAGGGTTCGAAAGAGAACAAACCTTTGGTTGTGATCCTTTGGTCCCACAGCCGGGTGCAGGAGACACTCTCACAGATATAGATACTAGTCTAAGGATCCAGGTTGCACGAACGCCTGTGAGATATTCTGAGAAAATCACACAGTTGTTGGTCCTAAACATAGAAGCTGAGAAAGCGTACGATTACTGGATACTAGGGATTAGGACTTGATTTCGCGTATGACCATAACAGGACCGCAACATCCAAGAGTCCATGGTTGTGACCCACAGATCTCACAGCCCAACGAATCCACAAGTCAATCAGATATAGACGCTGGCCTACGCACACTAGTATTCCAATCCACTCCACTTCCACCCATCATCATCGAACAATTGTCCTTACTGGATATAGCGGCTAACGAAGCTAGAGAATTCTGGACTAGGCCAGAGAATCGTCCGTAAAGTCAATTGTTTTCACCATCCACCATATGACCTTATCTGGAGACATACACGAAACTATCCCAGGTCATTTTCCATGTATTCCACAACCCATAGATCGAATCACGCCAGAGCTCGATATTGATTGGAGCCTTCGAGCAGTCATCCTTGCCGATCGATCTATCACACCAGTCCAAGTTAGAAGGGCCTTCTTTGCCTTAGATTCGCAAATTCCACTAGTGTGTGTCGAAGACATTAGACTTGCCTAACTAGTTTGTCTGAATCCCACACATATTCTACCCCCACCGGCTGTCTCGGCATGACCTCGAGAGGTCGGGTATGCGGAAGAGTCACTTGTAGATTCTCACGCTACTTTGTCAAGCTTTCCGGCGTACGCCAGTGCCACATGTCTCTTTGGCACACTTTTGGTATGGTGCACAAACGTGGAGACCCCAAACATACACAGGCCCTCCACGTGGTCAAAGACTAAAAAGGGGATAGAGCCAGTCATTGAATTGGCTAAGTATATAAGGAATGCGGAAGGTGCCACGTGTCTCTTCGGTACACTTTTGGTATGGTGCATAAACACGGAGACCCGAAATGTGTGCAGGCCCTCCACTTGGTCAGAGTCTGAAAATACAAAGCCAGTCATTGAATCAGCTAAGTATAAAGAGTCGGTAGAAGCCTTCATGTGTCCCAATGGTGCACCTCCAAAGGCCAAGTTCAAAGTAGGATCCTAAGTGAGTGTAGACTCTCCACATGCCTCATCGGCACAACTTCAAAGGTGCGGCCCAAAGAGAGACCCTGAGCTAGCGCCAGCCCTCCACATGTCCCAGGTCTGAAAAGGGGACAGATTTGGCCATTGAAAAGTACAAAGTCTATGGAAGCCTCCACATGTCCAATTGGCACTCTTTCAAAAGAAAAGTTCGGGGGGTAGTTCCATAGTGCGATAGCCCTCCACGTGTCTTGGGTCAGGAAAAATGTCTCCGTCAACGGGAGGGACTTAGACGAATATAAAGGAAACAAAGCAATTTGTTATTCAGGCATAAATGGTGGAGTTTCCCCTCTCTGTATTTTTTGACAGTCGTGAATGACGGGTGTATCTTCCCTGTTAAATTTTGTCCTGACATCAACAAATATATGGGCATCTCTAATTAGATGTGGCGTGGTGAGTTTTATCTTGTGAACTTGTCACTTTGTTACTATGAAAAAAAGTGCCAAATTGGCCTCGTGGCCCGAAGGATCCTGATTGGCTAAATCAAGCGGTGACGGAAAGGTGGGTCCTTTTTATGTTTTGAGACACTATGACAAAAGGGGTAAAATTGTAAAAGTAAAGCGTAACCCCGTTGGCACCCAGGTGAAACCACGTGTTGATGCTGCGTTGAAAAGTCAAAAGGGGGAAGACGGGTCATCGGGGCACTTTGGAAATTTTTGGTTTTGTTTCCAAAAGGGAAAAAGTCAAATGTTAAGCCTACATCGAAAGTCAAAGTGGGAAGGCGGATCGTCGGAGCACTTTTGGAAATTTAGCTTTGTTTCCAAAAGAAGTAAAATTATAAAGTGAGTCACGACTCTGTTGCCACTCAGGTTAATCGACGTGTCAGACCTATATCAAAAGTGAAGTTGCAGGATTAAAGGGCTGTAGGAGGTTTTTATAATTTTGTGTTTTTGCAAAAGGTGCAAAAGTGAATTTCGGGCCCGCAGATCCGTTTTGCAAAAGACTGCATTTTCGCCATTTTTGTACGGATTCGATGCAAAATTTCAAATGGCCATATCTTTCAATTGGAAGCTTATATTTGGGAAAGAGAGGACTTTTTGAAATCTCTCGATATCTAGCTACATGCCAAATGACATGGAGAACTGACAGGATGTCTTGATTTGGGTGAAAATCTGAAAAAATTCTTTCACGCCATTCATATCTAATCCGACTGCTTCAACTAGATCAGATTTGATCTGATCTTCCATCCTTCCTTCTTCATCATGCTAAAGACATGCAGAACTAGACTTGACAGATTGTAAGAAAATTTACAGGGGCATTGATTGTTGGTGGTTAAGCTTCCAAATCATATTTCTTTCCTTCTCTTCATATCCTCTCTTCACTTCATCTATAAATGTAAGAGCTTGGCTCATTGCAAAACGCTTTGGACTCTGATAATTTTGAAGTGTAAATAGAATCGAAAGCAATCAATATAGAATAATTTCCCCTTTCTCTCTATCTTCATCTATTGTCTCTTCTTGCTTGCCTGAAATTTTTGGATCATTTATCTTCTGTAATAAGAAACTTTGTGTTCTTATTGATATGATTTCTAGAAATTTGTGTCTATGGAATGATATCTTATGTTGTGAATGTGAATGATTTTGTTTTGTATCACCTTTTCTCAGTATGTATAAGGTTATACTCTGCTATCTATATTTCTTGAAAGTACTGTTATATTCTTCTCTTTCCTTTCTTCATTTCTTCCATTCATTTGTATTGATAAGATATTTTGGTAAAAAAGCATTTCAAGATGTTAGAAGTCCAGCCTTAAGATGAAAGTTGTACATTTGTATATAAGCTTTGTTGCTTGCTTTCAATAAGGGAACCTCTCCCATAAAGAGGAGGGACTTGTTGTCCCTTGACTGTGGTTTTGTTAAAGTACCATTTTAAAACCCAACATTTTTGCGAATCCGTTGAGGAATTTGTTTCAAATGTATCCCTTTCAAAACAACAACTTTAAGATCATTTTTTCGGTCTTGTGACTCTACGATATACACGTGGGAAGAAATCTCTCGGGGTTGAAGATTCTCATTTTCAACTTCTGGAGCAACGAAACCTCTCTCTTATTCTAGGAAGGAGGAACAGAGAAACTTGTTCTGCGAAGCACACCTACTATTAAAGACAGAAATATCAAGAATAGAATTCCTCTAGAACAACTCATCCCTAATCTTCTTGCTTTGATACTTACTGGTGTTTCAATTCCCCTTCAGATAATCTTCCCATAGATGGCAGCACCTTTACCTTGCAGAAAACATATTGGGCCTCTTGCTCTTCCTCATCCATTGCATGAGTTACCCAGGAGTAGTAGGAAATGTTTTCCTAAATTCCAAGGTGATGGGAAAGTAAACCCGAGATGAACACATTTTAGCCTTCAGCGTTGCATATGGGATTCTTGGGATTTAGCATGAACACGTTTCTATCAAGCTCTTTGTAGAAACATTACAGGATAATGTTGTTGATTGGTTCTATCATCTTCTTGCTGGGTCAATTATTGATTGGACCACCTTGAGCAACATTTCAAACTTGCTGAAGATGTGCATGCTCTCTTGGCTCAAATTTCTCATATCAAGAAGGAACCACATGAGCCCATGAGAGAATTTGTGGCCAAATTCAACAAGCTCATTCATAAAATTCCACAGAACACTCGTCCTATAGATCAAATCCAAAAATGATTCTTCCTCAATGCTCAGTTACCTGAAGTAAGCTATGCACTAAGGAGAGCTAACCTTGCAACTTTGGATGTTGATCAACATTTGGCTATCGGTGTTGAGGATGATTTAATCATGTCTGGTAAATTGAAAAGAGAACCCTCCAAGTCTAAAGCATCCTCCTCTTCCTCTCCTAGAGCCAATTTAGATCAATTAGTGCAGAAGTTGGCAAATGATCTCATTGCCATCAAAAAGCAATTGGCTCAACATACTCCTTATCAAGATATTCCAAGAAGGAATTTTCAGCCTAGGAACTAGTTACCTCCTTCTCAGAATAAATTGTCTATTGAAGGCCCACCTATCAAGGTTCTATTCAATGTAACTTGTGAAGTTCAAGAACCTGATGATGAGGATTTTACTGAACTCTATGAAGAACTGAAAAAGAGGTTGATGAAGAACTTTAAGAGCTCTGTGGATCTCAAGTTCATTTCCTTACCAAGAAAGGTATGGATGAATAAGATGAATATGATGAAAGAGTGGCAGAGATGAATATTGATTCATATGCTATTATGACTCGAGAGAAAGCGAATAGAAAGAAAAAGTGATGCAGCCTGCTAAGAAATCCAAGGAGTTTCCTATAACTATTCCAGTGGTTATAAGAAGAGGAGCTCCTGTTTCCACTACCTCCATGCAAAAGCTGAGTAATGTTAATCCTCCTCCTTGTACCTCTGTTTCCAAAACTTATTGTCCTTCAATTCCTAAAGTTGATAAATAAAAAGTTTCTCTTGTTCCTAGTAGTGATGCCCCATCCACCTCTGGGTCTTTTGATATCATTGATCACCTCAAAAAGACCAAAATCCAAATTTCAGAGGAAGAGTTTTACCAAACCCATCCAAAATCCTTTGCTAAAATGGTAAACTTTGTCAATTCCAAATCCAAAGCCTCATCCAATACTTCTAAAGGTCTTGTTATCTCAATTTTTCCCCGACAAAATTGATCAAACACGACCCTGTGCAGGAAGAAATTCAAGAAATGGTTCCGTCGAACGAACCCACGCTTCAAATCCAACAGATAAGTTACAGGAAGGCTCTACAATGGAGTAGCAGGGTCGAGGAAGGAGGAAAATAGTGTCAAAGAAAACCAGAGGCTCAAAGGAAAAGAAATGGAGAAAAAATCAAAGTCTTTGGGCTCTATGAATGATTTAAAACGAGCCCAAAATTGGCCAAGTATGGGAGAATCGGTGGAAGCTTTCACGTGCCTCATTAGTGCATCTCCAAGGGCTAAACTCAAAAAGAAGACTCAAATTAGCACAAGGATTTCATGTGTCATCCCTACGCATCTTCAAAGATAAATCTAAAAGTGGGTCCTTAGACAAGGCTGTAAGCCTCCATGTGTCCTTGGTCAGATGTATGGCCCCACCAAACAAAAGGACTTAGTCAAAAACATAAAGGAACAAAGCAAAGCCGTGAAAGGTGCCACATGTCAGCCCAACACAACTTCAAAAGAAAAATCCAAAGTCGGTCCCAAATGAGTGCCACCCTCCACGTGGCCATGTTCCAAGTCAAAGTGGGAAGGCGGGTCACCGGAGGTAATTTTAAATTTTGGGATTCGTTCCCAAGAGACATAAAGTCCAAATGAGCCATGCCTCCATTAATGCCTAAGGATCCACGTGTTAGGAATAAATTACATGTGGATTAGCGAGGCCTTGAAGTAATTTTTTTCCTAAATGAAAAATGCGGACCAGAGGACCCGAGGATGGTTTTTGATAAAAAAAAAAATTATAGCGTTGGGGAAAATTTGCATTTTTCTATTTTTGTGTAAAAGGGGCGCAAAGTGAATTTCAGCCCACGGATCCAGCTCCCAAAATCGACTAATTTAGCACCATTGGAAAGGTCTCGACCTCGTTTATGCCATGGAAATGTAAGACTTTAATTTTGACAAAGTTAGGTGGGGAAAAATTGGAAAACATCTTCGTGCCATTAATATAGGATCCATTTGCTCCAACAACTAGATCGGATTTGATATGATCTGTCATTCTTCCTCCTTGCACCGAACAAGTAATTAAGGTAGATTTTACAGATTGTGGAGCAGATTTGCAGGGGGCATTGATGGCCGTAGCTGAGTTTCAAATTAGTTTTCCCACCTCTCTCCTTCTTCTCTCTGTGTTGCATCTATAAAAGAAGGAGCTTAACTCTTTATAAAGGGTTGGACATTTATTTTTGCACTCTCCCTTCTTCCCTTGTCTATAAGCAAATTTTTGGAGTTTCCAAACCTCCCATTCAAGTTTTAATAAAAGATTTTTTTCTCTTAGCCACTTTAATGTATTGTATTGACTTTTGGATCAATAATATATGTCTGTGGATGATTCTCAACCCTCTCATGTGTTTATTTTTGCCTTCTGATCTGCATCTCTGCCCCTTCACTTAATTTCAGTTCATCAACCATTCATGCAATGGGGATTAGAATTCATTAGAGTGATTTACCAAAACTCAAGCCAGGGGCCACAAGTGGATACTTACAAAGAACAAACTATTTCACCAAGTGAGCTGAGGTGGTGGCACTTAAGGAAGCAAATGAATCCAACATCTTGGATTTTTATGAAGGAATAACCACTAGGTTTGGATTCCCTACCACTATTATATCGATAATGCATTGGCATTACTCATGGTACAGGATCATTGAATGGGCAGTCAAGAATGGTGTGTACATTAGCACTTCATCAAACTATTAACCTCAAGGTAATGGCCAAGCAGAGTCCACAAAAAGAACCTAGTAAGGATTATCGAAGACTCTTGATGAAAATCGAGAACTTGGCATACAAAGCTCAAATCAGCTCTATGGGCTGATAGGATCAAATTTAAAAGATCTACAAGAAGCTCCCATATAATCTTGTAAATGGAAAAGAGTCATTATTTCCCATATCATTGGAGTTTCCCACTTTAGAGCTCATGAAGCAGATTGGAATTGGCCGAGTTTGGACCTGTGGAATTCATATATGTAGAGCTAATGGAAGTAGGAGAAGCAAGAGAGCATGCAATGCAGAGCATGGAAAAGGATCAAGCATTGATCAAGAAGGGATTTGATAAGAAAGCAAGAACAAGGACCTTTCAAGAAGGGGACTTAGTTCTAAAGTGGGATGCAAATCAGGAAAATCCAGGAAAGCATTCCAAATTTTATGTCATTTGGAGTGGCCCTTACATGATCACAGGGTGCAAAAGCAGTAATGCCTTCCAGCTGGCTAAATTGGATGGTGAAGAATTGCAGATCCCAGTTAATGGGATCTATCTTAAACATTGCTACTAAAAGGGAAGGTTCTACCCTTGTAAATATTAGCATAGATCTTTAATTCCCCTAAGTGCATATGCACATTGTTTTTTTGTAGCATAGGTTTTGTTTCCCTAAGTCTTTGTGGCATAGGTTTTTGTTGCTCTAGGTTTGCGTTGTTATATAGTTCAATGTGCCTCTAGGTGAATGCGTTAGGCCCTTCAGCATTTGCAACAAGGAGACCCATAGTTTCCATAATAGTTGCTCATTTTCTAATAGAAAAATACAGAGCAACTAAAATTGGGTCCCAAAAGGTCCAATTTCAGAAGAACAGGATCAACATCGGGTCAACCCCCATGAATCCATGCCTAATGGACACAACAAGACAACTAGTCTTTCATCTAGCAGACAAATGCCCCTACGAGTCACGAAATTGTTATCTCAAATTTTCCCCCAACAAAATTGATCAAAGACGACCACAAGCGGAAAAAAATTCAAGAAACCATTTTGTTGAATGAACCCACGCATCAAATCCAACGAGATAAATTATAGGAAGGCTCTACAACGGAGTAGAAGGGTCGAGGATGGAGGAAAACAGTTTAAAGATAACCGAGGCTCAAGGAAAATAAATGGAGAAAAACTTGAAGTCTCCAAGCTCTATGAATGATTCGAATGAGCCAAAAATTGGCCAAGTATGAAAGAATCAGCGGAAGCTTCCATGTGCCTCATTGGTGGATATCCAAGGGTAAACTCAAAAATAAGACTCAAATGAGCACAAGGATTCCATGTGTCAGCCTGGCGCATCTTCAAAGATAAATCTAAAAGCGGATCCTTAGACAAGCACCAAGCCTCCACATGTCCCTGGTTAGATGTATGACAATTCCAAACAAAAAGAATCAGTAAAAAACATAAAGGAACAAAGCAAAGTTATGGAAGGTGCCACGCGTCTTCCTGGTACAACTTCAAAAGTCAAATCCAAAAGCGGTCCCCAAATGAGCGATAACCCTCCACGTGGCCATGTTCAAAGTCAAAGCGGAGAGGCGAGTCGCCAGAGGTAATTTTAACTTTTGGGCTTTGTTCCCAAAAGACATAAAGTCCTAATGATCCATTCCTCTACCGATGCCCAAGAAGCCACGTGTCATGCCTAAATTACATGCGAACTGGTGGGCCTTGAAGTGATTTTTTGTCCAAATGAAAAAATGCGGACTAGCAGACTGAGGATGGTTTTTTTTTTCGACAAAACGGGAATCACGCACTGTGGGAAAAATTTTACATTTTTTTATTTTTCTGCAAAAGCGGCGCAAAGTGAATTTTAGGCCCATGAGACTCTTCTCGCTAACTTGTTTCCGCCATTTTTTGTACAAACCTGACTCAAACATTCAAATGAGCATATCTTCGATCCAGCTTCCCAAAATCCATCAAATTTGGCACCATTGGAAAGGTCTCGACCTCATCTACGCCATAGAAACCTAAGACTTTAATTTTGACGAAGTTAGGTGGATGAAAATTGGAAAACATCTTCGTGCCATTAATATAGGATCCATTTACTCCAACAACCAGATCAGATTTGATCGATCCGCCGTTCTTCCTCCTTCAATGCGCCGAACAAGTAATCAAGGCAGATTTGACAGATTATGGGTGGATTTGTAGGGGCATTGATGGCCGGTAGTTGAGTTTCAAATTAGTTTTCCCGCCTCTCTCCTTCTCTTTGTGTTGCATCTATAAAAGAAGGAGCTTAACTCTTTGTAAAGGGTTGGACATTTTGTTTTGCACTCTCCCTTCTTCCCTTGTCTATAAGTGAATTTGTGGAGTTTCCAAACCTCCCATTCAAGTTATAATGCAAGATTTTTCCTCTTGGCCACTTTGTAATGCATTGTATCGACTTTTGGAGCAATAATATATGTCTGTGGATGATTCTTGACCCTCTCATGTGTTTATTGTTCCCTTCTAATCTCTCATTGCAGTTTGGTTATCTATGCATGGCATTTGCATTGCATTTCTATGGTCTATGTTAGCTTGCAAAATGAGTGTTTAACATTCCTTAGGTTTATTTTCTTGTATCTTCTCAACCTTGTCTCCTTGGTAATATAGAGTAGGTTTAGACTAGATCCTCTACATTTTATTTTTATGCACCTAAAAAAGGAATAGTAACCGGCCTCAATCCGGAGAGCTCTCTCAACTCGTAACGTCCCACACTTTAAGAGACGCTCCATGTTGTGTAATCAAACAAAGGGTCTCCACTCATCTGGTTGCAAGCACTCAGGGGTTTTGTGATTCTACACTAACATTTCTTTTTCCCACTCCCTCTTCATCACCTCAACCAAGCCTTGTGGCTGCAGTCACTTCCCCTAATGAGAAAATTGAACCATTCTATGTGACTGTCCTCATAGCTTGCCATAAACTCATTAATTGGTTTATAGACTCAGGAGCATAAGACAATGTAATTCCTGAAAAAGTATCTCATTCTTTGGGCCTGACTTTGGTTCCTACTATTCCATGGAGAGTACAGAAGTGCCTTTGGTTGGAAGGATTAAATATGCACAAGTAGCATTCGTTGTTTTTCCAGAGAAAAGGGTTACAACCACTATTTTGGTTGTTGATATTCCTCCGTTATATGGTATGTTGCTAAGTAGGAATTTTTGTAAAGAGGTAGGAGGTGAAATTCAGATGGACTGGTCACATGCTTTGATCCTACATCGAAAAAATAAGAAAGTTGTTACCAGAAAAGCAAACTGAGTATATTGTGCAAAGACTGATGATCCAAAAGCACAAATACTCTATGAAGATATAGGGCATGGAAACTATATGATCATGTTAGAGGATGAGGCAAGTCTTCCTAAGGGAGTGATTCATGATCCCAATGGCATTTGGACTTTGGAGTTTAATGGAAGTTGCTCTTCACTGTTCTGAGATGGTGTGGTGTTAATCTCTCCAGAAGGGAAGATTCATCCATTTTATTTCAAGCTTCATTTTGAAAATACAAATAATACAACTGAGTATGAGGCTCTCATCCTTGGGTTGAGCATGGAAAAAGAAATAGGAGTAAAGAATCTTTGTGCTTGTGGTGATGCAGAGTTGATTGTGAAATAGGTAAGGGATCTTTACCAAGTCAAGAATAGGAGATTGAAACATTATAGAAATCTTGTTTGGGATTCCATTGAATTCCTTGATGCTTTCTCAATTGAAGTTGTGCCAAGAGAAAAGAATACTAGAGCTGATTCTCTAGTTGTCTCAGGATTTTTGTTGATTCCTCATCCAGATTTCTCTCAAGAGAAATTTACCATTTAAATGATTCATAGGCCTAGTGTGCCAGATAATGCAAACAACTGGTAGGTTTTCAATGATGATCAACACTTTATCTTTCTTGAGCTTAAAGATAACTTCAATCAGTTATATTTTGAAGGAAGTGAAACTTTTCCTAGAGAATATGTGCCCTCTAATGAGGAAGATATCAAGGAAGAGATGGATCAGGATGGTTGTATTAAGTTGAAGGGTAATAAGATTCCCAAAGGACTGGTGAGTCTAGAATATTTATTTGAAAAACATGATAGGTTCATCAAATTTGAAGCTTCTCAAGGGACTTGACAATCTGCTGAGTATGAGAAGGTCAATATTGGAAGCAATGATGAACCCAGGGTGGTGAATATTGGAAAATGTTGCACTCAAGAAGAGAAAAGAAAGTAGTAAACCTATTAAAAAATTATGCCGATGTTCTTTCCTATTCATATGAAGATCTTAAGGATTTTCAACCAAAGGAGATGCAACACTATATCCCTCTGAAACCTGGGATCAAACCTTTCAAGAAAAAGAAAAGGCAGTATAATCCTAAGGTTGTTGATACTATTTTTCAAGAGATCCAAAAGTTACTAAAAGCCAAGATTATTTTCTCTATACATAATTCAACATGGATTTCTAACATTGTGCTTTTCAAAAAGAATAATGGTGAGATCCGCATCTTTGTAGATTTCAAGAATTTGAATCAGGCCTCTCTAAAAGACATCTATCCACTCCCCATGATGGATCAAGTTATGCAAGTTGTCTTAGGCTCTAAGATGTTGTCTATGTTAGATGGATTCTCTAGATACAATCAAGTGGAAGTCAGTACCCCAGATTAGCACAAGATCGCTTTTACTACCCCTTGGGAACTTTTGCCTACAAGATAATGCCATTTGGTCTTATCAATGATGGTGTCATTTTCCAAAGGGAAATGTATTTAGCTTAATTCTTCTACAAAGTGGTATTAATGCTGGTGTACCTAGATGATAAATCCATTGCTAGGATTTATCTTTTGGTAGTCTAAAGGGAAAGTGTATTGTTGTGTACCTTGATGATTTGACTATTTTTTCCAAAACAAGGGCAGATCATCTTCAAAGATCTGAAACAGCTTCTTCAAAATGTAGAGAACATAGAGTTTCCTCAATCCTAAGAATTCTATCTTTTGTGTTATTGAAGGCAAGTTGCTGGGGCATATTGTTTCCAAAGAAGGGATCAAGATAGATCTAGAAAGAGTTCAAGAAATCTAGCAGATTCCTCTTCCCACAAGTAAAAAGGGTGTTCACTCTTTCTTTGGAAAGATAAATTTCTGAGGAGATTCATTCCATATTTTGCATAACTGACTATGAGTGTTTCTCCCATGATGAAAGGAAATCAAAAATTTGGTTGGAATTCTGAAGGTAAAGAAGATTTTGAAGCCATCAAGAAATCCATTACTAAAAACCCCATCTTAGCATGTCTTGATTTCAAAAAGATTTTAGTATCTATTTCTATGCTACAAAGAGTACCTTGGCATGCTGCTAACTCAAAAAAATTTTGAGGATCACGAACTTCCAATTGCCTTCATGAGCTATGTTCAAAGATCATGAATTGAAATATACTATGATGGAGAAACATTCTTCTACAAAGGGTCAAAGATGTCAAGCGCTTTCATTTTTATATTCTTAATTCTCACTCTATTGTGCTTTTACCCGATACAACCATCAAGTCTATTCTTACACAACATGTGTTTGGAACTAAGAGAAGAAATCAGGTAGAAAATTCCAAGAATACGACCTTGATATAAATTCAACTAAGCTAGTTTAGGGGTAAAGGCTTATGTGAGCTTATTATTGAAGGAGCTGATGGAGAATTTTCAAGAGAAGTAGGTTATGTTCCCGTTGTCCTCTTCCTTAGTTCAATAGATGAATGGTATCTTTGGTATTGCACATTTTCTTACTTATGGAGAGTGTCCATCCCACTTGAGTGCCAAGGAAAAGAGAGCTATTAAGCTAAGGTCTGCACAATATGTATTATGGGAAAATGCTTTATTCAAGTGAGGCATAGATGGAAGATTCCTTAAATGTGTGGACAAAGAGCAACGAAAAGTTGTTTTCATCTTTTCATGATCAATATTGTGGACAGAATTTCTCTTCTATTTTCACTACCCATAAGATCCTTCGTGTAGGGTACTATTAGCCTACATTGTTCATAGATGCATCAAAATGGGTAGGTAAGTGTGAATCATGTTAGACTTTTGTTGGGAGACCTAAGTTGGCTGCTTTACCACTCAAACCAATAGTGATTGATGAGACTTTTCAATAGTGGGGATTGGATTTCATTGGAACTCTTAACCCACCTTCCAGTGCTAGACATACTCATGTGCTAACTGATACAAAATACTTCACAAAGTGGGTAGAGGTTGTTCCAGTCAAAAGCACTACTTCTGAGGTGGCGTGTAATTTCATCAAAGAAAACATCTTGATAAGGTTTGGGGTACCAAACAAGATTGTGACTAATAATGCTTCCAATTTTTTTCTTCTTCTTCGAGATTATGGATTTCTACTACTGGCTATGGAATTTCCTCTTATCTCAATTTTTCCCCTAGAAAAAATGATCAAACATGACCCCGTGCAGGAAGAAATCTAAGGGATGGTTTTGTCACATGATCCCACGCTTCAAATCCAAACAGGAAGGATCTACAATGGAGGAATAGGGTCAAAAAGGAAGCAAATAGTGTCACAAAAAACCAAAAGCTCAAAGGAAAAGAAATGGAGTAAAAGGATCGAAGTCTTTCGAGCTCTGCAAATGAATCAAACTGAGCTAAATTTGACTAAGTATGGAAGAATTAGCGGAAGCCTCCATGTGCATCACTGGAACTTCTCCAAATATTAAACTCAAAAGGCAGACTCGAACAAGCGCCAAGATTCCACATGTTCCAGAGTTAAAAAAGGGACAAAGTGGGCCCAAAATTGATTAAGTATAGAGGATTGGCGGAAGCCTCCACATGTTTAAATGGCACACATTCAAGGGTTCAAGAAAAAAGTGATTTCTAGATAAGCACATAGCTTCCATGTGTCCCAAAACATAAAAGGATAGAGCTAGCCATTGAAAAGTCCAAACAAGCGGAAGGAACCACGTGTCAGCTCGATGCAATTTAGAGATGGAAGCCCAAGGTAGAAACTCAAAATTGTGCCAGCCCTCCACATGGCCAGGGGTCAACAAAGGTCAAACCTAAAAAAAGGGCCCAAATCGGTTAAGTATAAGAATGCAGCAGAATGTGCCACGTGTCTTAATGGCACACGTTCAAAGGTATGACCCAAAATGGAAACTCAAAGGAACGCAAGGCTTCCACGTGTCAGCCCAACACATCTTCAAAGATAAATCTAAAAGAGGGTCCTTAGATAAGTGCCATGCCTCCACATGTCCCAGGTCAGATATAGAGCCCCGCCAAGTAAAAGGACTTAGTCAAAAACATGAAGGAACAAAGCAAAGCTATGGAAGAAGCCATGTTGCATCCCGATGCAACTTCAAAATAAAAATACAAAAGCGGTCCCCAAATGAATGCCAACCCTCCACGTGGCCATATTCTAAGTCAAAATGAGATGGCGGGTCGCCAAAGGTAGTTTTAACCTTTTGGCTTTCTTATCCAAAATTCACCCCTCAAGGTAATTTTGATAACATGCATCAAATTCTTTAGTCCCAAGCAATTATATTGATTCAAGGCAAAAAATCATGTTTCTGGGGTCCCCTCGGCTTCTTTCTAACTCTCCTATCCAAGAGGAAAACCCAGCAAGTTTTAAAAATGTGAAAAAGTTGCAGAAAACAAGCTTGGGCCAGGAAAAATCATGAAAAATGGCTAAGTCCTAGTCCTCGCAACAGTCGGGACATGAGGGACATCTGGGCGCGAATCGGCCGAAAGGCCGCCAGGCAGTCTGCAGAGCAAAGGGGCATCCGGACGTCGGGACGCACGGGACGCGAAAAGGTGAACCAGCCGAAAAGTGGAAAAAATCAACCAAGTGTTGTTTTTGCGCAGTTGGGACAGTTGGGACAAAGGTACGCGAAAGACGTGGATCGGCCGGTTTGGCGCAAGTTAGTCCATTTCGGGCGGTTCGAGAGAAATTTGTCCCAGAAGTCCGGGACAGTTGGGACAAAAGTGTGTGGAGGATGTGAACCGGCCGGTTCGGCTGAAACAGAGGACTTTCGTACTGGGACATCCGGGCCAAAGGGACGCGTGGGACGCGGAAAGCCAAAAGAGCCGAGAGCGAATGGAATCTCGCCACGTGTCTTTGCCGCAAGCAGGAATAAGGGAGCCCGAATTAGCCGAAGTAGGAGATTTTCATACTGGGACATCCGGGCCAAAAGTACACGGAGGACGTGAAAATCCGAAGCGGCTGAAGGCAAAGAAGAAAAGTCAACGTTTGACCCGTGAAACTTCAAACGACCATAACTTTTGACTCCGAGCTCCGATTTTCACAAAATTGGACTTTCTCTGAATGAGCCCGATCGGTTAATATATATATTCGGCTCTGAGGTATATATATTTAATTAAGAGAAATATATTCGGCTCCAGTCAGTTAATGCTCATTCCCGTCAAATGACAAAAAACGCTGCCAGACCCAAAATAGCTGCCCGCACTCAGAAGGCCATAACTTTTGTATTTCTCAACGAAATCACACAAAATTGGTACCGTTGGAATCGTGGCTCCGAGCCCAACACACAACAATCAAGAAATTCCATATTTGATGAGAGATTGATTGAGATTTTTAACAAAACGTGGCCGGGTTCATAACAGTGTTTTATTTGGTGGTTGGGAGTGCAATTAAGAGGCATGGTCATCATTCTTTCTCTACTGCAGCACATGGGACAATATGGGGAGCCTTTTTGCAAGTAATATATAATCATTTTACTCCATTTAATGCCTCTTATAAGTGGTTGAAGGATAGATTTTGGATTTCCATTTTCCCTTCTCTTTCCCTTCTCATTTTTTCTATAAATTGGAGTGTTGGGCTCATTGTAGAAAGGAGAGTACTTTGTAGCAAAGCTCACAAAATTGCCTTGAGAAGCCAATGTGCTACAGTGCCCTTGTAGTGGACTCCTTGCATGGTGATCCAGGCCCTTATCTTGTAATAGATTGAATGCAGGCATATCATGAAGCAATAAAATATCGGTTGTGGATGTATCTTCCCCTCTTTGTGTTTTCTTGCATTCTTCTTGCCCCTTTAATCTTTCTACAAGAATATTGTGTCTATTATTATGTTCTTGCAGGGATTCATTATCATTGTGTATGCTTGGAATATTGTTGTGAATGCATTTTGCTAGATTATGGAGAACTGTCATCACCTCTTCTAGTGTGCACTTTGCCTCTATATTTCACACATTTGGGGACTACTCTCACACCCTCCTTTTCTGGTGTATCACCGCTTTAGTGTAGGATTTAATTTTATGCATTCTCTCTCTCTGGTCCCTTGGAAATTTAGATTAGAATAGTTAGTTTCCCCTGCATTAGAGTAGATTGTGGCAGGTAGTTTAGGAGCAAGAACCAGCTTTCTCTGAAGGTCTATCTCAAGTAGCGATTCCACAACTTGGAGATAGTACCCATGTTATCCAATCACACTTTGTGAGTTCAAGTATATGCACTTGTATAAACACAAGGGTGCTTTGTGATTCGGTGATAACAGGATTTTTCGATGCCCAAGGAGCCACGTATCGGGACTATATTAAATGCGGGCGAGAAGGTCTTGGAGTGATGTTTTTCCCAAATGGAAAATACGGAGTGGTGGACCCAAAGATGGTTTTTGACAAAAGGGTATTGCGAGGCTATGGGGCAATTTTGCATTTTTGTGTTTTTGTGCTAAAGGGTGTAAAGTAAATTTTTGGGTCCACAGATCCGTTCGCTAATCGATTTTCACCATTTTGTACGAACCCAACCCAAACATTCAAATAGACATATCTTTCGACCCAAAGGTGCCTAAAATTCAAAAAAATTGGTGCCATCAGAAAGGTCTCAACCACGTCTATGCCATGTAAACCTGAAAATTTAATTTTGGTGAGGTTAAGTGGCTGAAAAATGGGAAAAAATCTTTGTGTCATTAATACGCGATCCGATTGCTCCAATAACTAGATCAAATTTGATTTGGTTTGTTGTTCTTATTTCTTCAATGTGTTGAGCAGACATGGAGTGGCGGACTTGACAGATTGTGAGTGGATTTGTAGGGACATTAATGGCTGGTAATTGAGTTCCAAATCAAGTTTCCTACCTCTTTTCTTCTTCTCTCTTTGCTGAATCTATAAAAGAAGAAGTTGGGCTCTTTGTAAAGGGTTGGACATTTTGTTTTGCACTCTCCCTTCTTCCCTTGTCTATAAGTGAATTTGTGGAGTTTCCAAACCTCCCATTCAAGTTGTAATGCAAGATTTTGCCTCTTGGCCACTATAATGCACTATATCGACTTTTGGAGAAATAATATATGTTTGTGGATGATTCTCAACCCTCTCATGTGTTTATTGTTTCCTTCTGATCTCTCATTGTAGTTTGGTTATCTTTGCATGGAATTTGCATCACATTTCTATGGTCTGTGTTATCTTGCAAAATGAATGTTTTAACATTCCTTTGGTGTATCACCTTGTTAGCTTAGATTTTATTTCCTTGTATCTTCTTAACACTTGTATCCTTAGTAAGGTAGAGTAGGATTTAGAATAGATCCTCTGTAATTTATTTATGTGCATTTGAACAGAGGAATAGGAACCGGCCTTAATCCGGAGAGCTCTCTCAACTCATAAGGTCCCACACTTTGAGAGATGCTCCATGTTGTGCAATCACACTGATAGTCTCAACCCATTTGGTCACAAATATTCAGGGGTGCTATGATTATGCACTAACATTTCCCTTGCTCATTCTTCGATTATTATCCTCAAGGGAATGGACAAGCAAAATCAACACATAAGAATCTTGTAACCATCATTCGGAAGCTTGTTAATGAATCTAAAAGGAATTGGCACAAGAAGCTCTAATTTTTACAAACACGACATTCTCAAGCTCGATACCAATTTTTACAAACACAACCGCTCATAATCTGAAACCAAAACCATAGATATGCGGAAAACAAACTCTAATCATCTAGAGTAAATATTATGAGTATTCTGAGATCAGCATCTCCAAACAGATCATGCAATATATTAATCACAATATCAAACGTATCCTCTGTTTCATAATATTCTTCAAAAGTATGGAACTCTTCAATATTGATAAACTTTAGATCACCATTAACAATTACTAGAATATGTACAGAAATTGAACATCTTAGAATTACAACTTTTCTCTAAAGCTGCAGAAGACATTAAACTTCAAACTTGCGGAAAGACCGAACTGAATCGGACTCTTTACAATGCGTTCCGTGTTTCTTCTCCTTCCCAGTGTAGTGAATGAGTTAGACGAAGTCCAATATATAGACTCTGCTAAGGCTTTTCACCGGGTGACGGAAAGACCGGAGACCGGGAGACCGGAACCACAGGTAACCGGTAAGATTCCCACTGACAGACGACAGTGAGTACAACCCACTCACGGGAGTAATTATTAAAGAAGCATGGGTCCACCACGCACTGACCAAAAGCAAAACTAGACAGACTCACGGTAACAGGCCTACCGGAATGGCCGACAAAAGTAAGCGCACCCATAAAGCAAAGATAGCTTTATGGACTATCAAAGAGGACAGAGGGTCCCGGAGCATCTTCGTCCGACGATGTGGAGCTGTCATGACGCATTTGTACTGGTTCTTGATTCCTTTCATGGCGCTCAATCCAGACTCTTGACATTGTAGCAGTACCATCACGATTAGGTCTGAGATGATGGCGCGTCGGATACAGGTAATGGTCCAAGATCTTCAAATCTTGGCCTGGGACAGGTGGCCGCACAACCATTGTGTGGTGTAGCAGAATACGCCTCCATAATGTAGCATTTGGCCTTTCTACCAGATTCCTGACAGGGTTAGTTTTCATGTAATAGTGCACCTTGACAAACCAAGGTATTTTGCACTGTATTAAAACATTCCTAACAATATCAGGATGTATATTCATGAGAGGAGAATCAGACAATTTAGTAGGTAAGTATTTCAATAAGAAAAACTTAAAATGCTTTGAAAGATACTTCCTGTCACCAATTGCAGGAGGTCGGTTCCATAGATCAAAATGATGTGGATCTTCTTCTGTCCATAGCCTGGAATATTCGAACCGCCAAAGTGTATCTTGCCTTGGTACTAATTGTCTGAGGCGAAGGCCTTCAACTGGAAGATGATCTGGTTGTTCCATTGTATATGCTGATCTCCATTGCCAATGAAGACAACACTTAACCATAGGCTCCTGTCTTGAATGAAATAATTGTCCAGAATATCTGGATCAAGGAATCGCACTCTGTCATCGAGACATAGCAAATTCTTGCACAGAAATATAATCTCTTGATAATAGAAGCGTCTGGGCTTCTCTGGACATTCTGTTATCATTCATAATTAAAGAATCAATCTGAGCTTTAGCATGCCGATGATCCCAAATAGTTCCTTGATGTTCATGGATAACCTGAGTTACATTTATCTGCTTGATTGAATTCAGTTCCCTACTTGCAAAATAAGCAAGTGCATTGGCTTTACCAGTGCAATGTGTTCTACTGTGAATTCAAAGTTGTCAAACCAGAGACCCCATCTCTGAAGTCTATTAAACGCTGATTTGTTTGCAGGGTCACCCCCATTAAGCCTTTTCTTGAAGTCCTTCAGATCTGATCTGAGAATGAAGGATTCATTCTGTACAAAAAACAGAAAAGCTTTAATGGCCTTTTTAGCTGCCAGCACCTCCTTGTGTGAAGAGTGATAATTCAACTCTGAACCTTGAAATGCTCCTGAAGCAAATCTGCAGATTTTCTCTTTCATATCCTCACCCTTTTCTTTAAGTATAGCGCCCCGGGGTTGGTCGCTAGCATCGCACTCTATGATCTTCTTACCTGGTCCAGGTAGAGACATAGGTGGAAGGTCAAGAACTTGCTTCTTGATCCTTATGACTGCTGAACTGCATTAGTCATCTCTTGGCTCCAAGGAGGAGCATCTTTCTTCAATCTTCTGTTCAACATTATTCTATCAGCAGCAATGTTCTGGTAAAAACCAGCAATATAATTTACGCAACCTAAGAATCGTTGCAGCTGCTGCTTTTCCTGCATTTCGTCAGGGAAATTCTGGATTTTGCTAACCACATGTTTTTGCATTTCTATATTGCCAGAACTTATTTTGATTCCCTAAAATCAATATCTTCCTTGAAGAATTCAATTTTAGATGGAGAAAGACATATCCCATTCTTGTATACAACCTCATAAAACTTTTCTAAGTGAGTTATATGCTCTTTAGGTGACTTGGAAAAAATCAAAATATCATCAATATAGATGATCAAGAAATCTGATAACTCACCGAATATTTTATCCATGATTTTCTGAAAAATCGATGGAGCAGTCTTGAGGCCGAATGGAAGCACTTTCCATTCATACTGTCCGCCAGGGACTATGAAGGCTGTCTTGAACATGTCTTCATCTTTCGGAAGATCTGCCAAAAACCACTTTTAAGATCAAATTTACTATAAACCTTTGATCCTTTGATTCTGCTGAGAAGATCGTCTTTGGCAGGAATCGGATGTTGAACTGCAGCAATGAATTTGTTCAGTGGTTTGTAGTCAACCACTAATCTCTTTTTGTTACGGATCTGCTCACTCCTTTTATTGACATAAAAGGCAGTACATGACCATGGAGAATTGGATTCCTGAATGAATCCTAGCCTTTAGCAACTTTTGAATCTCCTCATGGCATTCTTTGCGCTCTGAAGGAGGCATTCCTCTGTGGTGTGCTTTGAATCTGGGCACAACTTCATTCCCTTCAGCATCTTTAACAAGCTGCAGATCTAAAGAACAAAAATGTTTCTTTCTATGAACATATGCATGTGGATTATCACTACATATATTCTGTTTTATCCTTGTGGAAATTTCCTCAATACTGACTGAACAATTTGCAATGGATTTATGAATCCAAGCATTATTTACATTCTTTACTTTTTCAGGCAGTGGCACAATGGACTGGAAAGAATATCTTCTTTGAATTTTAACAGGAGGTTGAAACAAAAATATAGCATCTTGAGATATGCTGAATGTCTGACATTTCTGTACAAAATCAACTCCTAGAAGGCAATCGTAATTTTCCATATTGTGCTGGAAAAATTCTATTTCTAATGAAATGCCTTCAATGTTTATCATGATCTTTGCCATAAATTTACAGACAACTTCCCTTTTGTCAAACCTTATCTTAGTGTGGGTGTTAACCCAGCAATCAGCGGGAATAGCATATTGTCTGAGCAGACTGATTTCTGCGCCTGTATCAACCATAGCATCTAGCACATATGGCTTGATATTGGGTATGCATATAGTTATGGCAATAAATGGATTCTGTGTGCAACTCAAAGTACATACCTCTGAATGATCCTTCTGGGATGCTATATGCTGGTATGTGTCTTCAAGAGTATCTTCAGAATCTTTTTCTCTTTTTCTTCCTCTGCTAGTAGCCTGGTGTATTCTTCTGTTGCGTTTGCAATCACCTTTTCTAGCAGCTCAAGCCTGGTTTTTCTCCAGGTTCTGTAAACCTCAATTGAGGCTGGATCGGGCTCTGTGTAGCCTGAAGATGTCCTCTGTATCAAATGTGGAATATGTTGGAGGACTGATTCCTCTTCCACGACCTCTCCAAGATCCAAACCTTCCCCTGGTGGGAGTCTCTGACGCCGTCGGATCCTCTCGCTGAAATGGTGGTCGACAGAAATGATTCAAAGGGCTCATCGACGTGTGTATCTGCTTGCTCTTGCATTCTCTCTCTGCTTTCGGCTTCTTCTTTGTCGATTAGCTTGTCTTGTAATTCTCTCGAGCTGTTTGCTCGAGCCATCTTTCTTCTTTGTGTCCCATGGGGACAAATATCATATATTGATCAGAAATCAAATAAGTCGTTTTCTTAACAGCTGCGCTTGGTGGTATCATTGGATGAACAAAACTTGAGACCATATTAACAGCAAAGTTAGCAAATGAGGGACAGAACTATATCCACTATCATCTGTGCTATCATCATCTGAATCATGCTGCTGTATTATATTACAATGTTCACCATCTAATGATAAATAAGAGATATCTGATGAAAAACTATCGGAATCTTAAACAAAGGCATATTCATCTTCATCTATACCTTTTACAGATAAAGCATTAACCTTTGCCTTACCTTTTGCAGAATCTCTTTGAGGGCACTTGTTAGCATAGTGCTCTCCTTTACAAATGTAGCATGTAGGCTTGAATTTATTCTTTTTACCTAGATGCTTATATCTTCTGAACTTAAATTTCTTTCTGGGCTTGACATAAGAATCATCATATTTTCTGAATTTCTTATGTTTCTTTTTCTTTTTATACCGTACCTCACCCCCTTTTGAAGAAGTGCACTGCGTGCATGAAGACTTGCGGCGAGAGGTAGAAATTTCAAGATCTGGACACCCAAATGGTTCCAGGTATGCATTCACGTAAAACATTACCCAGAGATTTCGATGTTTGAGCGCCTGCTTGCGCTCCCATTTTTCTTTACAGCAGTTGGCGTTAGTTTGATCAATGATCTCGGTTGATCACGCCAAAGCTTAATTCTCATTGCGAGTCCATGCATGGCCTTCTTATACTGTGTTGCAAAATACGGCGGGAAAGACTCGATGTATCCGAGACGCATAGTCTCATCGTTGATGTTGCTGCCAGGAGAGTGTAGTGCTTCTCGCATAAAGCACTCGATACTCTTTTACCCGCGTCATATCACCGATTTAGCACGGAGGAACATGGCAGTGTTCATCATCTTATCGTCATCAATGTTACCAATGAATTCCTTGATGACTGCAGCAGTGAGTGCTGTATAGCCTGCTTGTAAGATATGTTCTTTGTTGGGAAGTAAATCCCACCATTCCTTTAATATGCCAACAAAACCATTGGCAAGTGTAGCGGCTATATTTCTTGGAGATCTCCCATATGTTTCCAGTTGGGTATTGCCCCAACCTATCATGGCATGCACTATTTCTTTGATCTCGGGAACTGTTTTACATTCTACCCTGTAGAATTTTGGTTGCAGAGTTTGAACCTTAGATGTTTCTGGAGCTGAACTTTCTCCCATTTGTTCATCAAATACTGGAGGCTCAAACTGGGGTGCTCTATGTGAGACTCTTGAGATCCTTCTATTCTAAGCATGTTAACTTGCTTATCTTTGAAGAATAATGGCTTGTATTCTTCAAGGACTTCTTTGTAAGATTTCTTAACAGAAGGGCTAGCTAACTCAGTAACATCTGACCAGGACACAGCTTTTGTCCAATCTCCTTCTTTATGAGGTGTTAGCTTAGCATTGATCTCTTGTATTCTTGGAAGAATACGTGGAAGCTCATGAGACAAACATTTCTGAATTTCATCTATTCTAGAATGTGTTTTCTCATTCTCATCTTGTAGGCCGAGAAATGCCCGATTCAATCAATTCATTAGTTCTAATGACGACTTGGGCATTTATAGAGCTTCTTATACTAGTAGTATGGTCTACTAGTGGTTGCACTAAATCAGTAATCTTTTGATTTATTGTTTCGGAAGTTCATTAGAAACAACTCGTGATTGTGCTTTGAACAAGAGTTTCAACACGTTTTCTTGATTTATCAAGACTATCTATTTTATCATTCAACAATTGAAGTGCGGCAGCAGATTCACCTTTCTTTCTTAATTCAATTGCTTTCAAAACCTTTTCCATAGATGCTAACTTTTCGAATGGACAGAAACTTCCTCGTGAACTGCTTTCACGGCTTTGTTAGTCCAGTTGAGCATCTTTGAGCTCTCTGATGGCTCAATTTCCTTGTTCACAGTCCTTTGGTACCAGAAAACAGCTTTCTGGGTTTGATCAGGAGATATCAGCTCATGCTGATCTGTGGTAGGCAAAGAGGTACTTGTACTGACAGATGCCATGTTGATAGTTGGTCCATTGACTGATATCTTTGATTTACTAGCTTTTCACAGATCTCCGAGCACCACAAAAAGTCTGTGGTTGGATCATGAACTAAAGACTGATGACTACAGAGAAATATCTTTTCTTTGTTCGATCTATCGCTTCGTTCTAATGGCTTTTCTGAATTGGAACTTTCACCAACTGTGAAGTAAGAAGATGTAGAAGCAACTGAGTTACTTCTGGACAAGCCTTGCTTTGTCAGATTTCTATTGGAAGTACTCCTGAAACTGAGCGCGTCACATTATTTTTGCTTTCTGTGACAGCAGTAGCATTTTCTAATTTTGGCTTTGAGGACTGTATGAACTTTTTTGATAAGGTCCATTCCTTTGGAACCTTAATATCAGACCATGAAATTAATTTTGGCTCTATCTTTTTGTGATTCTAAATTTACGTGTGTCACCACGCTGCTGCCTTTGGACACGCCGTGCTTCACGGCTGGATACATGGTGTTCACTAATCTGTAAATGACTTTATAGTGTATTGCCAAAGGGCAAGAACCAGATCTCATGTTTAATCCTGTAGTTGCAAGATGTAATTTGAGAACATCTTGAAGAAGATCATCCTTAGTAAGGGATACAGGGTAGTTAGGATAAACCTCGAAGGATATAGGACCATTATGGAGTCCTGTCTGTATTGCAGCTAAGAGGGAATCCTTAAAGTTGTCGAACCTAAGGTCCATCAGACAACATAAAATTGATGCATTCAAACCTCTCCTAAATAATAGCTATTGGGATGTCTCGCATTCTAGGTGGTGTATGGTGTTGAAGATCAACTACCAAGAATAAAGTGATTTTTTCATCCTTACACTTAATGATAGCTATTGAAGATACAAGTTTCACCAATTCCTTTGACAAGAGGATCACGTATCTCTAGAAGTTGGATGAAGACAAGTATGTAAGTTTTGATAGGATCTCATCTCATCAACTAAAGGTAAAAGCTTTGTTTGGTAAGAATGCTAGGCCCAGAGATTTTCAAGTGGGAGACATTGTTCTGTTGTGGGACAAAAGACATGAACCTCGAGGAAGCCATGGTAAGTTTTATTCTCTTTGGCTTGGTCCTTTCAAAATCAAACACTTTGTTGGAGAAATTTCTTTCTACTTGGATTATATGGATGGATCCTCTCTCCCACTTCCTTATAGTGGGCAATATTTGAAGTTGTTCAAGTCATATGTGATAAGGTAGTCCTTTTGTATATACTGTGTGTGGTGTTTTGTTTTTCCTTTTGGTTTGTTTCCCTTCCATGTGTGTTGTCTTATGTATTGCTTTGACTTTGACTCTATTTGCCAAATGAATAAGGTACTTGATCTGCTATTGCGAGTTTTCTATGGTTCTTGATCTTGCTGCGCGTTCCTCTATCCAAGATAAGTCATCCCCGAGAAAGAGCTAGCTATTGTTTCCCAAGTCACAAGTGTTGGTACTCGGTTTTTAATCCCGCCAGTTCCATTTAAAATTCCTCAATCTGTGCATTTTGGAACATTTTTCTATCTCCTTTCATGGATGCATGGAATTTATAAATATTTTTCTATAGCTATGATATGATGCATCTGGTTTTACCACCAGGCATGGAAATAGATGAGGCATTAGAGAAGTGTTATCCCAATTCTCCCCATCGAGGAAAAATTGGTAGAATGTGATCTTGCATAGAAAGAATGGAAGGGTTGGCCCAATTGCGTGGACTCATAGTCGACCCCAAAAAATTGGTTAAAGCAAGTAGAGATTAGCGGGAGAAAAATGGGGAAAGGCATTGTTCAATATAGGTTTGAATCAGCTAATTATAGAAGGACCTTAGAAGGTGTGACGTGTCTCTTCGGCACACTTTTGTTATAGTGCAAAAATGCAGAGACCCCAAATGTGCACAGACCCTCCACGTGGTTAGAATCCGAAAAGGGGATAGAGCCGGAAGTTAAATCAAATAAGTATAGAAGGACCACGGAAGGTTCCACGTGTCTCTTCGGTGCACTTTTGGTATGGTGCACAAATGCGGAGACCCAAAACATGTGCAGGCCCTCCACGTGGTCAGATTTTGAAAAGACAAAACCATCCGTTGAATCGGATAAGAATAAAGAGCCGTGGAAGCCTCCAACCGTGTCCTAACACACACCTCCAAAGGCCAAGTTCAAAGCAGGATCCTAAGTGAGCACAAACTCTCCACGTGCCTCATCGGTGCAACTTCAAAGGTGCAACCCAAAGAGAGACCTTGAACTAGCGCCAGCCCTCCAGAGTCGCAGTCCGAAAAGGGGACAATCGGCCATTGAAAATTCTAGAGTGTATGTAAGCCTCCATGTGTCCAATAAGCACTCTTTCAAAAGTAAATTTTTGGGGGCGATTCCGACGTGCGCCACCTCCCACGTGTCTCAAATCAAGAAGAATGTCTCTACCAATAGGAGGGACTTAGGAAGAATATAAAGGAAACAGAGCAATTTGTTATTCAGCGTAAATGGTGGAGTTTCCCCTCTCTGTATTTTTCCACAGTCATGAATGATGGGTGTATCTTCCCTGTCAATTTTGTTCCGATGTCAATAGATACATGGGAATATCTGATTGGATGTGGCATGGTGAGTTTTATCTTGTGAACTTGTCACTTTGTTACTTTGAAAAAAGTGTCAAATTGGCCCCGTGGCCCGAAGGATCCTGATTGGCTAAATCAAGCGGTGGTGGAAAGGCGGGTCCTTTTTGTGTTTTGAGACACTATGAAAAAAGGGGTAAAATTGTAAAAGTGAAGCACAACCCCGTTGGCTCTCAGGTGAAACCACATGTTGATGCCCACGTTGAAAATTCAAAAGTGGGAAGATGGGTCATCGGGGCACTTTGGAAATTTTTGGTTTTTATTCCAAAAGTGAAAAATTCAAATGTTAAGCCCACGTCGAAATTCAAAGTGGGAAGGTGGATCATCAGAGAAATTTTGGAAATTTAGCTTTGTTTCCAAAAGAAGCAAAATTATAAAGTGAGCCATGACTCCGTTGCCACTCAGGTAAAGCCACATGTAAGACCTATATAAAAAGTGAAGTTACGGGCTTACGGGCTGCGAAGAAGTTTTATAATATTTTTTTTTCAAAAGGCAAAAAGTGAATTTTGGGCCCATGGATCTGTTTTGCAAAAGACTGCATTTTCGCCATTTTTGTACGGATTCAATGCAGAATTTCAAATGGCCATATCTTTCAACTGGAAGCTCGGAGATTTGGGCAAGAGAGGAATTTTTGGAAATCTCTCGATGTCTGCTACACGCCAAACAACATGAAGAACCAGATTGGATGTCTTGATTTGGGTGAAAATATGGAAAACATATTTCATGCCATTAATATGTGATTCGACTGCTTCAACTAGATCAGATTTGATCTGATCTTCCATCCTTCCTTCTTCAGCACACCAAAGACATGCAAAACCAGACTTGATAGATTGTAAGTGGATTTGCAGGGGCATTGATGGTTGGTGGTTGAGCTTCCAAATCATATTTCTTTCCTTCTCTTCTTCTCCTCTCTTCACTTCATCTATAAATGTAAGAGCTTGGCTCATTGCAAAATGTTGGACTCTGATACTTTTGAAGTGTAAATAGAATCAAAAGTAATCAATATAGAAGAATTTTCCCTTTCTCTCTATCTTCATCTATTGTCTCTTCTTGCTTTGCACGAAATCTATGGATCATTTATCTTCTATAATA
The DNA here is from genome assembly GCA_018340775.1 of Taxus wallichiana var. yunnanensis. Classification (NCBI taxonomy): domain Eukaryota; kingdom Viridiplantae; phylum Streptophyta; class Pinopsida; order Cupressales; family Taxaceae; genus Taxus; species Taxus wallichiana. The sequence goes on along the minus strand of CM031234.1, from coordinate 685,404,836 downwards.
AGAAACTTTGTGTTCTTATTGATATGATTTCTAGAACTTTGTGTCTATGGAATGATATCTTATGCTATGAATGTGAGTGATTCTGTTTTTTTTTGCCTTTTCTTAGTACAAATAAGTTTATACTTTTCCTTCAATATTTCCTGAAATTACTATTATATTCTACTCTTTCATTTCTTCATTTTCTTGCATTCGTTTGCATTGATAAGTTATTTTGGTAAAAAAAACATTTCAAGATGTCGGAAGTCTATCCTTAAGATGAAAGTTGTATAATTATATATAAGCTTTGCTTGCTTGCTTTCAATAAGGGAACCTCTCCTCTAAAGAGGAGGGACTTGATTTCCCGAATTCGGTTTTGTTAAAGTACCATTTTAAAATCCAACACAACCGGTAGCTTTAGAAAACTTATCGCCGTTTGAAAACCATTTGTTAGTTTTCATCGCGTTGTCTCTGTGAGTTTTCCATATATAGGGAAACTTGTAGGAAGTTTATCATTGCGTGTTCATCTATCGAACGGAATTTTTGGACTTGGTTTTACAGAGCCCTCGAGCTAACTTTTGATCATTTACAACTAGGTTAATTATGATTATTGGCCTCGAAAATTGGCCACCAATCGTAAACCCTTCATCGGTTTTGAATTCCGTTAGTCCCTATGGATTCTTGGTATATAGGTAAAAACATTAGAATTCACTTGTCCTAAATTTTCTTATCAGAAGACAATTTTTGAATGCACTTTCTTAGCCTCCCAGTCTAAATTGAACATTTTTGCAACTAGTAGGAAAACATAAAAAAGTTGGAGGACCCCCGTTGGGTTACCAAACCACTAGGGAAATGTTTTTACACTTTCAAATAACTGTTTGGAACTCTATCTTGTGGCTTGTGGTGTAAAATTTAACTTTTGGGAAAATAGTGTTTCTCTCTCCTCCCTACCTCTTTCTCTCTCCTTGGTTAAGAAATGGAGTGAAATGAAATGAAATAAATATGTGTCTCTAACCCTCTCCTTTCGAATTAAATTTATTATTATTATGTAAATGGGAAGCTAACATTTTTAGTTATGATAGATTTAGGTGAATTTCATGCCAGCGATTTATCGATGATTTCATGCTCACATGGTTTTGCAAGATACGAGTAAGATGGCAAAATGGCGTGGTTGAAACTCATTGTGTATTATTGTAAATTATGTATGATAATGAAATATATATATATATATATATATGTATGTATGTATGTATTACTATGTTACAGTAAGGATTTATTAATGAAATTTGGTAATATGAATGAGATGCTAGTTTTAGGGATGCTTTGGGGAATTGTGCATTTAACTATAGGTGTTCTTTTGATTCAAATTTACATATGGTAACAAGGGGTTGGATATATGTGTTAAGTGAAATTTTAGAGGATAGTTCAACATTTTGCAAAGTATTGAAAGGTTTATTAGTGAATTTTTGTAACATTTTTAAGATGCTAGTGTTTAAGGGAAATGTTCATCTAAACATGGGTGTTATTTGATTCAAAAATTTGTACTGTAAAAATTGGATAAATGTGTTAAATGAAATTTAAATTAAGAAGTTATAGTGCAATTCAATGTGCAATTGATTGTTAATTACTTGGTGTGTTGTGTTTCTTACCTTAAAATGTAATAAAGATATCTAAACAAAACAATCCACCCTATTTTAAACTTCGTGTATAACTACCCTTCTTGTGTGATTCTTTGTAGCATAGAAAACTAAAACCTTAGGATGAACTAAAATCCTTACGCTCGATAACACCTTCTAGATTAAATAAATAAGATCACAAGTTTGAGTTTATCATCATAGCTTGTATGTTGAGTGACATTGTCGTGAACCCAACAACTAGGAATGACATGGTCAAACATTATCTTGAGTATGTAATTTCCCTCCTAGGTTTGGTAATCATGTGTGTAGTAAGGAGAATGTGTTCTCCTAGGGTAGTTCCCCTTGGGAAACCAACATTAAACATGGTGTAAAATCCTCTTGGACCAAAATACATGTTGAATGGCGAAGATCTCTCACCAACCTTAGAATTCACCTTTAAGAGTTGGGATCATAGATGAACTTGATACCTAATCTCAATTTTCATTTGGGTTCTATGATGCAATACGAAAATTTTATTGTGAAACTTAACAAAAATATTTGTATGAATAGTTTGTGCAAACGTAACTAATTGATGATGTCTTTAGAGGAAGGTGAAATTTAGGTCATTCTCATATTATGTTTAAACCATCTTGTGGTGAGAAATGAGACCCGAGTTGTGCACACTCTAATGTGAACCTTAACCCTTTAAGCAATGGAATATTCCATCTTGTCCTCCCACTTGTCCTTTTATGTAATGGATGTATGATGTGAAACTGTGATCATGTTCTTAGAGATAAATCCCCCTAAGATAGGTACTAGTATATCCTGAGGATTCAAATTCCCCTAATAGAAAATAGGTTACACACTTCATTAAGAAAGGCGTGTTAACCTAGTTAGGGAAAACTCTCTTTTTGGACATAAACGATACTTAGGAAACCTAATCTAGAAAAATAAAATTAATGAAGTATGTTACAGTGTTAAGAGCCTTCGAATCCTTAATTAATTGTTGGATCATAACTATAATAAAACTATAATTGAAACTTGGCCTTGGGAACATAATCGTGGGATGTCATCCCATAGGTAAAGTAAAACATGATTTTCTTTGTAGTGTGATTAATTTCTCTTGTTTTGAATAAAGAGCCTAATTTGTGTATAATACTTATTATGTACTAAATCAATTACTAATTTGTAAATGAATGAAAAAAATTGACCCTAAATCCTTGAGAAAATATGCTAACCTTTCCTCCTTTGGACTCACACTTGTTCTGTTACATAAAAGTGGTATGATATAAGCTCAAGATGCATTCCCTTACGAGTGAATCTTAGGGATATCACCTAGTAGCCTTGTGTAGGTAAGTGGTCTTGTGTGAAAATAAATACCCTATTAACAAACGAATGAATTAAACAAGTAATTCAAATAATGTAGATGATCCTTATTCAATGAGATACACCGTAAGTTAAATGTTAAACAATATAGAGGAAATATAGCAAGAGGAAAAGGAATGTATGATTCACATATTATGAACCCTTCTAGATCTTAAGTTAAGTATTGAAACATGATTTTAATAAATGTGTAATCCTAAAAATATTGTGTTGTGGGAAGACCCTATCTATAAGTTTATACTATAGTTGAATCGTTATGTTTTGCCTTGTTATATGGGAAAACAAAGTGGCTTGTTGTGCATCACGTGTTTTTATGTTATCTATGTGGGTTAATGTTGTGCAAACATATCATGTGTTGTGTGTTGTCCTAAGTGATCTCCTATAGTGTCATGTGTACTACAATGTAAGTCAAAAAAATAAATTATTCCGGTATTTTTGCTATTGTTTTTGGTGTGTGTAAAATGTGGGTATTACATTTGGTATCAGAGTGGAGGTTCATGCTCTCAAACCTCTGGGATGGATTAGAGTTGTGATGATTTTGCATGGTGGTGGTGGATATTGGAAGAGTAATGTGATATATGTTGTTATGTGACCAACGTTGTAATTGTGATATTATGAATGCACATGTTGTGCATGTCACTTAGTGTGTATTTGTTATCATGTTGATGTGCTTGTGATGAGTGTATTTTTTCTCCTTTTTATGGATTTAATGAGGAATTCGTGTGTCATGTACTACTTTGTTGTGTGCGAAAATAATGTTATTGTGGATTGCATATTGTTGGATCATTTTTGCATTATGTGATATGTAGGTAAGATGATGTGTTGTATGCAAAATATTGGTGTATAGTGAATTGGATTGTATCGTGATGTCGTCACCGTGTTGTGATGAATCATGTGTGTTACCATGTTGTAATTGTAATTGACTATATGTTTTAATGTTAGACATTGTGTTCCTAATACGTATAATTCATGTAATATGTGATGATTCATGTCATGAATTAGGGGCATATGGGGATCATATGACCCCTATTGTGAATTAATTACACCTTGGGTGCATTATGTGGAAACGTGATGTATTGTAACCCATGAAAGTAATGATTGTGTTATACCCTATATATATACCATGCATAAGATGTTATGTTTAATGTGTGTGAATCACCATTGTGTTAGTGGTGTAGTCATGTGTTATGTTGTGAACCTTACACTATACAACCCTAAGGGAAACAATTGTTAAGAGTATATGTGTGAAGTGAGGAGGCGTGGACTAGGTTTTCATAATCTTGAGTTGAGTACAAGTGAGGAAGTGGAGTCTTATATAGACTAAAAACCCAATTCTATCTATTTAGTATACTTCAAGTTTTCTCAGTATATTGTGGATGTGCACCACCTTATGCTCAACTTATGCAAATGAGCATCCCCTGCTATCTCTTATTGGATTGTCCATCGAATAATCCTATGTCATTTTTACTACGACGAGCCTTGTGGGAGCATGGAGGGATGATTCGGTAGAGATTATGACAGTTGTATTATTTGATATGTTATTTTGTGACATGAGGATCGATGTCCGAGTGTCAGAAACTCGATGAGTACCCATTTGGTGGTCGTACGAGGCCACATAGTGATTGTAATGTGTTATTTGTATATATGTATTTTATTTGTAAATTGATCATTATCTCTTTTCTTGTCAGAACTAGTAGTTTTCTTGATTGATGTGTTCTTATAATTTTTACATCTTCTTTGGTTGTTGTACTTACATATGGATTTTTGCACTAACTATGGATATTTGGCCGTTTTTTTTCTTATTTTTAAATTTTTGTATCAATTTTAAATATTCTTTAAAGCCTAGCCCTAGGCTTGGGATTTTTTCCACTCTGCATTTGAAACGGAATGTGATCCTAGTTCTAATGTGATAATGTGTTGGAATAGGTTCATGGGATTCACAATGGAGTGGTTGAACCTATGGACCTACTTCGTTGTATGGGTGTATGCCCTAAGGAGTTATAGATAACTAGTGGGTTGTTGAACCACGAGTTATTATGTCACTTGGGTTAGGGGTGTATTGACTCTGTGTGCCTAGGGCCATAGGGTGACTGAGCTCCTTGAGGGAGGAATAAGAGACTTGAGGGAGGGATAAGAGACTTGAGGGAGGCATAAGAGACTTGAGGGAGGGATAAGAGATTTGTGTGTGTGTGTGTGTGTGTGTGTGTGTGTGTGTGTGTGTGTGTGATTGATGCTTTGGGAGGTATATGTAATTATTTTGTGATACTTTGACAGGTATATGGAGTTGTTTTGTGATTCTTTGGAAGGTATATGGAGTTTTTTTGTGATGCTTCGTAGGTATATGTAGTATTGTTAATGCTTTGAGAGGTATATGGAGTTGTTTTGTGATGCTTTGGGAGGTGTATGGAGTTGGTGTTATGATTTATGTATACTCTTGTGAGTCTGGTTTATGTTTGTGACATTGTTTCCACCTTGAACCTATGCAATCGTAGTTATGGTCTCAAGTTTGTGAGACATTTTTATGTGTACCTATTGGGATTTCCATGTTGTTGTAGATTGCTTATGTTACGAGTAATTTTGTGTCAGGGACATGTGTGACAAGTAATATGGTGTAAGGGCTTTGTATGTTCCTTCCATGATTTGGTTGAGTTTTTGTGATATGGTATAGTCATGAAAGAATGTAACATAATGTCTTATGGACCATATGTGTTGTGTATATGCCTTGTGTGGTGTCATGATATTAGTTACTATTGGGAAGCTATGAAAGTAAATAAACTGAAAAAAATGAATATTAAGAGATTTAATTTAAGATATACATTAAAAAAGGAGATTGAGTAACAATGTAAAAGAGAAATTCGAATCTTCACGAACATTAATAAATTTTCAAAACATGCTTTCTTCCTTCGATTGCGCTTTTGCAACAAGTATTTTTCCATTGGTGATGTGATTCATTGATTTTTTCATTCTTTGTGCATGATTACCTTTTCTAACCTAGGATTTTTTCACATCTAGGTGATGCTCTTATAAGGGGAGGGAAATGTAGTGCGCAAAAAAAAATTAACATTAAAATAAAATTTAAAAAAAAGGTATGTATTTTTAAGTGACATGGATTTGGGTAAACATCAAGGCACATAAACAGGGAATGGAAATGGAAGTGAGTGTGAAAGGAGGTTATCGGTGTTGCATATGCCTATTCAAGGAAGTCCCTTTTCCTTAAAAAATAATACAAGCACTTAATTGGAGATCGAAAGGAAATAATCACACTAAGACCCAAGGAAACATTGTAAATTTAGCAATATTTGGAAAGTTGCAGTGAAGGTGGAAGACATGGGTTTCCTCATGGAAATTCACTCTATTTATCCTATGAAAAAAACCAATCTCCAACCTTCTCTTGTAGATGCGTATGTAAATGTAGAACCTCACACAAGGCAGGTGAACTGTTTCACAAAATGTATTAAAAAACCAAATGCGGGTTTTGTGGAAAACATTGACTACATGATATGCCCAAAATGGGTTGGTTGAAAAGGATTATAAACTTATAAGCAAATTCATATGAATAAATCATGTTTCTCGAGATGGGTGCCATCAGTTTTTTCCCATTTTCCACTTTCCATCTCAATTGTGCTTGAGCCATTCAAACTTTGTTTGTTTGGAGATGTGTATTGTTTTCTTTTTCTCAAATATGTGTATATTTTCTTCGTTCTTGAGCTCACGATTTCCTATCACTTCTGTGTGTGTTTCAAATTGATGTTTTCACTAATCCTTTATTTTTGTAGGAGGACTTGGCATTAATTTATCCCTATGCTTGTTTAACCCACCATTGGAATTCCTTCAAGCTTCGTAGAATTTTATTGTGTTAAGACCGGGATGGAGATGCTCTAGGTGTCTACATGATTTTATTTATGTATATTCGATGGAAATAATGAGGTCGATAATATAATACTTGTATATCATCAAAGACAAGATGTTGTGTCTTTAATATGTTACAAAAGGCCTCTTCAAATTGTAGATGCAAAGTTTGACATCTCTGTGAATTCCTATGATAATGTGAGTGTGATTTGGGATTTGGGTTTAATGGGGACACCAAATATTAACCACCGGTTGTACCCACCTCAAAATCATAGAGGTTCTCCTCTTGTTGCATATGGTCATACCATATTTAGGGTTGTGGACGATGTGTTGGTGCTCAATTTGATCTTGCCTTGTTTGTCCTTGAAATTATTTAGTTTGCGGGCTCTATCGTATTTTCTATCTCCCCATGTTGATGCGTGAAAGCTTTGTCCTTCATTTGGTTGCCATGATCAGTCCCTTCCTTTGGTCGAGGATCATTTTAAATCCAGAATTTTTTTTCCGTTCCTCTGTCCATGTGAAATAATTTGTAACTTGGGCATAAAATCAGGTTTTTCCCTTTCCTTCCATTTTTCCATAGTCACGTTTTGTTTTCCCTGTCAATTTTTGTCCCAATACCTATGGAAAAGTGGTCCTTTTTGATTTGATGCGGCTTAGTGGATCACATTTGGGCCTTATATCATTTCCAAATTCTCTTTCCTTAAAGAAAGATTCATTTCCGGGTGCAAATGGTGATTTCCCTACATTTTACGGTTTGATGGGTGTGTTTTCCCCGTCAAATTTATATCTCAACGCATCTGTGGAAATGTGGCCCTTTCGATTGGATGTGGAGTGGAAGGTAACTTTGAAACTCTAAAGCCCAATTCAACTCAATTTTTTTCCACGTGGAGGGCTGTGTTCATCTGAAAATTCACCTCTTGGTTTGACCTTTGGAGTTACACCAGGGAGACACTTGGAGGTTTCCGCTGCCTTGCCCGGACTCCAAACATTTTTTTCATGCAGCTGGTGTAGATTTGTTGGACCATGGGAACGTGGAGGGATAACACTCATTTGAGGATCTGCCTCTGAGTTCTACCTTAGCAGTTGCACCAGGAAGACATGTGGAAGCTTCCACTTGGCTCCTCTCTATACTTAAAATGTTTCAAGAAACTTTCTAAGGCTTGGGAAACGTGGAGGGTCCATGCCTATTTGGGGACATGCCCCTATACTTTACTTTTGAAGAAGTGCCAAAGGGACACTTGGAATTTTCCGCTCACTCTGCCCTTGCTTGGACTTTTCAATGGCCAAGGAAAACTATCTCGGACCCTAGACACATGGCACCTTCCGCTGGTCCTTAAACGTTTTCAAAAATTCTTCCAGACTGAGACATGTGGTGAGCTTGTAGTTTTTTAGGGTCTCCGCTATTAGGCACCATACCAAAGGTGTGCTAAGGAGACACGTGGAGGCTTCCCAGGCTCCTTTTATACTAAGACTTTTCAAAGGCCAAAAGGCATTTTTCTTGGGCCCAGGGCATGTGGAAGGCCCACGCTTGTTTGGAAACTTTCCTCTATACCTCATCTTTGTAGTTGTGCCGAGGAAATACGTGGATAAATCTAATCTAAAGTGAGAAGGGGTAGAATCAATTGTTGATGTGCATTGCATCTGTTTTTCTGTCATTTTTTCTCTGAGACTCCTAGAGATGCAAATACACATTAATTTTCTTCAGTTTTTGATGAAATTCCTTGTCATTTTTTTTAGAAAGTGCCATTGAATGGATTTAGAACTTAATTTGTGAGTCCAAGGATTGTAAAGGGTGATATTTTGAAGTTGAAATTTCTCGAGCACTTGCAAAAATGTGAATTACTAGGGAAGCTGGATGCAAAGTAGAGTTGCAGAGGAAAGAATGGGAAAAGGAAGAAATGATGGAGGTTGCAGGCATGAGGGATGAAAAAGGTGTTTCCTCAAGGGTGAAAATAATTACCCGTCGATTCAAATACAAGGCCACCAGAAAATGATTAAAATGGGGATTTATCACATGACAGAATAATAATGATTAAAAGGACTGTCAAAAAGTTGTGGCATGACATCCTAGTCATTAGTCGAGGGGCTGAGAAATGTGACCAGTTCATAATTTGTCCACTTGGCAGCTTTTGGGTATGAATTTGTTAAACATCACTTTCTGAGGAAAATTGGTAACAAGCAAAGGTTCCTCGAATATTCTTCTTTTTGGGGAAATTTTGGGATGAGTGAGCAAGTGAAATGTATAAATGCAATGAGAATACTCTTACAAAGGATTGGGGTTTGAATTCTTAAGAGAAAATTTAAGAGAGCCCATCTTCCTGAGAGACCAATCCAAAAACTGTTCATTTCCTTTGTTTTAGATTTCAATCACGTCAAGTTGGTTGTGAGTGTACAACCATTGGAAAGCTCTGAGATGGTTCAAAGAAACTTTCCCCTGCTTGATGAATCTAATCAATTTCAAATTACTCTGTGTCAATCTTGGACCGGTTTATATCTCGCTTTATTTGAATGTCTGCGAAGTAGTTTTTCTTATTCCTATTACAATCTTGTGTTAAAGTACCTCCGAATCACACAGATCTCTTCCCTAGTGATAGTTTAGTGGCATTTGCAATTTCATTTCAAGAAGAGCCTTCATCCTGCAATGAGATAAACAATTTAAAATCATTTTACTGTCATTTGTTGATAAAGATTGTCTGTAAGCCTTTGAGTGTATCTTAGGCATGAGGAACCAGGGGTCTTTGATGCTTAATTGAGTCTTTGGCTCGAGCTTTCATGTTAAATTCTTGGAGATTATGTGAAAACATGAAAATTTGGGCCTCCATTGATGCACACCTTCTGTTGAAGGAATATTTTAGCTATTCTGAAGCATTCTGTCATTTAGTTTTCCAAATGTTGTGAAGGTTCTCAAAGATTTGGCATAATAAATTTTATCCTGCTTAATCTCCCACCAAAATTATTCAAAACAATGAATCCTACCTGAACTACCCATGTTTTCCCTGTATGTCCACAAATGTATAAATTATACTTGCCAAAATATGCAAAAGCAATCAGGATCCCATAATGTCTTTAGTAACCTTTAACCTTGTTTAGAAAATATCACCATTATTTAGAAGTGACAACTCATTAGAGTAAAATTGTGGTGCATTGATCATATTTTCTCATGATCCCCTTTCAAATTTATGAAAATAAGGATATCTTTATTCACCGTCACCGACAGAGGTTACAAAACATGTCCTCTCACCCTGGTCTAAAGGCACGGCCTAAAGCAGTGAGGATAGATCAAATCCTTAATGAAGCCATTATCCATTTCTCCGATGCAGAGTGAGAAAAAGCCAGAAAAATCCCCTCCCCGGATACAAAACAACTTATAATATGATCTCATGGTCTGTCTCTCTATGTTCTATTAAATCTTTGATGATGATCAGCTTTCTAATGGAGAATCAATTTGGAAACCAACACCAGAATGGCGTTGTTTTTGGGACATGAAGTTGTGTGTAAAGTTTGAACACCATCATCCATGCATATAGACCCTGGTAAATGATTCTTATAAATTTTATATTGCAAATAGATTGTTGAAACATAATCTTGAGTCCAAATTTGTAAAAATCAAGTAAAGTTAAAAGTTCTGCGTGGTATATTTCAGTTTTTGTGGTTTTTTGCACTAAGTTTACATCATCAAAGTTAAATATGGGTAAAGGAGGGTCAGATCTATGAAGATTTTCATGAATTCAGTGTTGATAGACATTTGACAGATCAATTTTAGTGCATTTGCACAACTCAGGTGAAAATCCTTTGTGGTGACTCCATATTGAATTAATTTTTAATAAATGTCAATGTCTTAACCTCTGTCAATTACAATTTATCACTAATATTTGCAAAGATGGAAGGAAGAATATATTTCTTCACTAGAGACCCTACCAAAAAGTTGTTTCCAGAGCTGGGAAAGATGAATTTAGAAGGAAGAAGAATCTGGAAAGTTTTTGGAGATCAAAAATCAAGAAAAGAGTTATCAATTATGGAAACCCCGCCAAATTGTCATTGAAGATTTCCATACTTCCTCAAGTGCTTCTAAATCAGGTAGTCTCTTTGTAAATCCAAATTCTCCAACTGGAGAGGGTCCTTCTTTTGTATTTGAAAATTTTGCATCTCATTATGTCCCTATGTTCTCCAAAGCTGATAGGATCTTCCAAAACAGATTTTTAGAGAACATTCATTTTGAGAATTGCATTATTTTTCCACACATACCCGTCACTCCTCATCATTTTGTTTCTCCTGTAAGATCACCTCCCCAAAAAAATATGGCCCAGCCCCCACCCAGACCTCCATTTGTTGTGAAAACTTTTGGTCCTATAGATTTTATAGGTATGGCTGGATATCCAAATGTTGTGTCCCAAGATGTTAGAAATAGAATGCCTAAATTTCAAGGAAATAATGCCATTACTGAGGATCAACACTTAAATTTTTTGTTCAATATGATGGAAGACTTTGAAATCAAATTTGAGGATGTGTACATAAACTTGTTTATTCATACTCTAGAAGAGGATGTACGGGACTGGTATAAATATTTTCCAGACAATTCCATTGATTCGCAGACGAAATGAAGAATGCTTTTAGATTGCAGTATGGAGATAAAATAGACCCTAGGTTTCTTTTATCGAATTTGAAAATGTAAAAATGAATCCTAATGAGTCTATTCATGACTTCAATACAAGGTTCAATAAGACCCTAAATAGGCCACCTGTGATATTAAGGCCAAGTGATGTTTCTTGTTTAATAAAATACTCTAATGATTTTGATAAGAAGGTTGCTATTATTTGAGGGATAAGAACTCTGAAAACATTATTATAGGACTTCACCATGGATTTGCAGATTGAAAATAATATCAAAGTAGTTGGTAAGCCTCCTAAGAGGGAAGGTATCAAGCTAATTAATCCAGAGAAGCCTACATCAAGTAATTCTGTGGATCTAGAAGAGGTTGTGAAAACTTTGGCTAGAGATGTTAAGGAAATATCCTATAAACTGGATAGAGAAGAGAAGGGGATTGGAAAAAGTTTCCAAGGTCATCATAAAGTACAAGGTCAAGAAAGATTTACAAATCATCATAGGGGTGATCAAAGATCTTATGACAAAGGAAAACTACTCGTGGTATCAGGAAATAGATAGCCCCAAGCTTGTGAGAATAGAATTGTGCCTGATCCTTTGACTACCAGAGTTGCTGCTATGGAAGAAGCCAATGAAATTGAGTGGTGTGATAGATGTTTCTTGCCACATGCCCCATGTGATGAAGACAAATAAGTTGAGGAAGCTGATGATGACACTGATGATGATGTGTGCATGGTGGGGTGCTCTACAAGCTCACAACAAGGAGCAACTTCAACTGAATTAATTAGTGCCAGAACTACTACAAATTTCTGGGATTGCATCCATTGGGTATTACCCCTTCCTCCCTCTCATACTTTTGAAATAGATATGGTACAAGCTTTCAAATTTCCTCATAATGATTTTGAATACTTAAGGGCATTAATGATTAAAAAGTATGATGGAGGAATCCCTTCTGAGGAGGATAGGTAGTTGTTAATGAATGTTGTAGTTGGCCATGAAAAGGAATATAACACTAGGAGTAAATTTGTCAAAGGGGTAGGGCCTCAAGCCAAACAAAAACTCCAGTTCTCACCAATATCTCAAAAGAAACTACTAAGAAAGATACATTTGGCAAAATCCTTGTGTCCCAAACAGAACTTGTATCCCTGCCATGATCAAACCATGAAAAATACTTTGTTGTTTGATGAGTTTCTTTATTTTCCTCAAAATGCTTCCTTGCCCAAATGCGTTCCTTATGACATTTCCCAAGCCTTGATTCAGATCAAGATTTTTGTTCCAATTGTTGAGTTGCTTAGGATTCCTGAGCACAAGAAAAGGTCCTTTGAGTATTTGGGATTGAAAGAAGAAAAGATTACCCAAGGAAGAAATGTAAACAATGTTGAGACTCCTCCTACCATTGTAGAGTTAGAAAAACCCCAAGTGCTAGAAGAATTGGGGGAACCACCTGAAGTATATTTGGGAACATCCTTGGTTGAGTCCCAACTAAATGTAGATCCATTTTTCACTACTTTGATTATTAGGGACAGGTTGTTACACAATTGTATGTTTGATTTTGGAGCATCATGCAATGTTATGCCTCTTGAGGTCATGAATGAATTGGATATCAAAGTGACAACATCTTATGGGAAGTGCACTTCCATGGATTCTAGAGAGGTGTCAGTGGTTGGATGTGTTAAAGGTTTGATAGTGTAACTTGTAGCCTACCCAGAAAGAACTTAAAACTAGATGTTGTTATTGTTGATTTCCCTGCCAAATGGAGAATGTTGTTGTCGATAAAATGGGCTACTAGTGTGGGTGGTAGTGTGCAAATGGATATGTCTTTTGCCACTATACCTATTGAGGGAAGCCTTGTAAAGTTGTATGGTGAAAATAAGATGCTACATCTCATTGAGGATCCTAATAATGCTTCCTATGAAGTGTTATATAGTGACACCGATGCGAGATAACTTTGTTGGATTCATCGATGGTAAAGAGCACAAAATTGATCCATGCAAGTCTCTTAATAAAGTAGGTTCTCCTTGGACTTTATTGTTTGATGGGGTTTTCTCTAAATTTGGAAATGGTGCTGGTATTGTTTTGATATATCCGGACCAAGAAGATTTTTTTCTTTTAAACTCAACTTTGAGTGCACTAAAAATATTGCTGAATATGAAGCACTACTCTTGGGTCTAAGAATTTCTTGGAAATATGGTATTAGAGACATCATTGTTAAGGGAGACTCAGAGCTAATTGTCAAGCAGGTTAGAAAACTGTATGCAACAAAAAATCAGAGAATGAAGTAGTATAAGCATGTAGTCTAGGATTTCATTGAAATGTTTGAATCCTTAAGTATAATACATCACGATAGGAAGTACAATACTTTAGTAGATAAATTGGCTGAATTGGGGTCCATATTTGAAAATTGTGTTGTATCCCCCTATTGTGAGTATAATATTGAGGTATTGACCAAGGCATCTATTCTTGAAAATGTTAAACATTGGAAAGTGTTCGAAGATGAAACCCAGGTGCAAAGGTTTTTGAAGAACCAAGGAGAATTTTCTGGTCAACATATAGATTGGGAGCCAATGGTTTGTCCATCGATGAAAAGGAGACTTTATTTGGCAAATACATCATTCAGTTGAAGACTAATACTATTCCTAGAGGTTTGGTAGCACTTGAATCAAATTTTGATAATGTTGATTGCATTATCAACAGACACATGTCATCCTCAAGGGATGTTGAAGAGCACAACCTAGGCACAAAGGATAAACCACATAAGATCCAAATAGGTAGAAATCGAGCAAGGAAAAAAGTAGTCATATGTCCAATTGTTGAAGAAATACCAGGACTGCATTTAGCATGGTCTATTTCGAACTAAAAGCATACAAAGAGGATCTTTTCCAAAGATGAAATTCCCTTGGAAGCTTCTGCTAAACCGTTTAGGCAGAAATAGAGGCCAATCAATCCACTCCTTTCCCTAAAGATGCAAAAAGAATTGAAAATTTTGAGGGATGGAGGAATCATAGAGCCCACAAGTTACTCATCATGGGTTGCAAACTTAGTACTGTTGGAAAGAAGAATAGAGATATAAGGCTATGTGTGGAATTTAGAAACTGAATAGAGCATCAATGAAGGATAACTACCTCTTCTAAATATGGACAATATGTTATAATTGGATATTGGTTAGGAATTTTTATCCACCTTAGATGGTTTTTTAGATATAACCAGATAGTTGTGAAGGAATCAAAATGAATCAATACCGCCTTTACCACTCCTTGGGAACATATGCATATGTCATAATGTTTTTTGGTCTAATGAATGTTGGAGCCACTTTCCAAAGAGGAATGGATGTAGCTTTCTCTAGATATATTAATGATTTCATTGTTGTATATCAAGATGATGTGTTGTTTTCTCTAGAAAAAGAAGTGACCACCTATAACACTTAGAAAAAATGTTGCTAAGATGCGGGAGTATGGTATTTCACTAAATCCCAAGAAAATACATTTTGGAGTTCGAAAGAAAAGCTACTTGACACCTTTGTATCACCCGATTCTTAGAGCGTTTCTTTGAATATTGTGAAACAGATAAGGGAAAATGGGCAAGGAGGAATATCTGTTAAAAGTGGTCAAAGGTTTTTATGCGCGTATGACTTCTTGATCAAAAGTTGATCGTGAGAGATTGCTTTTGTCTAGGAGGAACTACCTAAAATAGAAAACAAGACCACCAAATAGAAGTTAAATAGTATATGCAATGGACCCATTTAGCGTATGCTAGATCCGAGAAGTGTGATAATCCCTAAGGCTATCAATCCACTGTTTAAAACAAATCAATGTTAATAATAAATGAAATCCTATTGTATTTAAAATGATTTAGGTATCTCATTCGACTACAATAAGCAAGTTCGTTCACAACAAAGAAATTTAGGCTATGATTTAATCTGAAGGTGAAGGTCTCTGCAGTCGAGTGGTACCGATATTGGTCGTGGTCGATTTTAGGCTATTTTGGGTATTTGGTGGAGATTTTAGGCTTTGTTCTTGGTCTAAGGGTAAAACACAGACACCAACGTCGGTCTAGTATGACCGATGTCAGTTTAAGTGAACTGGCGATGGTTGTGGGTAACCAAAATTGGTATGGTCGGGGTAGAGGGAATTGATTAAAATCTCAGTATGAGGACAGATCTGGGGCTAAATGGAAATGGAGAGGGAAATGGCAAGGTCTATGGAGATTTAGGATATACTCAGAGATCTTTAAAAGTCAGGTATGGGAAATTTAATGGTGTGGGTGAAGGAATGATCAAGTTTGCATGAAGGTGAATGATGGGAGAATGGGAATGTAAGTAGAAACTGATAACAGAGGTAACAGAGCCTACTAAAATGATAGTAGATGAATGTTGGTTAATGAAACACTTACTTTTATATGAGCTTGATGGCTGGATGGAAATGGCGATTGATCGATGGATGGATTTTTTGTGGTGATGGTGCCTCCCCGGATGCTTCCATGAATGCAAATGGTTTTTGATCACTTCGATGTTTGATGTGAGTGTTGCGATGTGTGTACGAATGCTAGTTCTACTTGCATGCAACTCTCATTTCGTCTCTTTTTCTCGAAATGTGCCAACCTCAAAATAAGGTTGTTTTGGGTAATAAATGGTAACGGATGATGGTTTCAAGTTGATTGGCGGTGGTATAGGGTAACCAGCATTGGTTAAGGCGAGATTTCCTAGGTTTTCTAAAATGGGCAGATCCCCTTGATTTCTTGGATCCTGTTTGTTTTTCTCCATGGATTAGAATGGAAGCTTCCTTTCTAATGGGTAGGAATGTGGTTAGAGGGAATGTAGGCTTTGATTTTTAGGGTTTAGGTAGGTCTTAGTTAGTTATGGCAACATACTAAGAATAGGTCTAGGGTGAGGTGGCTAGGTGAGGTGGTGGTGTGATAATTATCTCAATTAGAATATTTAAATAATAAACATTATGAGATCATGAATTAATTTAATTAAAGTAATTAAATTAATATTAGAGTGGGGTGAAAGGGGCCATGATTAGGTGAGTGTGTTTGAGGTGATTATTTGACGAGGGACCAAGGGGAGTGTGACCCAATTTTGGTGTCTACATTTTTCCCCTTTTTGTTGTGTATCTTGTATTTGTAAGCGATCTTGACAAAAATAAGGTGTGTTGCCCCATGTGTGGGTAAAGGTGACCCCCTCTAACCAGGACCGATGAGGTAGAAGGTAGAATCGGTGAGTGGTTTGATAAAAGGTGAATGTGATGAAGAGGAAGGTGGGCAATAGGGGTAAAGAGGGGTAAAGGTCTAATTAGGTAATCCAGGTAATGGGTTAGGGTCAAAGGTAGTAATAGTAAAATGCACACACACGTATAAACTACAACATGGTACCAGGTTGAAGAGTAGGAAAACTCTACATTGTCTAAGGTCGATAGGTTTATCCAAACAAGGGTGAGGTGGTTCTGGTATCCAAGGTATAGGATATGGTCAGGAAACACGACACAGGTTAGGTGTAGGAACATTTAGGTATTCTCCAGTACACCAAAGGTTAGGTCGATAAAATGTCACTACAAGAGGCAAGGTAAGGTCGTATGTCACCAACATAGGTTACAAAGGCCGCAAGGTATAGTGAGCACATGAGGTCACATGTCACTATAAATGTTCCAGGTCTAAGTAACTAGGTCATGGCATGGGTAGGGCTGAGGTATGGGTAAAATAACGAGTCCCCAAATGAGGACAAGGTGAGGTAGTAAATGATGAGGTCAGGAGGATAAAGTGAAGTGTCCAAGTCAGGTGTGGGTGAGGTAAAAAGGATGTAGGTCACAAAATTAGGGGTAAGGGGTAGGAAAAAGACTAAGCAGGATAACCGACAATGGTTAGAAGGAATTGATCTCACTCCATATGAACCGACCATAGTAAGCTAGGGCACAGGACCAATGTCACTCAAGGTAAAACCGTTGTTGGTCAAGTTGGGTAGGCTATAAAAAAGGAAATTTCCACTTTTTATAGAATCATTTGTCACTTGCCAAATAGGAGAAAATGACAGGTGAGAGAGAGAAAGGTTGAAAGCATCCATGCGGAATGGAGTGCTGAGTGTGTGAGTAGTGTAGCAGGTGATTGGTAGTTGATAGGTGGGTCCACAAGATTAGATCGATTGATTCATTTGGTTGGAGGTGAGTAGGTTGATTAGGTGATGGCAGAGGCAGGAGAGGGATCAGGTGGACCACCGGTGCATGGAGGCCACCCAAGATATGTACCAGCGAGGACCCG
The DNA here is from genome assembly GCA_018340775.1 of Taxus wallichiana var. yunnanensis. NCBI lineage: Eukaryota > Viridiplantae > Streptophyta > Pinopsida > Cupressales > Taxaceae > Taxus > Taxus wallichiana. Next base: position 685,387,161 of record CM031234.1, on the reverse strand, counting down.
GCCATGACCCATGATGGGAAGTGAGATGTTACTGTGCCACCCGACAGAGGCGAGGGGGAGGACGAGACGAGAGAGACCGATATGGAGGATATTTGACAGGATGATGCCTGATGTATGTACCTCCATTTTTATGTATTTACTCATTTTTGATATATACCATCCTACGTGCCGAAGAGAGTGAGGATGTATACGAGATTTTGTGTATTTTTATCATATACCAGCCTGCGTGCCAAGATGGTGAGGTTGTATATGAGATTTTTGTTTATTTTTATCATATACCGGCCTGCGTGCCGAAGATGGTGAGGTTGTATATGATATTTTTTGAGAGATGCATATTATTTGATATCAGTGTATATTGTATGGATACACAGATTTACATGATGGGATGGATGATTTGGTGATGATGTATGTGTGTTGATGGAATTTGATTGTTATGCATAGATGGATTCATGATATGTGTGTTAGGCATGGTGGAGTCAGGTCATAGGCATGGTTGAGTCAGGTCATAGGCATGGTGGAGTCAAGTCATAGGCATGGATTGAGTCAGGTCATAGGCATGGATTGAGTCAGGTTGTGGTTTAGGCATGAATTGAGTTTAGGTTGGTTTAGTTCTGGTGTGTCGAAATTTGTTGAGTTTGAAATTCATTAATTTGTGCAATTAATGAGGATATGAGTCACATTGAGATGTTTTATAGTAACATGCATGATAATGGTAAAGAAATGGTAGACATAATGAATGTATGAATGATGATGATAAAGATGTGAAGCAATTTGTTGTTTGTTTATTTAATTTCCAATTATTGATATAAAAAGGAAACTAACGAGGGTAGATTGTGATTAGGAAAAGGAAAGGGGAATTGGTTAGGGTAGAGAGTGGTCGAGCTAACCTCCAAGGGCCCCATGCCCTCGAGTGCTGCCTACATAGTCTCGGTGAAAAGGGACCTCAGGCCGATGTAGTTCTCCCATAAGCTAGGGAAGAATGTAAGCAGGTATGAGAATGACTTGGTAGGTTATAGGCATGGTTGAGGTGAGGTCATTTTAGGTATGGGTGAATTGTGGGCACATTGGTATGGGTGATTTTGAGTTGATTGTGGTGAAAGAGTAAAATTACCCTAGGATAAGCATCAAGATCTAGTCTTGTATAATGTAATCAATACATAATGAATAAGGTTAAAACGATAAGAGGAGGAAAGAAAGCCACCATATTGGTAAGGATCACAATGGGTGGGTCATACCTTAGATAGGCTGATGAACGTAAGACCCTAAAGACATTGCATGATTGATTATTCTAAAGGTGAAGAGTAGTCACATGATCACCAAATGTCTCCGTTCTAGTAGGTCCCTTGAGGTGGTAGGAAATGAAAATGCGAATGGTGAAAGGGTGAAAAGTGGTTAGTTTATATGGTATTAGGTAGCATGCCTTTTAGCAAGAGATCCAAGATCACAAGGGGCAAGTCCATGATGAAAAATTTTTCTGTTTGAATTGTATTTGAGATAGACTAATCGATGTAGGAAGTCTATATGGGATGAGGAAATTAACTCCCTGAGGTATTCGCGAAGCTGATCAATGTGGGAAGCTTTAGATTCTTCTCCTTTTTTTCTTTTATTTTTGAGAAAACTTTACATAGCTGTCCTTCGAGGAGCAGGTCTATTTACAATAATGACGTAGAGAGAAATATGTCCTTTTTGAGGGAGTCATATTTTTATTGGAAGTGTGACTCGGAGTTGGATCCCATGTGAGGGATTTTAATTCATGGACAAGACTAAGGTGAAGAATTAGATTCTTGTTCAAAAATCAAGGTGAAATGACCATGGGATCTCATCTAAGAGCAGACAAAAGGTATCCATGAGAATGTGCAATGTGTGTACACATATTTAAGAGAAGATAACATAGTGACGGTACGCACATTATTCTTTTTAATCATTGGGGGTGGAAAAATGAAAGAAAGGAAATGGAAAGTGCTCAAGGGATGAGCTTGAAAAGAGGTAAAAGGTGAGGTAGGACTAAAATTCAATAGTAGAATGGTCAAAGATGTAAGGCATTAAGGGGCTCAGGTTCGGGTTTACCGTCTAGTGAAGATAAACGATAAGCACTTAATCCATAAGTATGAGTCACGATGTATGGTCCAAGCCAATTAGGAGAAAATTTGCCCCATTTAATTTTTTCTACTTTGGTTACATGTTGATTTTCTTTCAGGACAAGGTCACCAACTTGGAAGGTTCATTCATGGACACATTTTTCATAGGCACGCTTGATACATTTTTGGTAAAATTGAAGATGGTCAAGAGCATTAAGATGACATTCATCTAATAACTCAAGCTATGCTAAACGGTCTTGGTGAAATTCATCATCATTGAGCATGTCATGGAGAGAAATTTGAAGTGAGGGAATCTAGACTTCAAGAGGCAGAACATCCTTTATACCCTAGACTAGAGAAAAAGGTGTGGCAGTAGTGGAAGTGCGAATACTAGTACAAGACGCCCACAGGGTGAAAGGAATGTGCATATGTCAGTCCTTCCTAGTATCGTTAACCACTTTCATGAGTATTTTGTTCAGGGTTTTATTAGTGGATTCATCTTGGTCAATGGTTTGTGGGTAATAGGGTGACAATAAACTTAGTTGAATACCGAAGGTGTCGCAAAGTTTCTACAAGGTTTTATTTTTGAATTGTTTTCTCATTATCAGTGATGAGGTGATGTGGGACACCAAAGTGACAAATAATGTGATGATTGATGAACTCACATATTTTCTCAACTTTTGTGGAGATGAGAGGTATGGATTCAACCCATTTGGTGTAATATTCGGTAGCGATGATTATCCATTGATGTCGCTGGGAAGAATGGGGATTGATCTCTCGACAAGATCCAAACCCCATTGAGAGAAGGGCCAAAGGTCACGAGCGACCTATAAGGCATGATTAGGTGTATGACAAAGGTTGGCATGTTGTTGACACTTTACACAACGCTTAACGTAGTTGCAACCATCATGGTTAAGGGTCACCAATAATAGCCTAGGTGAAGAATACGATTAGCAACAACAAGGTCACCAAAGTGACCTCCACATATGCCATCATGAACTTCCTTAATGATATACGGAATTTTAGAACTTGTAAGGTACCATAAGACAATACCATCAAATTCACATTTATAGAGGAGGCCAACCATGATGACATAATGAGAGACCTTTTTAAGAAAGGTGTGTTGTCCATTATGAGTGAGGTCGGGAGGTAAGATGGAGAGGGAAAGGTAGTTTGAGTATTGTTTATACCAAAGGTCACTTGGATCAGGAGAGGTGGTTCCGATAGAGTTAAATTCATGAGGTAAATAAGATGGTGATTGCATTCTTTCTACGGTGAAAAATATTTTAGAATCGGTGGGTGAAGCGGTATCACGGGAATCAAGCGGGGCATGGTATCTGCAAATTTTTTGGTAGAATAGGGAATGGTTTGAAGGGCGTAACGGTCGAAGGTGGTCAAAATTATGTCCACATGATGCTTATACTTTTGAAGTATCTCATTATGACACTGGTATATACCATTGACTTGGTTTATGACCAATTGAGAATCACAAAAGATGTTGATTGACTTAACATCTAAGGCATAGGTAGCCTGGAGACCCAATACGAGTGCTTTGTATTCAGCAATATTGTTTGTACAATCAAAATTGAGTTTGAAAGACAAAGGCATGGGTTCACCATCAAGCGAGAATGAGGATAACACCATCCCCATCCCCACGTGATACTTGGAACCATTAAAGAAGAGTGTCATTTGGTAAGTGGGTTTGTCCAGGGAAAGGGCAAAAATTGACTCATCTAAACATCAAAATAAAGGGTTGATCCTTGAAAATAGGTGCATTAGCCAATTGGTCAGCAATAGCTTGGCCCTTGATGGAATTTTGATGGATGAATTTGAGGTTGAGGTTGGATAGAAGAATAAGTGAGTGTGCAAAGCACATTGGTTTTGTAAGGTTTGGCATTCATGAAGTGTAAGGGGTTGGTGTTGGTCACAACATAGGTTTTGTGGTTAAGTAGGTAATGGCGAGTTTGGTGGAAACAAAAACTAAGGCTAAACAAAGTTTTTTGACATGGGTGTATTCGGTCTCAAAGTCCGAAAGAGTAGGGCTTATGTAATAAATCGATTGCTCCCTATGTTGTTCATCATGATGAGCAAGCATAGCTCCTAAGGAGTGATCGGTAGCAGAAATATATAGGTAGAAGGGTTGATCATATTTAGGTGGAATGAGTATGGATCGTTGGAGAAGGTATTGTTTTAAGTCCTCAAAATCTTTGTGGTAGTCATCATCCCATTTAAAGGAGACATCCTTTTTGAGAAGATGATGAAATGGCTAACATCGATCAGAAAGTTGCAAAATGAAACGGTGAATAGACAACAACTTACCTTGTAGGCTACGGAGTTTCTACAGATTATTGGGTGGAGGCATTTCAAGAATAGCCTTTGACTTTATTAGGGTCAACCTCTATACCACATAGGAAATGATAAATCCTAGGAGCTTTCCCAAGAGAACAACGAAGACACACTTCTTGGGTTGAAGGCAAACACAATACTTAATGAGCTAGTCAAAGATGGTCTTTAGGATGGTGAGGTGCTTGGAGTGACATTTATATTTGGCGAGGATATCTTCTACATAATCTTCTAATATATGATGCATGATGTCATGGAATATGTAAGTCATAGCCCGCTGATATGTAGCACCAACATTTTTAAGGCCAAAAGGCATGACTCGATAGGAGAAGGTACCCCAAGGGGTGATGAACATGGTTTTGTGTTGATCCTATAGGGAAATTAAGATTTGGTTATAACCCGAGAAACCATCCATGAGTGATAGCATCTCATGACCAGCGGTAAGGTCAACCAGTTGGTCAATATCAGGTAGAGGAAAGTCATCTTTAGGGCAAGCTAGGTTGAGGTCACGGAAATTAATACAAATGTAGGGTCCCCTATCACCTTAGTGATAGGGGAAATGTTAGAAATAAATCGAGGATAATCAATTGGTAAGATGAAGGAAATGGAACGAAGGTGATAAAGTTCTTCTTTGACCGAACAGCAATGCGAGTGTGCATTTTAAATCGACTTTTGTTTTACGGGTTTGGCATCGGGAATGGTTATGATATTGTGGACCACTATGGTGGGCTCAATACCGGGCATATTTTCATAAGAAAAAGCAAAAGCATGGTTATGATTTTTGAGAAAAGAAGTGATGGCTTCCTGTTCAACAGTATCTAAAGATTGGCCAATCTTTAGAATGTGAATCATCCTAAGTGTGGATGTTGATTTCGATAGGTTATTCTTTCAACATGGTTTGCGTCTCAGATGGTAATGACTGATGAATATGTGATTCTTTTGCAGCAAGGTATGTGAGTATAGATTCATCATCCCGACATTGAATGACATTAATAGAAGGTGTATCATCATCGATCATTTTAGGATATAGGAAGGGAAGAGAGGAGGGAGCCTTACCCTTGCATTGATAAGTCGAGAGGACCCAAGAAAATGGTGTTTATGAAAAAAAAAGTTAGGAGGGATGGATTATGGATCCATCGACTCACAATGAAGGTGGTGAAGAAGGTGGAGAAGGGTCGATATCCGTAATGAGCTCAATACGGGCCTTATTGGTAGGTAGTTTAGCAAATCGATACCACTACGGTCATTATGTTTGCGGGTAGTACATGGAATAATAGTGTGACGAGTTGCTCATAAAAGCCAAAACCAAAACCATTCCACACACATCGTTGTAGGAAGGTGTGGGTGAAATGATAATTGGTTAATGACTTGAGGTTGATGAGAAAATGGGTGGGTTTGTGATGGTGGTTCAAGTGTATAAGTGGTAGTATGAATTCCCCATAGGTGATATTGGTAGGAAGGTGGGGAGGACCATAAAGGAGACACTCTCTGTATGCGATTGATCATAGTGAGAGTGTTGGTGCAGGATTCCATACTCTTGTGGAATAAGGAATGTGTTGACATTATACAAGTGATATTCCTCAGAGTGAGGCATTGAAAAATTCCTTCCAAGGGATCGGTGGTCGATATGTGGGTAGTTGGGATAGACAATGTGTTAGAGATTGGATCGGAGGTGGAGCCAGCTGATTGGGAGGTTGATGGGTTGGCAGTGGAGGTCATGGCAGCGGTAGGGATGGAGGAGTTAGGTGTGGTTGATGTAGCGGCGTCACTTTGGTAAGTGAAGGTGTAGGTGAAGACGAAGTGGTCATGGAGGTAGAATCCTTAATGGGTATAAACATGTCATTCATTTGGTAAAGCATGTTACAGGTTTTGAAAGGTGATGGGTCCGCCGGAATGGTATAGGGGTTTCCTTCATGCTCAAACTTCACACAATGGTGTAAAGTGGAAGGAACACAACCCTTGAGACAAATCCAAGGTCTACAAAACAACAGTTATATTTAAATTCCCCCTCCAAGACGTAAAATAACTCGGAATAGTGCGGGGCCCACGTAAACATGGAGGATGATGGTGCCAAGTGTAGAGGTGATAGCGTCATTAAATGAACGCAACATGACGAGATGTTTATGCATGTAATTTTTGGGTATGCGCATTTGGTCGAATGCATGGGAAGAGATGATGTTAATGCTAGCGCGCCATCGATCATAACAAATCGTACATATATATATTATCTATATGGATGGAGAAGAAAAGGCCTGGATTAGAGTCATCGGTTTGGTGCAGTGCGATCTCTTCATCCGAGAAGATGAGGGTGGCTATTTGGTGAGTATGTGGAGGTGTAGAAGAAGGTGATAATTTGGTGAGAAATGCTACATGATGAGGTGTAATAATTGAGGCTATGAGTGTAGGGTCATTGGGTAAGACCTCAATATACTTGAAGAACCTCCATGAGAGCTTGGCGATTGGATTCGAGAGGTTTAGATGAGGTCATATAGGGACATTTTGAGGGAGGATTAGTGTAACTGTTTAAGCATTATGCTATGTGTAACTCCATTAGAAATAGGATATGTGGGGCGCGGATAGTGACTTTAGCTGTGGGTGCAGATGGTATGTTGGGTATAGGGTTAGTCAGTGGGTCATTGCCTTTTCTTTTCCTGTCTTTCTGTACATGGGTAGCAACATGGATCATGATAATCTAAGGGGGGGGTAAACGGAGAAGGTGTAGGATGAGTGGTATAACGACATGACAAGTATAAACCTACTGGGGGAGAAAAGCCTTGTGAAGCGAGCTAGGCACAATGACATTTGCGTGGTGATTTGGCCGACTCTCTTATGTGAACCATGTTAATTTCAAATCTCGAGGGTGGCTCTAAGAGTTGTGAGGGTGGAGGTCTTGGTCGCTGAGTAGGCAATGAGGGAAGAACTATGGAAACTGGTGTTGGCAAAATGGGGTCCTCATCGATAAGGTCATCATCGTCAAAGTTTTCTTTAGGAGGACACAACTGGATAAGAATGATTTTCAAATCCTTACAGTTCTCTACATCGTGTCTTGGAACAAGATGGTAGGCATAATTTTTGGTTTTTTCAAACCCTTTTGGTTTGAGTTTGAGTGGATCGTAAGGTCTAAGAGGTGGTAATGTGATGACAGAAGTTTCGAGGAGGTTGGTTAGGATTTTTGCATAGGATCCCACTAGTGGATCACAATGAGAGGTGAATGTGGGTTTGGGTGCAGGTGCGGCTGACTATATGGGAAGAGTCTTTACAAGAGGGGGAGTGGATTGGGATATGGTCTTAGGTGTTGGTCATATCTTGGGTAGGGGCATGGTAGATGAACTGGAAATAGAGTGTGTGGTTGGTTTAACTACCTTATTGGAGGGTAGCGGATTTTTTCCTTTAGGTTGCACCTTCTTGGGTAAAGGTGATATGGGTGCACAAGATGTAGAGGGAAAAGTGGATAATGGAAGAGGGTGGGTTACCCATGGGGGTAACCGAGGTGTTGTGGAGGTAGATGGCATAGGTTGGGCAGGAGGTGTGAGGTAAAGGGAAGGAAGTGTTGTGGGTAGTGAAGAAGGTATCGATGGTATTGGAGGTATGGGTGGAAAAAAGGTTACAGGTGAGGGTGGAGGTTGTGTGGGGCGCTTCGGTATATTAGAGGTCTGTGATGGGGAAATGGGTTGCTACGTTCTAGGTTTACCGGTGGATGGGGGTTTCTTAGCCAGGGTCGAGGGGTGAGGTCCTAGGATGGACGGAAGAGGTGAAGGTGATAAGGGTGTGGTTGGCAAGTTTGGGGTATGAGGTCTAGGAGATTGGTTTTTCTATTTAGGGGTCGGGTTAAGTTTGGTGTTAGTTTTGGAGGATGTAGCTAAATCTAATTTGATGGGTGGATGAGTAAGGCTAGCCGTTGGGATGACCCCTAAAGTAGTAATAGGTTTAGGCAAGGCAAATGATGTAGAGGTGGGTTTAGATGTAGATGCATGTTGGGTTATTGGTAGAGGTGTAAGTTGAGCCATGAATGGTATCATAGGAGAATTTACGATAGTTGTGGTTGTGTTTGGTTTGATTGGCCAAAATAATTTTGGATAAATAGTGGAGTGTCAACAAGTGACATCTGCATTTATGTTGGGATAGGAAGTAGAAGACACCCCCAAAGTAAGGCTCTATCCACATAATCTAGGTGATCGGCCAAGTGTGAGAACGACACTGTTATGGGTGAGGTTGATGTGGATCCAATGGTGAGTCCCATAAAATGTGTTTTAGAAACAGGGTATTTTCTAGCTTCAGCCTCTGTGGGTAAGAGAGCCGAAAGTAAGTTAGCAAGATCTTGGGTGGCTGATGGAGAATGGTCACCTAGAGGTAACGACATTTCTATTGGATCTTTGATAGGTGGAGGAGATGAAGGATGTTCCTCTATGGGTGGGGGAGATGAACAAGCATCTCCCATGGGTCAGAGAGGTACCGTTGGTGATGACTCTCTATGTGGAGAAGACAAAGGTGAAATGGTTTTAATGTTAACAGAAGACTCCTTCACAGGTGAGGGAGGAGATGAAGGGTGTTCCTCTGTGGGTGGAGGAATAGGTGAAGTGGGTTCATGTGTAGGTGGAGGACCTCGGTCAAGATTTCCTCTATGTAAGGAATATGAGGTAATTGGGAGGTAACTTGTGCGTCACTGAAAATAGCATGGACATCGCAGGTATGGCTATCATTAGTCAATGTCTCTCTAGTTTGATCAGAAGAAGGGGTGTGATTAGGAAATTGTTTCTTGAAGATGTGTAGGTTTTGATTGGTAGGTGCGTTTGAGTTATCCAAGACTAACTTTCCGTTCTCGAGCATTTCCTAGACAATGTTTTTGAAAGTGATGTAATTACCATCACTATGAACTTTTACCCGATGATAGTTGTAGAATTCATGCTCTTTGTACCATGCATGTGTGGGGCGAGCAGGATCAAAACCAGTGTGTGGTTTGATAGGGAGAATGGTAATCGTCCCAACTTTAATGAGATTTTTAAGACAAAAGAATAAGGATCCCGATTGGGGTGTATTTTCATTGTTCTCATCTGAATTGAAAGGTCTCGATAGGAGAAAGATTAGATGAGGGCTTAGCTTGGATTTGATGGATGAGCTGGGCCGGCCTTGAGTACCACTATGTTAGTGGTTCCCTTGGATTTTGAATAATTATTCTATGGTTTCAAAGAAGAAGAGGTATCATTTGACTTAAATGTCGAGTTCTTATTGTGTAGTTGAATTTTCTTTTCCTCGATGGCCCGAATCTCTAGTTTTCGTGCCATGGTGAATGCCTCATCGAAGGTTCGGAAAGTCTAGACTGTAGGGTCAGCAAGATATGTCTAGCACAAGCCCAAGTGAAGAGCTCTATGAGCTCGGTTTGTGGTAATTGGAATGTGAGTTAGTTGATCAGGCTACGCCAACGAGTGACAAAATCCACGATAGATTCGTCATCATATTGACGCATAGAGTAGAGGTCAGTCATGGTAACCTTCTTAACAACATTAATGGATAAGTGATCCAAGAAGGCTTGGGCTACTGATTAAATGAGAAGGTAGAATGTATAGATAACCCACTATACTAGTCTAATGCGGGCCCGGTTAGAGACATGGGAAAGTTCTACGAAGCAAAAAGCGTCATCATGAGTGATCAGATAACACCCATGTTTGAAAGATCACAAATGTTGTTACTGAGTCCTCTTTTTGTTGAACTGGTTAAATTTAGGCATCTCCTAATGTATGGGATATGGACGAATAGGAATGGATGGGTGTATGGGCTCATTGCAAATTTCATCATAGGTGAGAGAGTTGTGTGAGCCAGAAACCGATGCCTCCAGTGTCTACATCTTGTTCATCATTAACTTGATGAGGTCATTAGTAGGTGGTAATGGATGAGTACCTCCTGTAGCATAAGAGGGTTGGTGTTGGACATATGATGGAGATGGCATTCTAGTATATGGCGATGCCAAATAGGTAGGTTGAGAATGAGGGAATGAGATAGGGGTATGTACCCAAAATGAATGATAGATGAAACGGGAGGTTGTTGATAGTACGTATATGGAGGTGGAAGGGTCGAGGTGACTCTAGTAGCGATGGGGGCTAAGGACTGTGGAATAGAAAGGACAATGTTTTGAAAAGGGGTAGAGGTCATCGATACCAGGGGTGGTTGTGTTGCTATGGGTATATGTGAGACAATAGGTGTGGATGAGGTTACGTTCAGGGTGGTCAAGGAAGGTATAGTGGATGTTGCGGGTGTAATAGACGTGGTAGATGTGGCGGTCATAGCAGGTATAGGGCCTATGCTATGAAATGACTTGGGGCAAGGTATGTGCGGGTAGTGCGGAGCCAGAAGGGAATGATGTAGAAGTAGGAACAAGTGCCGAGGGGATAGATACAGGCATGTCATATATCAACTGACCCGAGGCATCTCGAGTGGATGAGTGAGAAAGATAGAACTGTACGGTGGTAGGGTTATGGTCAAGGAGTCGTGCGAACTCCTCGTCACCTATGGTGATGGTGATAGGTTGGGTAGGATCCATGGGTGATAGAACGAGAAGGTGGTGAAGGACTAGGTGGGAGTGGTTGACAACTAGCATGGATTATGAGGGAATTTTCTTGGCTACGAGTCAACACCATGTGAATAAGTACTAATTTGGTAGGACTGCTTTCTATAAATGACACAGAAATACAACAGAAAATGGGAAAAATAGGCAATGGTAGGTGGATTGAGTAAAAATTTCAGCTGGAAAATTGTAAAGGCTAACCGATGTTGGTTAGGGTAAACCGATGTCGGTCGGAGGGTAACCATGGTTAGTTAAAGGTAACTGCGCATTCGATCACTGTGGAAAAAGAACAGTTTGCCAAACAAGGCAGAAGACTGATAATCTACTAAGTAGAGAAGTTGTAGATGGATTTTATCAAGATAAAGAAGATGTTGAGAGTTACAAAGACTCTAAACAACGAAGAAAATGAAACAGGTTTTTTTTGGGTAGGTTAACCAAAAGAACAGTAAACCAATGCCATTGGGTAAAATCGGGGGACGATCGAGAGGGTAACCGATGATGGTCATGGGACCCGACAACGGTTACTTGTGAAATCAACACAAAAATGAATAAAAATGTGGTTGTGATTTAAAATCAAGTGTGGAATCAAACCCGAAATTCGAGAGAACAATGAAAATAGAGCCTAGGCACACTCAAACAAAGTTGGAATACACCAAGTATGATTAGGAACATGCGAAGGAGAAATAAAAGATGAAGAACATGTCCTCTCACCTCAAAACACAATCCAAGCAGAAACACTAAGAAAAATACGATCCTAAGAGTACTCTTTTCTTTATGTTTGTTCAAATTTTATGCTATTTAGAAGACTGACTCATGAACTTTAGAATAGAGTTTTTGGTGAGGAAGGATTCCTATGAAGAAGGAGATCTACAAGGACAAGTTTTAGGTTATGTAATGGCGGGCGAGGGCCTTCCTCTAATGGGATACTAGATAGTGATAACTAGTGGGGTGACCACCGTACCATGATCGTGTGATCACCTACAACTTCTTCCAGGTGAGATTTTATTTAAGAATGTGTGTATTTTTTCAATTTTGTGATGTTTGGTAAGACTCAGAGAGAGAGAAAGAGAAAGAAAGTGCTTTTCTATGATTCGTTTATCAACCATCAGTTGGGCATGACTTCCAGCATATAGGTTTCCCTCATTTAATGTGAGCTAATGCAGTAAAGTAAAATGAAATGTAGTTGATTTTAAGCCCAAATTGAAATATTGAATTCGATGACACAAAAATATGAATAGGAGAGAATATGATCTTTCACTAATGCAGTACAAATGAAAGAGAAGAAGAGTTCTTTTTATAGCACCAAAACATGATTGCTTTGAGACAATAGAAAGAAGAGAAAATTCTAGGGGAGAAATTTTAATGTGAGAACCTTTCGGAAAGGAAACAAACATACAAATTTTCACCTAAAAATGAAGAAATGCAAGGAACCCTGAATGGGTCCCACTGGCGTGCCAAAATGTTTCACTTGATTCTTAGAGCGTTTCTTTGAATATTGATGAAAATGATAAGGGTAAATGGGCAAGGAGGAATATCCGTTAAAGCTAGTCGAAGGTTTTTATGAGCGTATGACTTCTTGATCCATAGTTTATCGTGAGAGCTTCCTTTTGGCTAGGAGGAACTACCTGAAATAGAAAACAAGACCACCAAATAGAAGTTAAATAGTATATGCAATGGACTACCTAGCGTATGCTAGATCTCGAGAAGTGTGATACTCCCTAGAAGGTTGTCAATCCACTGTTTAAAACAATTCAATGTTAACAATAAATGAAATCCTATTGTAGTTAAAATGATTTAGGTATCTCATTCGACTACAATAAGCAAATTCGTTCACAACAGGCTAGGCTATGATTTAATCAAAGGTCAAGGTCTCTCGAGTGCTTGATATTGGTCAGGGTCTTATTTTAGGCTATTTTGGGTATTTGGTGGGGATTTTAGGATTTGTTCTTGGTCTGAGGGTAAAACACAGACCAACGTCGGTCTGTATGACCGATGTCGGTTTAAGTGAACCGGAGATGGTTGTGGGTAACCAACATCGGTATGGTCGGGGTAGATGGAATTGATTAAAATCTCAGTATGAGGACAAATCTAGGGCTAAATGGAAATGGAGAGGGAAATGGCAAGGTCTATGAAGATCTGGGATATATTCAGAGATCTTTAAAATTATGGTATGGGAAATTTAATGGTGTGGGTGAAGGAATGATCAAGTTTGCATGAAGGTGAATGATGGGAGAATGGGAATGCAAGTAGAAACTAATAACAAAGGTAACAGAGCCTACTAAAATGATAGTAGATGAATGTTGGTTAATGAAACACTTATTGTTATATGAGCTTGATGGCTGGATGGCAATGGTAGTTGATCGATGGATGGAGTTTGGTGTGGTGATGGTGCCTCCCGATGCTTCCGTGAATGCAAATGGATTTGTGATCGCTTCGATCTTTGGATGTGAATGTTACGATGTGTGTACGAATGCTAGTTCTACTTGCATGCAGCTCTGGTTTCATCTCTTTTTCTCATAAATGTGCCAACCTTGAAATAAGGTTGTTTTGGGGAATAAATGGTAACCGATGATGGTTCGGGTTGACTAGTGGCGAGTTTAGGGTAACCAAAGATCGATTAAGGCAAGATTTCCTAGGTTTTCTAAAATGGGTAGATCCCCTTGATTTTCTTAGATCTTGTTCATTTTTCTCCGTGGATTAGAATGGAAGCTTCCTTTCTAACAGGTAGGAATGTGGTTAGAGGGAATGTAGGATTTGATTTTTAGGTTTTAGGTAGGTCTTAGTTAGTTATGGAAACATACTAAGAATAGGTCTAGGGTGAGGTGGCTAGGTGAGGTGTATAGGTGAGGTGGTGGTGTGAGAATTATCTCAATTAGGATATTTAAATAATAAACATTATGAGATCATGAATTAATTTAATTAAAGTAATTAAATTAATATTAGAGTGGGGTGAAAGGGGCCATGATTAGGTGAGTGTGTTCGAGGTGATTATTTGACGAGGGACCAAGGGGAGTGTAACCTAATTTTGGTGTCTACTGAGACACTTTGTGTCAAAGGAAGGGTTCGTGATTGATCCCGAGAGGGTAGAAGTCATCAAAGAAAGTCCCTATTCCAAGAACCAAAAATGGAATTCAATCCTTTTTGGGTAGATTAATTTTATCAGGAGATTTATTTCCAACTTTGCTAAGCTAACTATCCCAATCAGTAACATGCTGAAGAAGGACCAAAGTATCAAATGGGAAGAAGAAACTATTCAAGATTTTGTTGGGATCAAAAAAACATTAAAAATTCCCCTGTTTTAGCAACTCTAGATTATAAGAAGGCTTTCCAAATGTTTTCTTTTGCTTCAAAAAGTACTATTGCATCTGTATTATTGTATAAGGATGATGAGGGAGCTGAAAGACCAATTACCTTTTTCAGGGCATTACGGGGATATGAGCTAAAATATATTATCATGGAGAAGTAGGCATTTGATTTGGTAAAAGAAACAAAGGTAGTGAGGCTATATATTCTGAGTTCCAAAATCATTGCTTATGTTCCCCACACCATGGTGAAATATATCCTATTAGAAATGGAGGTTTCAAGCAAGAGATGCCGATGGGTAAAAAAATTGCAAGAGTATGATATGGATATCCAAACAAAAAAATTGGTCAGAGGTTTGGGCCTGAAAAAACTTATGGCAGAGAGCAATCTACAAATAATTGAGGTAAATGAAGTTGAAGAAGAAAGGTTGAATGTCCTTGAAAAAATGATAAATTTTGAATGGTACAAGGACATCATTTTTTATCTCAAACATCTACAATGCCCTGAACATTTGAGAAAGAATCAGAAAAGATCACTTAAGTTAGCTTCCCAAAAATATGTCATTACTGATTTTGGGTTATCTTGGAAGAACCCTGAGGGAGTTATCTTAAGATGCATTACTGAAGATGAAGCCCCTAAAATAATTGTTGATCTCCATGGAGGATTTTATGGGGGGCATTTTTCTGGAAGAGTCACAACTCATAAGATCTTAAGGGCTGGTTATTGGTGGCCAACTCTTTTCAAGGATACAACTCTATTGGTAAGAAGATGTGAAATTTTCCAATGCTTTTCTGGAAGAATGAAAGCTTCAAGCTCCCTTCCTTTGCAGCCTATATTATTTGAAGCCCCATTTAGGAAATGGGGAATGTATTTCATTGGGGAAATTTCTAATCCTTCAAGTGCAGGCCATAAGTGGATACTAGTGGCCACAAATTACTTCACCAAGTGGGTGGAGGAAATCCCCACCAAGAAGGCAACTCACCAAATTGTCATGGATTTTATCCTGAATTATATCATCTACAGATTTGGGGTACTTGCCAAAATAGTTGTTGATAATTCCATGAGCTTTTGAGCTAAACCTTTAATGGCCATGTGCCATGAATATGGGATCAATTTTTCATATGCTTCCAATTATAATCCCCAAGGACATGGACAAGTAGAGCCTAGAACTAAAAATATTTTGAAGATAATTAGAATAAATTTGGAATTGAACTAAAGGAAGTGGGGTGAGCAGTTGAAATTTGTTGTTTGGGCTGATCAAATCACTATTAAATGAGCTACTTGGAAAAATCCCATTTGAGTTGGTGTATAGAACTCAAGCTCTGTTGCCCCTACATATGTAATTGTCTTCTTTTCAATTTCTTCAACAACTGGAAGATCAAAAGGTTACTCCCTATGATGCTCACATAAATCAGATTGTTAAGTTAGATGAAGAAAGAAGGGCATCCCATCAGAGGCATGTAAAATTTAGAGAGAAATTGAAGAAGTTGTTTGATAAGAAGGTTACTCCAATAGCTTTCAGTGTGGGATATCTTGTGCTATTGTTAGATAGTAGGCATGAGGATAAGGGAAACATGGAAAATTTGATGCATTGTGGATGGGCCCTTATTCAATTTACATTCGAATTGGTGAACATACCTTCTTTTTAAAGGACTTAGACGGGAATTCCTTGAGTTGTCTATTAATGGTAGGCATTTGAAACATTTTCTTGATTGATTTCTCAAAACAAAAGTATACACCATTGTATAGTGTATAGTCTTTTGGTTTCTTTATGCTTTCGTGTTTTTCTATTTTGTTTCATACCGCTATTTTTGGCGGTCATTTTGTTGGTTTCTCGGTTTGTCCTTGGGGGAGTTAGTTATTATTGTTATTCTCCTCTATTACCCAATGGTTTATTTTGGCACTTGGTCTACTATTTGTTCTTGTGGTACTCATGGGGAGTTCTCATCCCAGTCGAGCTGATGTTAGTGCTCAATTTGATCTTGCCACGTTTGTCCTTGAAATTCTTCGATTTACGAGTTCTGTCATGTTTTCTATCTCCCGTGTTGATACGCAAAAGCTTTGTCCTTCATTTGGTTGCCATGATAAGTCCCTTCCTTTGTTCGAGGATCATTTTAAATCCATAATATGTTTCCGTTCCTCTGTCCATGTGAAATAATTTTTAACTTGGGCATAAAATCGAGTTTTTCCCTTCCTTTCATTTTTCCATAGTCATGTTTTGTTTTCCCTGTCAATTTTTGTCCCAATACCTATGGAAAAGTTGTCCTTTCTGATTTGATGTGGCTCGGTGGATCACATTTGAGCCTTATATCATTTTTAAATTGTCTATCCTTAAGGAAAGATTCATTTCCGGGTGCAAAAGGTGATTTCCCTACATTCATGGTTTAACAGGTGTGTTTTCCCCATCAAATTTATATCTTTGTATCTATGGAAACATGGCCCTTTCTGATTAGATGCGGCTCAGCGAGGCACTTTGAAACTCTAAATCCCAATTCAACTCAAGTTTTGTCCATTTGGAGGGCCTGCGCTCATCTGAAAAGTCACCTCTTGGTTTGACCTTTGGAGTTGCACCAGGGAGACACATGGAGGTTTCCACGCTGCCTTGCCCTAACTTAGACATTTTTTCATGCGGCACATGTATCTTTTTCAAACCATGGACACGTGGAGGGCTGACGCTCATTTAAGGATCTACCTCTAGGTTCTACCTTAGCAATTGCGCTAGGAATACATGTGGAGGCTTCTGCTGGCTCCTCTCTATACTTAAAAATTTTCAAGAAACTTTCTAAGGCCTGGGACACGTGGAGGGCCCGTACCTATTTGGGGACCTACCCCTGTACTTTACTTTTGAAGAAGCGCCGAAGGGACACTTGGAAGTTTCCACTCACTCTGCCCTTTCTTGGACTTTTCAATGGCCAAGGAAAATTATCTCGAGACCCTAGACACATGGCACCTTCCAATGGTCCTTAAACATTTTCAACAACAACTGCCCGGCAGACTGAGACATGTGGTGAGCCCACACTTGTTTGGGGTCTCCACTTTTGGGCACCATACCAAAGGTGCACCAAGGAGACACGTGGAGGCTTCCACTGGCTCCTTTTATACTGAGACTTTTCAAATCCCAAAAGGCATTTTTCTTGGGCCCAAGGCATGTGGAAGGCTTGTGCTTGTTTAGAAACTTGCCTCTGTACCTCACCTTTGTAGTTACACCAAGGAAACATGTGGATGACTCTAATCTAAAGTGAGAAGGGGTAGAATCAATGGTTGTTGTGCATTTCATCTATTTTTCTACCATTTTTCTCTAAGACTCCTAGAGATGTGAATACACATTATTTTTCATCATTTTTGATGAAATTCCTTGTTGTTTTTGTCTGCAAAGTGCCATTGAATGGATTTAGAACTTAATTTGTGAGTCCAAGGATTGTAAAGGGTGATATTTCAAAGTTAGAATTTCTCGAGAACTTGTAAAAAATGAATTACCAGGGAAGTTGAATGTAGAGTAGAGTTGTAGAGGAAAGAATGGGAAAAGGAAAAAATGATGGAGGTGTAGGTGTGAGGGATGAAAAAGGTGTTTCCTCGAGGCGAAAAGGATTGCCTATCGATTCAAATTATATAGGGGCACCGAAAATGATTAAAATGGGGATTTATCACATAACGAGATAAGAATGATTAAAAGGTATGTCAAAACGTTATGACATGACATCCTAGTCATTAATCAAGAGTTTGAGAAATGTGACCAGATTCATAATTTTTCCACCTGGCAGCTTTCAGGTATGAATTTGTTAAACATCACTTTCTGAGGAAAATTTGTAACAAGCAAAGGTTCCTCGAATATTCTTATTTTTGGGGGAAATTTTTGGATGAGTGAGCAAGTGAAATGTATAAATGCAATGATAATACTCTTGCAAAGGGTCGAGGGTTGAATTCTTAAGAGAAATTTTGAGAAAGCCCATCTTCCTGAGAGACCAATCCAAGAAACCTATTAATTTCCTATGTTTTAGATTTCAATCACGTCAAGTTGGTTGCGAGTGTACATCCATTGACAAGCTCTGAGAATTTTCAAATAAACTTTCCCTGTTGATGAATCTAATCAATTTCAAATTAATGTGTCAATCTTGGACCGGTTTTTGTCTACTTTATTTCGGAATGTCTGCAAGTTGTTTTTCTTATTCCTATTGAAATCTTGTGTTAAAGTCCCTCCGAATCACACATGATCTCGTCCCTGTGACAGTTTAGTTACATTTATAATTTCATTTCAAGAAGAGCCTTCATCCTACAATGACATAAAAAATTTAAAATCATTTTATTGTCATTTTTGATAAAGATTTTCTATAAGCCTTTGAGTTTATCTTAGGCACGAGGAACCAAGGTTCTTTGATGCTTAATTGAGTCTTTGGCTCGAGCTTTCGTGTTAAATTCTTGGAGATTGTGTGAAAACGTGTAAATATGGGCCTCCATTGATGCACACCTTCTGGTTGAAGGAATATTTTAGCTATTCTGAAGCATTATGTCATTTAGTTTTCCAAATGTTGTGAAGGTTCTCAAAGATCTAGCATAATCAATTTTATCTTGCTTAATATCCCACCAAAATTATTCAAAACAATGAATCCTACCTAAACTACCCCTGTTTTCCCTGTATGTCCACGAATGTATAAATTCTCTGCTAAAATATGTAGAAGCAATCAGGATCCCATAATGTCTTTAGTAACCTTTACCCTTGTTTAGAAAATATCACCATTATTTAGAAGTGACAACTCATGAGAGTTAAATTATGGTGCATTGATCATATTTTCTCAGGGTCCCCTTTCAAATTTATGCAAAGAAGGATATCTTCATTCACCTTCACCGAAAGAGGTTATAAAACGGGTCCTCTCACCCTGGTTGAAAGGCATAACCTAAAGCAGTGAGGATAGATCAAATCCTTAATGAAGGTGCTATCCATTTCTCCGATGCCCGAGTGAAAAAGAGTCAGAAAAATCCCCTCCCCGTCTACAAAATGACTCATAATATGATCTATTTGTCTCTCAGTGTCCTGCTAAATCTTTGATGTTGCTCAATTTCCAAGGGAGAATCAATTTGGATACCAATACTAGAATGGTGTCATTGTCAGGGACATGAGGTTGTGGGAAAATTTTGAACACTAGTAGCAATGCATATAGACCCTAGTAAATGCTTATTTCACATTTTAAAGTGTAAATAAGTTGTTGAAACATCATCCCGTGTCCAGTTATTAAGAATTAAGTAAAGTTACAAGTTCTGCATGCAATATTTCAAGTTTCTGTGGTTTTTTGCACTAAGTTACATCATCAAAGTTAAAGATGGCTAAAGGAGGGTCAGATCTTTGAATCTTTGCATGAATTTAGTGTTGACAGACATTTGACAGATAAATTTTAGTGCATTTACACAACTAAGGTGAAAATCAGTAGTGGCATTGCGTATTGAATGAAGTTTGTATAAATGCCAGTGTCTTAACCTTTGTCAATTTTAATTTATCACTAATATTTGAAAATATGGAAGGAAGAAGATTTTTTTTTTTCTAGAGACCCTACTAGAAAGTTTTTACAGAGTGGGAAAGATGAATTCGATGGAAGAAGAATCGGAAAGTTGTTGGAGATCAAAATCAAGAAAAGAGTTATCAATTGTTGAAACCGATCGATCTGTCATTGAATATTGTCATACTTCCTCAAGTTCTTTTGAATCAGGTAGTCTCTTTGTAAATCCAAATCCTCCAACTGGAGAGGGTCCTTCTTTTGTATTTGAAAAATTTACATCTCATTCCTTCCCTGTGTTCTCCAAAGCTAATAGGATCTTCCAAGAAACAGAGTTTTTAGAGAACATTCATTCTCGGGAATTGTATTCGTTTGCCCCACGATCCCTCACTCATCATTTTGTTTCTCCTATAATATGACCTCCCAAAACAATATGGCTGACCCCACCCAAACCTCTGT
Organism: Taxus wallichiana var. yunnanensis; assembly: GCA_018340775.1. Taxonomy (NCBI): domain Eukaryota; kingdom Viridiplantae; phylum Streptophyta; class Pinopsida; order Cupressales; family Taxaceae; genus Taxus; species Taxus wallichiana. The sequence continues at coordinate 685,366,933 of CM031234.1, read as the reverse complement.
TTGTTGTGAAAACTTTTGGTCCTATATATTTCAGAGGTATGGCTAGATATCCAAATGTTGTTCCCCAAGATGTTAGAAATAGAATGCCTAAATTTCATTGAAATAATGCCATTACTGGGGATCAACACTTAAAGCTTTTTGTCAATATGATGGAAGACTTTGAGATCAAATTTGAGGATGTGTACATAAAATTGTTTATTCATACTCTAGAAGAGGATGCACGAGACTGGTATAAATCTTTTCCAGACAACTCCATTGATTCATGGATAGAAATGAAGAATGCTTTTAGATTGCAGTATGGAGATAAAATAGACCCTAGGTTTCTTTTATCAGAATTTGAAAATATAAAAAGAATCCTAATGAGTCTATTCATGACTTCAATACAAGGTTCAATAAGACCCTAAATAGGCTACCTGTGATCCTAAGGCCAAGTGATGTTTCTTGTTTGATAAAATACTCTGATGCTTTTGATAAGAAGGTTGCCTATTATTTGAGGGATAAGAACCCAACAACATTGCGGTAGGCCTTCACCATGGCTTTGCAGATTGAAAATAATATCAAAGAAGTTGGTAAGCCTCCTAAGAGGGAAGGTATCAAGCTAATCAATCTAGAGAAGCCTCAGTCAAGTAAGTCTGTGGATCTAGAAGAGGTTGTGAAAACTTTGGCCGGAGATGTTAAGGAAATATCCTATAAACTGGCCAGAGCAAAGAAGGGGATTGGACAAAGTTCCCAAGGTCATCATAAAGCAAAAGGTCAAGAAATATTTGAAAATAATCCTAGGGAGATCGAGATCTGATGACGAGAGGCAAAGGACTTGTGGGATTAGGAAATGACAGCGCCAACCCCGTGAGAATAGAATTGAGCCCGATCCTTTGTGCTGAGAAAGTTTTATTGTAGAAGAAGCTAATGAAATTGAGTGGTGTGACAGATGTTTCTTGCCACATGCCCCATGTGATGAAGACAAAGAATTTGAGGAAGATGATGATGACACCGATGATTATATTTGCATGGTGGGGTTCTCTACAAGCTCACAACAAGGAGAAACATCGACTGAATTAATCAGTGCCATAACTGTTGCAGATTTCTAGGATTTCATCCACTGGGTATTACTCCTTCCTCCCTCTCATACTATTGAAATAGATATGGTACAATATTTTGAATTTCTTAGTAATGATTGTGAATACTTAAGTGCATTAATGATTAAAAAGTATGATGGAGGAATCCCTTCTGAGGAGGATAGGCAATTGTTAATGAATGTTGTAGTTGGCCATAAAAAGGAATATAACACTAGGAGTAAAGTTGTCAAAGGGGTAGGGCCTCGGAGTCGAACAAAAGCTCCAGTTCTCACCAATATCTCAAAAGAAACTCATAAGAAAGATACAAACAAAAAATCCTTATGTCCTCATGCAGAACTTGTATCCTGTCCATGGTCGACCATGAAAAATTCTTTGATGTCGATGAGTTTCTCAGTCTTCCTCCAAATGTTTCCTTGCACAAATACGTTCTTTATGACATTTCCCAAGTCTTGAGTTAGATCAATATTTCTATTCCAATTTTTGAGCTTTTTAGGATTCCTGAGCACAAGAAAAGGGCATTTGAGTATTTAGGATTGAAAGAAGAAAATATTACCCAAGGAAGAAATGTAAACAATGTTGAGACTCATCCTACCATTGCAGAGGTAGAAAAACCCCAAGTACTGGAAGAAATGGGTGAGCCACCTGAAGTATATTTGGGAACATCCTCGGTTGAGTCCCAACTGAATGTGGATCCATTTTTCACTACTTTGATTATTAGGGATAGGTTGTTACAAAAAAGTATGTTTGATTTTGGAGCATCATGCAATGTTATGCCTCTTGAGGTCATGAGTGAATTGGATATCAAAGTGACATTAGCTTATGGGAAGTGCACTCGCCATGGATTCCAGAGGTGTTAGTGGTTGGATGTGTTAAAGGTTTGATAGTACAACTTGCAGCCTACCCAAGCAAGAACTTAAAACTAGATGTTGTTATTGTTGATTTCCTTGCCAAATGGGGAATGTTTTTGTCAAGAAAATGGGCTGCTAGTGTGGGTGGTAGTGTGCAAATGGATATGTCTTTTCCCACTATACCTATCGAGGGTAGCCTTGTAAAGTTGTTTGGTGAAAATAAGATGCTACATCTCATTGAGGATCCCAATAATGCTTCCTATGAAGTGTTATACAGGTGACACACGATGCGAGATAACTTTGTTGGATTAAGTCGATTATAAAGAGCACAAAATTGATCAATGCAAGTCTCTTAATCAAGTAGGTTCTCCTTGGAATTTTTTGTTTGATGGGGATTTCTCTAAATTTGGAAATGGTGTTGGTATTGTTCTGATATCTCCAGGCCAAGAAGAGTTTTTTCTCTTTTAAACTCAACTTTGAGTGCACTAAAAATATTGTTGAATATGAAGCACTGCTCTTGGGTATAAGAATTTATTTGAAATATGGTATTAGAGACATCATTGTTAAGGGAGACTCAGAGCTAATTGTCAAGCAGGTTAGAAAATTGTATGCAACAAAAAATCAGAGAATGAAGCGGTATAAGCATGCATTCTCAGGATTTCATTGAAATGTTTGACTTATCGGGCATGCCACGAGAAAGAGAGGTATCGGGCATCATAAAAGAATTGGTGGATGCCATAAAAAGGAGGTATTAGGCATCATAAAAGACTTTGTGTATCAAGAGGTGGACCACAACGCTGAAGATGTTCTCAAGGAGAAGAAGGGATGTGAGAGCATAGAAAAGGAGTATGGAAGCATGGGCAAAGATCCCATCCTAGTGGTAAGCTTCCCAAAGGTAGTGTGCACAAGTGGAGAAGGGTATGGTAGTAATGTAAGAACAAGGAATTACCTACATCAATGATCCAAATAAGGTACTACATGCACGATTCCAAAGTCACATTCCTTCAAAAAGCTCCTTGCATGGTATTGTTTTGATGAAGATGGTAGATACCCACACACAAGGAAGATGTTGTGTTGTGATTTTGAGTCCCAAGTTGATGATCCTAAATTCAAGTTCAACCTTGACACATTGATGAGAGATACTAGATAGCAAGGAGTAAACCCTCTTGTGAATTCTCAAAGAACTATCGGATGAGAATTTTTTTAATGTACTCAACAAAGTGTTGGTGGAGGTTGAGGCGAGGCTCTTCGGGAGAAATGACAAAGTAAGGGTCCTGAAGGAAGAGCTTGAAAATAAAAATGAATATATCAATCAAAAGGACAAGGAGATAAAGCGGAGGAGTTGATGAGCGCATAATTGAGGTGTGAATTAAGGGAGGAAAAGAAAAAGGTGTAAGATATCCATATAAGAAGATAAAAACTATTTCGTATGCCATAATCTAGAAGCACCCGAACCTAGCCCTTCTTGAGAAAAAAAAATATGAGTCAACCATACAATTCTTGGAATACACGACACACATCCTCATGATGGAGAGATGATTGCTCACACTAGAATCAGTAGAAGAGGTATTGGCATGCTAAAAGGAGGAAGTAAAACTGAATATTAGGAGACCTTTACTTGGTATTCTAAGCACCTTGCCGCCGTGAAGACCACCATGAAAAGGGTTGAGGGTTTTATGACAATTGCAGACTTGAAAGATACAACATAGCAAGCATATCTTGGTAGCTACACATGAGGTGGATCTAAAGGATTTTCAAGAGAATAAAAAAGGAAATAGGGCGAGTGGGATAATATCCTAGCCAAGGTTGAGAATTTTTTTGAAGTAATCGAGACCTTACAAGGTTCAATTAAGAATTTTATTAAGTAACTATATCCCCATTTCACCCACAGAATTGACGTGCTAGGCGATCTTAGCAAGCAACTAGAAGGAATTATAGACACACTAAATGCTAAGAGTAACGAATTGAGTTTTGATGAGGTGAGCGCTCTAGTAGGTGACCTAATTCACTAAGCACGGGGTAAGGTGGATGCCTAGGAAAAGATTTAAGCAACACTAAAGTAAGAATTCCCACTCCTCCTACAACAAATGGTAGTAGATTCTTATGTTCTTTATTTAGATTGTCCATATCCCACTATTTTTATTCTTTCAAGAATCGGGATGTTTCTGAGGATGGAGAACACGCTTAGTGTGGGGCGATGTTGGGTCCTGAAATATTGAGCAAGTACCAAAGGACTTGAATGCATAGGACCAATGAGAAGAAAGGCACTCAAGGTAAAGCACACAGGACAAAGGGGTTTAAGAAGTGTTTAAGTGAAATGAGGGCACGTATGGGAGAAAAAACACGGGTTTAAAGGACTCAGCCATATTTGGAATTCTAGATGCACTTGAGGAAAATGTGAGGACCCGACTAGGCGTGATGAGTGGATAAGGTGTCAACCTGGAACCTTGGAGGTCAAGAAAAGGATATTCCATGCGGGGAATATTCCTATAAGACATCATTGTAGAGAGTGGAGGGTTTGCAAAGGGATAAGCATTCACCATTGGAGGACCACATCGACATTATACAAAGAGAAGGCATGGTGGTGGGTTTTGATCCCATACAAAGAGATGCTCGGGCTAGAGACAAAGATAATATAGAAGAGGAATGAAAAGGTGGGACAAGAGATAGATAGATTGAATGCAAAAAGAATAATAAATAGAGTAACAATGTGTTGCAATAATGCTAGGGTTTAGAGAACTTAGTGTTAAGGGTTGTGAGGGATGTTATAAGCCTTTGTATGACACTAGGATCTGTAACAAGGGTTAAAATGGGAAAGGTATAGATAGGGTCTCATATGGGGAAGGATTCATGGGAGCTAAGTCCCTGTCATTTATTGTATATGGTTTGAGATGACCCTTTTGACTGTAATGTGGCTACCTAAACTATGTTAAATCAATATATCTATGGGTTCATTCTGTATATTTTTCTTAAGGGTGTAAACCCTTGTGTCATATGACTTATCATGGCTCAGATCTAGTTTATTATGCTTCTTGTAATGTTATTTAGCTTTTGTGATGCACTAATGTTAGACCTGTTAGTTGCATCTTCTACCTCTTTAAATAAATGTACTTCTACTTCTGCAAATCATCCTCCATTAATGGAGGAACCATCTCATAAATATCACATAAAGGAGGGCTTGGTGCACGTGTGTGTCTCATATGAGTGCCTAGCACCTCTTGGGTGATAGATCGGTGTGCTTGGGGTTACTAAAGGTATTAAGGGTAAATAAATGACTATAATAAACTATAATCTTCAACAATGTTTTTTGTGGATGATTAAATATGTGTTATTACTTATCGCATTGTTTCTCTAACATTTTATCGAGATCTAGTGTTTATTCTTATGTAGACGAGATATGGTTGTTTGTGATTTACAAGTGCTAAGAATTTTTTAGATCTAAAGAAATTGGAAAATATCAAGATCTACGACACCACGATCGAGTGTTTTACAATTGTTTCATCCTACATGGTGCATAAATCCTAATATATGTGGTTTAAAATACTAGTGGAATCCTAGTATGCCTTTAAATGTGTATGAATGATCAAAACATAGGTTATTATTGAACCTACATGGTTAGATCAATTACTTTATACATCGGCAACCTTCCCCTATGTTTTAAGACTTTCACGACATTTATAGTTGTTGCGCTATTTATTTGAAATTTACGCATCTCGTTTAGTTATTTTTTTAATTTTTGGTCATTTTGTGGATTCTTTGAATTTTTCACTATCATTTAAGTATTTTGTGACATTTTTGGATGTTGTGCGACTTATTTGAATTTTCACATCTTACTTAAGTGTTTCATGGATTTTCTACATTTCATGGGACTTTGCTTAGTTTTTGGCTCATTCGCATGTTCCACATCCTTAGTGTTTTTCAGATTTTGTACTGATGTTGGATTCAAATCTTGATCCCCAATCCTTCAAATTTATCATGATATTTTCCTTGTTGGGTTCTTCAATTGGCTTCTGTCCTAAACTAATTTTGTAATTAATTTTCTCACAAAATGGGTTTGGGAATGTGAGAGGAGTGGCGGGATGAGTTTCAAATTGATTCTCTATGGTTTTAAAAAGGGGAGGTGCAATATATTCTTTTAGAGGAGAGGATATGGAAGGACAAGACTTTAGAAAGCTGAAATTTGATTATAAGATTATGTGGTTTAGGATGAATAGGAGGGGGCATAATATATTGATATGTCATGTATGAAGGAACACCCCATTGATAGGGCTCCTCAACTTTATGTTTATTATCCTATAATGCTTGTAAATATGTAATAAAATAAACCATTTGAGTGAAATGTTTATTCATTACCTCAAGCCTTTTCATAGACTAAACCAAATAGGTATAGGACCTCCCTATGGAAAGGGCTTCCCAAAACCATGTTGTTTACCTTACATGATTTGTATATTATCCTTGATATCTGAAATATTCACTCCATATTTTGAAATTTTCATTTGAAATCCTCTTTAGGTGTGAGATGACCCCAAAATATACATATTCTTATTCATACTCGAACCATAGCTAGTTGAGTAACCATATTGATTTGTATCTATATTTGGCTCACAAGAATATGCATGCTCAATCAAATTTTGATCATTAAGTTGGTATGGATGAGTTATTTGATAACTTGAAGGTGGATTTTGGAAACATGGAGGTGGATTTGAATGATATTTTTGTTAGAAATGAGGGCCTCATTGAGAAAATGAAATCGTGATTGTGAAACTTCATGGAAAAGGGAAATGAAATGGTGGAAAGGAAAGGAAATAATCTGTTGGTTGTACCAATGGAGTCACTAGATGTGTTAAATAATCACCTCTAAAGGATGAAATCACTATGTCACACACCAAAAACTTAGTTAAAGAATAATAAAGGTCCCATCGGGCATGCCACAATTTCTAATGCAAAAATGTTGCACCCTTGGAATTTGCACATGATAATTCCCTACTTCTTGCTAACATGAGACTGTCTCTAAGTGGGGGACTTGCATCTTGAGATAGAACTCTAGAGAAGGTTGGTTTCTCTACTTAAATATAGGGGTAAAAAAAATCCTAAAGCCAAATACATAATTATCCAATCCTAATCTGAAACATTACAATGGATCAAAGAGAGAGAAGAGGGCTAGAATGGTACAAGAAAATAGAAATCCTAAGCTAAAATAGAGGTGATAGCACCAAAAAGGGGGAAGAAATTGCAGTGAGGGATGAGTGAGAAATAAATGGACAAGGGAGAGGCCATACTTAAGTGACATAGAGCCAAAACTACATTTTACTATCTATTCTCAAGTAAAACACTATAAAATGAACTTGGAAAGGGGAAATACATGCACAACCATACAATAGTGAGATTGGAAAGGAAAAATGTAAATTAAACACAAGCATACGGGCGTAAGAGAGAGCAACAACCACAATATTTTATTTCGCGTATACTCATACCATTGCGATTGAAGAAGAAGACACAAAATGCATTTTCCAAGTCCAAATGGAGGTCTGCAACTCAAAACTATTTAGGAGACCATTTTGACATGTTTCCTTCACATTTTAGAAATCCTCTTCTTAAAATGAGATATTTTTACAATATATAGAGAATGGGAGAGGAAGGGGAGGGAGAGAGAGAAGGGCATGACTTTCTCTTTTCAACCACCAACCAAACACTCATCGATTCACTTGTAAAGCACATGGGCACCTCTAAAGGTCATTTTTACATGTTATTTGACATGCAGATGGAGAAGGAGTTCCATTTATCATTAATTTTGGTGGTTTGGGAATTATTTGATAACCTTGTGTATTCCAGGCCGTCATTTCTACCTTGATCCCTTATTTTCATAATTGACCCTCGAAACCTGTTAAAAATGATAGCTCATGATCCCATAATAAAGGTGTTAAGGAGACATATCTAATAAGAACATTTTTTTCAAATATGGGTAAGCTGTAACAAGAGTTATGGGTAAAAACATCCATCACTTGTTATGTTGCTTCCTACTTTCATTCTTTTGGCTCGTGAGTTTTTGAATATTTGAATGTTTTCTAACATTCTCTCGGAACTTTCAGATTTGGAAGACCTTTCTTTGTCTAGCGAGCATTGAAAATTTCTCACGAATTTTTTTTTTGGCCACATTCTACAACATCCTATGGGATTTAATATACCACATCCTTATTTCTTCCTTCCACAAACTTGAAGATTCCAAGGAACACTTCATTCAAGCACTCAGTGGAAAATTTGGATCCTTTTTTGTTTCTTAATCCACACATCCACCAATTCTATTTGATGTTCCCCTTTGTTCCATGGGTTAGAATAACCCACATGACACTAAGTTCCTTAATTTTGTGGTACACTAAGTTAGTTTACCATGAAATTTTCCAATTTTTTTCCTAAGTCCAAAATAAACCTTGTTAATTCCTGTTGATGCGTAATCACAACACCCCTGAATGTCTGCAACTTGATGGGTTAAAAATTTCATTGTGATTACATAACATGGAGCTTTTCCCAAAGTGTGGGACTTTGCAATCGAGAAAGCTCTCTGATGAAGGATGGTTCTTATTCCTCTGTTTAGGTGTACACATAAAATTTTCCGAGGATCTACTCTAAAATCTACTCTAACTTTCCAAGGAGACAGGGTTAAGAAGATGCAAGAAATTAAACCTATTCTAACAGAGGTGATGCACCAAAGGAATGCTTTGAACACCTACTTTTCCATTAAAAACAAACCATTAAAAGTGTAATACAACCACCATGCACATATAACTAGGATTGCAATGAGAGATCAGGAAGATACAATGAACATAAGAGAGGGTTGAAATCATCCACAGACTTATTTTTATTGCTCCAAGAATTTGATATAGTCCATTACAATGGCCAAGAGGCAAAAATTGCATTACAGTTTGAAATGGGAGGTTTGAACTCCACAAATTCACTTGCAGACCAAAGAAGAATGGAGGGTGCAAATCCAAAATGTCCAACCTTTATAAAAATTCCCCTCCTTATAATATATAGGAGGAATGAGAGAGAAAGGAGGGAAGAATTAAAAATCCTACTCCAACCACCCAAGAAATGCATTGAATTCTCTTGTAAAAATGATGGGTTATACTACAAAGCTCATGTCTCCATGTGTTTTTCCTTTTTAAGCAAGAAAGGAAGCCCATACTTCATTATTGGGGTAGGTGAGAAGTCGACACCCTCTAAAAATGGTGGACTATATTTCTTCATTTTGACTAACTTAGTCCCACTAATTTAAAGATATTCATTCATAGTTGTGTAGAGGAGACTGTAAGATTTCCAAAAATTCCTCTCTTGCTCGAATCCGTGCTTCTAGTTGAAAGATATGGCTATTTGAAGGTTGAGTTGTCATTCTATGAAAAATGGCTTGAGAGTTCTGAAAGTCTGAAACCCGAAGATCGAAAGTCTGAAAATTTGGACTTTCAGAATTTGGGATTTCGGACATTGAGTTGAGATTTTTGTGTTTTGGGGCTTGAGAGTTTCAAAACTCAACCTGAAACTCCAAAAGTCTGAAACCCAGAAAGTCTGAAATTTCAGACTTTCGGACATTTTCCTTTTCAAAGCTTTTGCACTATTCATCGCCCAAATCTCCTTGAGATTTCCAAAACCCTGAAACCCAAAGTTTTGAAACTCAAAACCCGAAGTGCCGCCGTGTTGACCCCAAAACCTGCGTTGACTTCCGAAATATGAACCCTTTAAGGATTCTGACTTTCAGGATTTTAGACATTTTGGTCACTTTTTTGATTTCTTTGTCGGAGAATTCTAAAACCCGAACTCCACACCTCTGAAACTCCAAAACCTGAAATTCTAAAATTTTGGACTTTCGATTTCGGGCTTTTGCTCGCTTTTTCCAACTTTGGCCACCGAGAACTCCAAAACCCTAAAACCTGAAAGTCTGAAATTTCGAGTTTCATAGTTTAAATTTGGACATTATTGAGTCTTTTTGCCATTTGGCCACCGAAATATGAAATTCCAAAAATGTGAAGTCGAAAACTTTGAGCCTTCTCCATTCTTCTACTCTTGAGCTCTAATCTTCTTTGACATTTGCTCGGCCATTGATTTTCGACCTTACATTTCTTTGTGATCTCGTCTACAAATTGATTTTCGAAACCAAATGTGAACTCGCATGATCAAATTTTCTCCATTTCTCCTATGCAAGGTCGTGTTTGATCAATTTTTCCTGAGGGAAAAATTGGATAACAATTCCAAAATGATATTGTGGCTATTTTGGGATAATAGTTTGATTTAACAATTTTGAAAGATATATTGTTCCTTCAGAAATGTTCCATCGTAAAAAACCAACTCATTAGGGTAGTAGTGGTCACCTTTAGAGACATGTCAAGAATGGTAGCATGAATTTTATCTTCTTGATAAAGTTTTTCAACATCTGAGCTTACCTAAAACATCTAAAAGCATATCAAAACTAAACTTCACTAAGTATATTTGTGATTTATTATAACATGATGATTTTTCCTTTCATTCTTAGATTAAGTTCAAATTATTGGCATAAGCTTTTCCAAGTTTTTAATGACCTCTCCCTAAATAATCATAAGAATCCATGTATGTGTAAATAATCAAGAACATACATTTTCATGACCATAAGTAATTATGTTGATTCTTTATTTCTTCTTGGTAAATTTTGTACCCATTATTATACCTTATTTTGCAATATTTTCCATGTATGACAACTCAAGAACCCTCTTTGTAGAATCTACTATTGTTAATGAATCTCAATGATCTACACAATGAAATACAATAATATTTGAGGAATCTTTTATTAAATATTACACACACCATTTTCACATCTTATGTGTATTGTCCATGTCCAATATGTATAAACATAAGTCAATATCTTTAGTTAAATGCGTCTCTAATTTATTACTTCATGCGTAGTATCATATATTATTTTGAATTTCCCATTCTCCCACATTATTGAGTACCATAAATAAGGAAAATTGATGGTCCAATACCTTTTTATTCTATATATGTAGCATAGACAACAAGATGATGTTCAATAATATGATATTTTCTTTCATCTAACGTCAAATAAAAGAAAGGTAAACTTAACATATTAAATTGCAATTTTCATGACAATATGCTATGTAATAAAAAAATTCATTTGTATAAAAATGATTTGGATATGAAACATATGCCCAATAATTTGGAAAAATAGGCGTTTCTAGATACAAGAGAAACTTGCACAATTTTTGTAGTTAGGCACTTTGATAAATCCTCTTCAAAAATAAAATATGTTATTTTCATTGTTGTTATCAATATTTCTATTTATTTTTTTGAATTTTTAAAACATGCTCTAGTATAGATAGATTTTACCTATTTCTCATTTGCACAAAACCATGTAGCAATAGCTTCCTTATGTGTTATGTATTTCTCACTCAAGTTAAAAGAGCATCATGTTGTATTGAAGTGCATCAATTCTTGACACCCCAAAGTATAACACTTTGATACTTTACACTATATTCACAATTCATAAATGTTTTATTATGATTATCAAAATTAATTAACCATTGAAACATATCCGCCCATTCATGGAATAACTTTCTTCTATTTTCCCTACCTCTTCATCAAATTGATCCACTAATGAATCATAGGAAGTTTCAAATAGTTCATGTATATTTTCCTTCACTTCAAGAATATCATTCTTTGTGACTCATCATCTTGAATGGGATATCTAAGGGAATGTTTTGAGTTTTGGTTTTTTCAAATCCATAAATATCATGAAGAATATGTGGTGATTTTTTCTTGTGACATTTTAAAACTACTAGCATGGTGGGTGCTCATAAAATTATGTTAATGCAAAATTTAAATAAAAATAAAATAATTAATCAAATTTAACTTCTTGAACCAAAGAGACAACTTAACACAAAAATTGAAAAATTCATTATTATAAATGGATAATACTATTAAAATTTGTCATTGGAGAATTCTAGTTTACATAGAGTATTGTCCAAGTTAGAAACTACTTTAGATAGAGTATAATTCTCTCATATTAGATCCCACATTAGAAAACATCAATGTTATATAAAAATACATAAATTGTTTCACCATACATATAACATCTATGTTTTTAGCAAACAAGAAGATATATAATATTTTAGATAAACTATAGATACTCACATAAACAAATTATCACATAACCACTCTTATTAAAAATTTGTTTGAAATATTTCTTAAAAATATACCCTTTTTACTATATTTGGAAAAAAATAGTAATATAGTGGTCTAGAAATCTAGAAATGTTCCTTTTACAAGCATCAATGTTAAAACAAGAAATTTACATAAGAAATTCACATGTTCTATGAACTTATAAATGTCCTTTTAACAAATTAAAACAAAACATAAGTGTTCTCGTACAATTTACAATTAAATGAAAATATAAAATACCTTCTACAATGTCAAATACGTTCAAAACAAATGTCAAATATTAGACTTGATAGAATGTATTACATTTAATTTTAAATGGTTAAGTTTAATATAGAATTGTATTTAAGTATATTCAAAATTACTCATATTTTACTTTAAAATATATTTTTAAAATGTGCTCAAATTTAGTAATAGAATGTTTGAAAATGGAATCCATTTTCCAAATTTCTCTTGGCATATAACTCTTTAATTGTGGAAGGCTTATTAATCCTTCAAATATTCTTTTTAGTACCAAAGTTCTAATTTTAATATCATTTCCTAAATATTATAATTTATGAACTATCATGAAAGGATAAACATTTGGCAAGGTATATTGATTATTACGTATTTTCTTGGATTTGGTAGTCATAATTCTCACGTTGGAATGAATTCACACTAAAATCAAAACTTTTGCAAAAACAAGTACAAGAAAAGTACAGAAGTAACATAGTCCCAATACTTTGATTATGGGAATGGATTTTGTACCTCTATTTTCACTAGAGCTTTTATTATTAAAACCCACCTTTATTTCAATAATACTTATATCATTCATTCATGAATATGAAGAAATTGTGGTACCCAAATATCAGTGGTTTCTTTAGGCCACAAATCCTTGATACCATATCGCTATCCCTCGGTTACTCTCCCGTTCTAGTATTTTATTTTAATATCACAGATGCGAAGGATAAATGCCATTCAAGATAATTCTTTCATAGCCAAGACGAAGGTAATCAAAGGTCGACCGATATTCTACAGACCCCATAATTGAACACATAATCTCCTGCGGTAAGCCATGCAAACACGCATGCTAATACTACTCACAGAAATCCTCTTCAATCGTGCTCAGCTTTCTCTTCCAAGTCTTATTTGCATGTTCTCTCGGTCTCGAAGACATCCGCCCGATTCTCCTGCATTTTCTCGATTTCAATGCCTCAGACTCTTCGACCTTAATAATTGCCGATCTCCTTCTCTGATTTACATTTCGAACGTGCAAAACATCAAAATTCTCTTCTGTCGATGGCCTGATTTTAGCGTGTCCTCCATTACTCCCGCTCCGTGTAATCGCAGCACTTGCTTTCACGGCGAGGGCAGCCATATCAGACGCCAGAATAGGGTACTGCAGCTTCTTGAAGGAGAACAGAAAATAAATCTGATCGAGCTGCAGCGTCTCCTCCGCATCGAGAGGGCATAAATAATCGTCAAATGACATAGAATCGGCATCGCAGATGAAGAAGCCTTGCATCCCCGCTAAAGCTCGTTCCACCGTGACGGGTTCAAAAATTCTGTGAGCCCACCGTCGTCGAGGATAAGTTTAGCCGTGGGACTGACGAGAGAAGAGGAGAGACAAGTACCCATTAATAATGCCGTGCACCAGAATGTGATCTGTACAGGTAAATATGGTTTGGTTAAAGAAGATTAAATAGAAGAAGGATCCTGAAAAGCGTACGGTCCGTGCCAGAATGATCGCGATGGCGCATTTCCCGTTGTTTTATGGACGGTTTCGCGTCGAATTGGCGTGGAGCTCGTTAAGACAAATATAGGGTTGCGCGCCGCCACTTGTCTTTCAACGTGTAAACCATGTTTTATTATTTTTTCAAAATTACGCTCTTAGGAAAATGTTCCAACCTCCGGATGATTATGTGTATTACAAGGAACTTGCACTCGCCCGTGATTTCAAACTTCAAGACATCTACAAATCGTCTTTATGAGCGGTGCAAGGAGACGCTGATAGTGAAGTGAGGCGATGATGAAGTTAATGTCACTCTATTGAAGCTGAAATATTGAAAAGGGAAGAGTTGTGAGGGAAGAGAGTTTTGGGTTGTGAATTTGTAGAATGTATGTTATTTATTTTTATTTTTACTATGTTGTATATGGATCAAGTGTTAGTTTTGTTTATTATTTACATTCTAATTAAATTTTACGTTACAAAAGTGCACAACAATAAAAAGGATGTTAAGGTTTGAGCGAGAGACATTTCCGATTAATTAACTTCCAACAAGTAAGTATTCACAATCAAAATAGTGTATTAATATGAGTAATGATTGATGAATTGTAAAATAAATGCTCAATAATACAAGATGATGGAAAAACCTAGTTGTGCAAGTCGAATAGAGAGGATTTAGATGTTCAAAACAAGGAAACAAAAGGATCAAAACCGGTATGCTCCAACGTAGATTTTGCAACTAAAAACTAGCGGGGGCTTGACTATACAACTATTGTATAGTCAAGGTGGGAAAGTTACTGATCATTACTGGATTTGTATTATCTTAGACCCTTAAGCAAGTTGGATTTGAAACTTCCTATATGCTTTGCTTGCCTAAAAAATGACCTTCGTTGTCTTTTACTCTTGTTATGTCAGATTCATGTTGACCTATAATCACATGTAACTAAGTGGAAACCCTAGCAACCTTTAGAACAGTTCATCAAAGCATTAACAAACCAAAAGAATAACATATGTTTATGTGGTTGGTGATGGTTATCATACTTAATACAAACTCCTAGTTGTTGAACCAATCCGGAGAAGTTACAATGCATGCCCTTGTAGGATCAAGCATCATGTAGTTCTCTTAGGTGCTTGTGCAAGTGAGAACAACTAGTCGATCCTGGGGTCCCTCGTGTCTCTTAACACCATGAATCACGATAGTGGGCTAATTATACGGCATAAAATTTACCTAGTGCGATAGTAGTGTGATGTGGTGTGCCTTAGCTATGTCACCTAACCCTGTATTTCTTTAAACCATTATGCATTGCTTGGAGTGAATTTTATCTTATTAAGACAAAGCTCTATGACCATTGCATGTTTGAAAATGGAGGACGTTAGACTCTTTAACTTGATCTAGTGCTTTAGACCTATAATAGGGACTATTATCATTGATGTGCAACTTATTTCGAGAAGATTTAAGAGACTCTTGAGTTCATTTGGAATGATAATTGTAACAAGATCTTATAAGAGTGTCAAGGCGAGTTATAAAGAATACCAACTTATTTATATATAGACTTCCGTGTGTGAAAATTGTTAGAGTAGGTATTTACCTTAGCTCATGTTCACCTAGGTACTTTATTTATCTAATTTATTGTATTTATCCTCACCCACTTATGTGTGTGGATATTTCTTTTAACTTCTTTAGATATTAGAAGATATTATCTAGTTGTTAGGTATAGTTCTTTCCTTGATCTATGGTATTGACTAGTTCTTTCCTTGATCTATGGTATTGACTAGATCCTTAATGTCTAGTTCTCTCCTAAATCTATGGTCTTGACTAGTTCTTTGATGACTAGTTATTTCCTTGATTTATGGCTTGATCTACGACCTTGAATGGTTCTTAGATTGTTATTCCTTGCCTATTTAAGCAAGGCCCATTCTCAATGTATTGCATTGAGTTCCATAATAATATATGATATTGTTGCTCATTTGTTTGCAAAGGTTTATGTAAAGTTATTCTGGCGAATTACTTTCATCTTATTGATCGTGGTGTTTGATTAGCATCTATGTTCTTGGCTTGCTACGATCTAGTTATCGTTCTTTTAATAAAGAATACAAACTTATTTATATATAGACTTACGTATGTGAAATTTTTTAATAAGGACAATGCTAGGAAGATGAAATGACCCAAAAAGATATTAAACTTAAAAACATAGTCGAATAACTTAATGAGCCAATACTATACAAGTCACTAAGATAGAACCCAACATCCCGATCTATTTATACGATATTAAACGGAGAAGGGGAAAAGTAAAACAGGAAGTGACATGGAGCATAAGAGGTGTTTACTACTTTAATCGGAAATTTTTATCTAGAATTAATGAAAGAGCAATGTGTAAGGATAAGGGAGTCAAAAAGTACTAGATAGAGTAACTCGATTGGATTTCAAATGTCGGTATTTTTCTTAGAAAGGGAGCAATATAGTCAAACTTGACATTGTAAAACTATAAGTTATCAAATTTTAGTGTTTACACTTACCACTGTGGCACAATTAGTTAGTGCAATGTTTATTGAATATTAAATTTGTCCTAATAACCACTAACTTTAAAAATCCTCTTGTTGTATATATCTTCCCCAGGGGTAGATATAGACAAATAGAAGAAAATATAAATCAAAGAAACTCAAACCCTCGACATTTATTGTGTTTCCGACCGAAGGCGCACATCAAAAGATGTCGACACAAAAATGGATGCGCCTATGGCGCGAGTAAAGGCGCCACGACATAAGGTGTCGACATGAAGAAATTCATGCCTATGGCGCAGGTAAATGGTGTATGACATGAGGTGTCGACATGAAGAAATTCGCACCTATGGCACGAGTAAAGGGCGCACGACATGAGGTGTCGACATGAAGAAATTCGCGCCTTGGCGCGCGAGTGAAGGCGCACAGCAAAGGATGTTGACACGAAAAAGGATGCGCCAAGGCGTAGGCAAAAGAGTGTCGACATGTAAATGGATGCACCAAGGCGCAGGTTAAGGGTGCATAGCAAAGGATGTCGACACGAAAAGGATGCGCGGCGCGAGCAAAGAAGTCGACATGTAAAAGGACGTGCAAGGCGCAGTTAGGGCGCACAACAAAGGATGTTGACACGAAAAAGGATGCGCCAAGGTGTAGGAAAAAGAGTGTCGACATGTAATTTTCAGCGCCTATGGCGCATCTTCGAGAGGCGCAACATTTTGAGCGCTGACAGGAAGCAAACCCTGGCGCAGATATTCAAATGGCCATAACTTTTCACAGGAGCTCGATTCATGCAAGGTTGGACTTTTCGGAAAGCTTACGAGGTCCTCTATCCAACTATGACTGGATATCTTTAATTGGGTGGGAAAAAATTCTTAAAAATGAAAAATACAGTTTGCCACTTTTTGGGTTTGCTAGGGTTCTCACCTACCACCATAATGAGATGAATTAAATGCAACCTGGAGGTGGTTGGGGTAGATTTGGATTTCCTCTCTCTTCCCTCTCTCATTCTTCCTATAAATTGTAAGGAGGGGCTTCTTTCTAAAGGTTGGAAATTCTTGTTTTTCCCCTCCCTTCTTCTCTTTGGCAGGTGAATTTGTGGAGTTCAAACCTCCCATCTAAAACTGTAATGCAACTTTGCCTCTTGGCATTTTGTAGTGTATTGTATCAATCTTTGGAGCAAATAATGCATGTCTGTGGATGATTCTCAACCCTCTCTGTGTTCATTTGCATCCTCCTAATCTTTCACTGCAAATCTAGTTATCTGTGCATGATCTTGCATTACATTTTAATGGTTTGTGTTTACTGACAAGACAGGTGTTTTTCATTCCTTGGTGCATCACCTTTGTTAGTTTAGGTTTATTTTTATGCATCGTCTTACTCTGTCTCCTTCGCAAGTTAGATTAGGTTTTTGAGTAAACCCTCTGCATTTTTATGTGTGCATCTGAATAGAGGAATAGGAACCGGCCTTCATCCGAGAGAGCTTTCTCGATTCACAAGGTCCCATACTTGGGAAAAGCTCCATGTTATGCAATCACACTGAGAGTCTCAACCCATCAAGTTGCAGACACTCAGGGGTGCTGTGATTCGCCATCAATAGTTTTGGCATGCCCAGTGGGACCAAGAGGTCATTCCATAAGATTTGAAGGAATTTTCAAGAAATTTGGACTTAGAAATTGCAAGTTTTACAATTTCATATTTTTCACCTTCCAGGCTGAACTTTGAAATCGATTTTCAAGGGCTTAACTTGCTCAAAACAAGTCAAAATTTCACCAGTTGATAGATTGGGGGATAATATTCAAAAGGGTATTCTTAGATTTTTGATATTTTGACTTTCAAAATTTCATAGTTTTTAGTATTTCAGGTTTTCCCAGGTGTTGAGCATGTCCCAAGTTCCGACACAGTGTGTTTCAGGTTTTGTAAGTTACCTTGCATGACCTAAGTTTCACCTATACCTTTTGGGGATTAGTAGTTGCACAACAAGACCCGATAACTGAATTGAAGAACTATATCTTTCGGGTCCTTCAAAGTTTTAAATTCTATTTTTAATATTGTCAGGTTTGGTGTGTAACTTGGCAGAATCTAGCCTTTTGAGGCTCATTATCTAACACATCTGGTGACTCCAAAGGGATAGAATTCAGTGGTGTAGCAACAAAAGTTGCCCAGGCACATGAGAAGAATTCGAACCAGGTCTGATACTCGAGAAGAGGGGTTATTTGTCCACTTGCAGCTATCACCAGGCAGAGGAAGGAGAGGAAGAGGACCATGAAGATCACCATCTCCACCTAACCGGACTTTGTCTACACCTCCACCTAGTAGACCTTTTCTTGCATCAACCAGAGTTCTTAGGCTAATCATAATGGCACATCTACCACCGAATCCCTTTGTCAATTTCATTGGTAGCAGCCCACTTGCCCTTAATGCACAGAATCCAGTTCCAATTGCAGCATTAAAGAACATTCCATTTTTCACTGGAGAAAATCATACCACTCTTGGTGATCATGTCAAAGACATTGCTAACGTTTGTGCAATCCATGAGATAAATGAAATGGATGTTCTTTATCAAATTGTTGGCATCTTCGTTCAAAGGAAGGCATTGCAATGGTTTAGGAGCCTTGGAGCTGGTTCTATCCAAAATTGGAATCAGTTATACATAGTTCTCCATGAGCAATTTGGAGAAAAGGGAGACAATTTGTCTCTACTAGAACAATTGACGACTTTCAAAAGAGCTCCCCATGAGCAGCTGACTGACTTCAACTTCAGATTTCAAAGGTCTTGGGATAGAATTCCAGTGGCCGTTAGGCCAACAGCTGAAGGTGATTTTCTATACTATCTTAAGGCTTTGAATTCTAATATTTCTATGTTAATTCAATCTATGGGAGGCACAACCTTACCTGCTTTGCTTATAGCATTTCCATTAGGCTGAAAATTGTCTTATTCAAGCTGGTAAGCTAGCTCCTAGGCCTCCCATGCCCTTGTATCCAAACTTAGAAAATCCAAGCACTAGTCAAGCACCCACTTTGGCTCCTATTCCCACTCCTAGAAATCAAAGTTCAAATGAAACTTCTACTTCATCCTCTAGTGCTTCAAATGAACTCCAAGAGGTTATGAAACAATTGCAGAACCTTGGAAATGAGTGGTGACTATCAAAAGACAACAAGCTCAAAGTGCTGAGACCGTATCATCCTCAAGTGCGGTGCCGAGGCTAGGCCACCATACCAGCCCAATAGGCCACCCAATCCAGGCTACAAATCAAAGCCAAGTAAGGCCTTCCACCAATAACCATTTCAGCCCTATAACCCCAATGTTGCATCTACTTCTAAAGCCTTAGTTCCAGTGCAAAACAACATAGCTCAAGAGTATGATTGGTGTTTCCCATGCAATGAACCTCAAAACCAATCTATGTGCTTCAATGGTGCTTTGAACCAAGCCTTGATGGTGACAACTACTGGTGTATAGGGTGAAATGAGTCAAGAAACAAATCAGCAACAAGGGACATCTCAACAAAACACCACTCCAAATGATACCGCACTTGTGAATTGGCAAGCTGAGGATTTTTGTGGCATGAATCAAACAATTTCTCATAGTATAGCAGCTAACACAAGATCAAAGAAGAGGAATATTGGTGAAGGGCGGTCATTGGCTCCAAGTGATCTACAACCTTCTATCACTCCACAAGGTGTTGGTAAGCAAAATACAGTTCCAAACACGTAAGGACAGCCCAAACCACCTTCTAAACCAACTCAAATGCCAGCCGTTGCTGCCCATGCACAAGAAAGGAATGTGCAGCCTAAAGGACAGCAAAGAGATCTTTCATGCCCATTTAGCATCATTAATCAAATGAAGAAGACAAATGTGAATATATCAATGTGGAATCTTTATCCATCCCGGGCCAAAGAGATCTTCTACAAGCTGCCATGAAGAATTGGTCAACTTCGACCAGCGAGTCCATATGCAAGAGAATGTCCCCACAAATGCTTCTCAGCCTGAAGGGAATCATGGAGGACAACAAGGTAAAGTTTTGAAACCCCCTCCATTCTATGTTTCATTAATCATTGGCAATAAACTAGTACACAATTGCATGATTGATTCTGGGGCAAGTAGTTCTGTCATGCCCAAGCAAATAGCTGATCAGCTAGGTCTCCAATATGAAGTCATATCAAAGGGGTAGTGCAATTGGATGGGACAATAGTAGCAACGGTGGGAGTGATTAAAAGTTTGAATCTTACCTTGCATGCATGCCCCAACGTTACCGTTTTGCAAGATGTGTCAGTGATAGATTTGCCACCACTCTTTGCCCTATGCTTATCAAGGGATTTCACAGCTAGAATTGGAGGCTACTTATCTGCTGATTGGTCACACATGTTGTTCAAAACAAGATATGGTACTAAGGTCACAATCAGATCTGAACCAATTGCAAACTTTCATATTGAGCCTCATACTCCAAGCCAAATCAATGCCAATTGTTCAACATTTGATCAAGAAGATTATCAAAGCACAGATGAAGCTGACACCAAAGTTGGAAGCATCCTAGATTTGACTCTTGATGAATGGGCAAGCAAGGTACATGCTTTTGATCCCTACCAAGAAATAGAAGAATCTGAGCTAGGAGTCTATTGCATACATGAAGAAAACCAGCCTATTCCTAGCATCACCAAACCAGACCATAAGGATGACAATGAGGTATGGCAGTTATTTTTTGATGGATCAAGGAGTAGGAAAGGTGCAGGAGGAGGAGCTATGCTTGTTTCACCTCAAGGCATCAAATATTATTCAGCTTTTCATTTCCAGTTTTCCTGTTCAAACAACACAGCTGAATATGAGGCCTTGATTCATGGACTTCATTGGGCTAGGAAAAAGGGCATAAAGAACTTGCAGGTGTTTGGAGATAGTGAGCTAATCATCAATCAAGTCAGGGGACAACATGCTACAAAGAATGAACTACTGAAGAACTACAAGAACAGGGTGTGGGACCTCGTTGAGGATTTCGAATCTTTCAATATCGTGTCCATACCCAGGAAGAAAAATGAAGCAGCGGATAGGCTCGCAGCAGTTGGAGCAACGTTTGATGTGGTTGACAACATCAAAAGGGAAAAACGCAACCACGTATCCATGTGATTGTGAGGCCAACAGTTCCAGATAATAACACAAGCTGGCAGGTGTTTGAGAATGATCAACAAATCGTCAATTTCTTACAAGAAGAGGCTGAATTCTCAACTAGGAATCAAGACAGATTAGAGCAGCAGTATGGGGATCAAGTAGTGAAGCTGCGGAAAAATAAGCTTCCCAAGGGTTTAGTAACATTGGAGTCTATCTTCAACCCTAACGACTAATTCCGTAAGGAAAAGGCTAACATACAGGTCAAGAGAGAAGATTCAGAGCCAATTTCGGTTGGGGAAGGCAAAACACTTCAAATTGGTAAAGTGGCCACTGAGCAGGAGAAATCAGATTTCATACAACTTTGCCAAGAATTTCCAGATGTCTTCGCTTGGAGCTATGAAGACTTAAGAGGTTTCAATCCAAAGTTGGCACAACATACCATAGAATTGGATCCAGATGCTAAGCCCATCAGGCAGAAGTAGAGACCAGTCAACCCTCACATTGAGCCTCTAATGAAGAAAGAGTTAAGCAAGCTAATAGAGGAAAGCATTATATTTCTAATCAAGCACTCAAGCTAGGTTGCAAACTTGGTTCCAAAAAAAGAAGAGCGGAGAAATTAGGTTTTGTGTGGAATTCTGAGACCTAAACAGGGCATCTCTCAAAGACCATTACCCACTTCCTTCAATGGAACAAATATTGCAAGTAGTATCTGGTTCGGAGAGATTCTCTCTCCTAGATGGCTACTCAGGGTATAATCAGGTAATGGTGAAAGAAGATGACCAGTTCAAGATGGCTTTCACCACCAAATGGGGCACCTATGCCTACAAGAAGATGCCATTTGGACTATCAAATGCTGGAGCCACTTTCCAAAGGGCAATGGATATGGCATTCAAGGGATTGATCAATAAAATAGTTCTGATATATCTTGATGACATCACTGTATTCTCAAAAAATGTAGCGGATCACCTCTTCCATTTGAGGCAGGTGTTTCAGAGGTGTAGGAGATTTGGGGTATCATTAAATCCCAAAAAATGCATATTCTTGGCTCACGCGGGAAAACTTCTAGGCCATATTGTTTCAAAGGAGGGGTTGACAATTGACCCAGAAAGAGTTGAAGCAATTCGAGCGTTGCCATTGCCAAGTCACAAGAAGGCTCTTCAAAGATTCTTGGGAAGGATCAATTTTGTCCATAGGTTTGTTCCAAACTTTGCAGCTCTCGTAAAGCCAATAACGCTGATGTTGAAAAAGAGCATGACATTTAAGTGGACATCTGAAGGCAAGGCAAGTTTTGAGGCAATAAAAGAGGCTATATCTCAAGCTCTGACTCTCGTCAATCTAGACTTCTCCAAGGACTTCATGCTATATGCCTTCGGTGGTGGAGACACAATTTCTGCAATCTTGGTACAGCAAAACAAAGAAGGATTAGAACAACCAGTTGCTTTCTTCAGTCAAGGCCTAGAGGAATACGAAACAAGGTACTCTTTCATTGAAAAGCATGTCCTTGCAGTGATCAAGAGCTTAAAGAAATTCAAGCACCTAGTCTCAAACAACAAGATCCAATTGTTGGTCTCTCATGCGGGAGTCAAGGACTTCCTTCTAAACAAGGATCTAAATGAGAAACATGCAGGATGGATAACCCGTGTCATGGAATATGACATCGAGATCAAGGTCACAAAACTAGTACGTGGAAAAGGACTATGTGAACAACTAGCTTTGAGTCGGCAAGTTAAAGCAGGTGATGAAAAAGAGACTGTCTTGGTACTACAGGATGGTCAAGAATAGGAAAATGATGATGTGCCCACTCCTTGTTGGACTCAGAATATGATACACTTCCTACAAGTAGGCCTATGCCCTCCAGAATTGAGCAAAGCAAAAAGGAGATACTTCAGATTACAAGCCATTCCATATGTGCTTGTTGATGGTGTTTTGTTCAAGAAAGACATCAATGGAGTTCTATTGAGGTGCATTGGGACAGGTCAAATTGAGAGGGTGTTACAAGATTTTCATGATGGAGATTCCGGAGGACATTTTTCCCCATGGATAATAGCTCTCAAGATAATGAAGGCAGGGTATTATTGGCCCACAGTGTTCAGCGACTGCTATACATGGATAAGAAAGTGTAAGAAATGTGCACTCTTCACAGGAAAAGAAAGACTAGCAACACTTCCATTGCACCCAATTTTGGTTGACCAACCATTTATGCAATGGGGATTAGACTTCATTGGGGTCATAAATCCAAACTCAAGCCAAGGCCACAAGTGGATTCTCACGGCACATGGACTATTTCACCAAGTGGACCCAGTAGTAGCGCTTAAAGAAGCAAATGAGTCTAACATACTAGACTTTTATGAGGAATAGTGACCGAGTTCGGTGTGCCACCACTATCATATCAGATAATGCATTGGCATTCATAGGTTCTAAGATTACAGAATGGGCTGTTAAGAATGGAATCTATTTGAGCACCTCTTCAAATTATTACCCGCAGGGTAATGGACAGGTAGAGTCCACGAACAAGAATTTGCTAAGGATCATCAGAAGGACTCTGGATGAAAACCAAAGGACATGGCATACCAAGCTAAAATCAGCATTGTGGGCTGATAGAATAATGCCAAAGAGGTCTACTAGTAATTCTCCCTACAAGTTGGTCTATGGGAAAGAGGCAATATTGCCTATATCATTAGAATTGCCAGCATTGGAGCTCATGAAGTAGTTGGAGTTGTCTGAGTTCAAACCAATGGAGGCTAGGTATGCAGAGTTGATGGAATTGGAAGAAATCAGAGAGCATGTAGTTCAGATGATTGAAAAGGACCAGGCCTTAGTAAAAAGGTGGTTTGATAAGAAGGCAAGAGCAAGGACCTTCCAGGAAGGGGACCTAGTTCTGAAATGGGATGCAGATCGGGAAAAACCAGGAAGGCATTCCAAGTTTGATGCCATTTGGAGTGGCCCCTACATGATCACGGGATGTAAAAGTAGTAATGCCTTCCAATTTTCTACATTGGATGGAGAGAACTCCTAATTCCGGTTAACGGAATCTATCTTAAACATTTCTACTAAAAGGAAAAGGTTTACCCTTGTAAATATTAGCCTAGATTTCAATTCCTCTAAGAGCGTATGCACATTATCTTGTTCTAGTTAGGTTTCAATTTCCCTAAGTACTCTAGCAAAGGTTTTGTTCCTCTCAGGTTGAATTTCTACGATTCAAATATTGTCGGAGAAGGAGTTACGATATCGAGGATCGGGATCGAGAGATCGAGTTGGTTTTAGGTTATTGCTTATGACTCCATGCCCAATAGATTGCTAAAAGGACACTGATCTTCTACCTAGCAGGTAGGTGATCCTGTTGAGTCACCAAATTTTTGTATATATCTTCCCCCCAAGGTAGATATAGACAAACAGAATAATATAGAAATCAAATAAACTCAAACCCCCGACATTTATTGCATTTCCAACGAGAAGGGCACACATCAAAAGATGTCGACATGAAAATAGATGCGCCTATGGTGCAGGTAAAGGGCACACGATATAAGGTGTCAACATGAATAAATTCATGCCTATGGTGCAAGTAAAGGGCACACGACATGAGGTTTTGACATGAATAAATTCGTGCCTATGGCACGGTAGTAAAGGGCGCATGAAATGAGGTGTCGACATGAAGAAATTCGCGCCTTGGCGCGAGTGAAGGGCACATATCAAAGGATGTCGACACGAAAAAGGATGTGCCAAGGTGCAGGAAAAAGAGTGTTGACATGTAAATGGATGCGCCAAGGCGCAGGTTAGAGGCGCACAGCAAAGGATGTCGACATGAAAAAGGATGTGCCAAGGCCCAGGCAAAACAGTGTCGACATGTAAAAGGAGCGCGCGCCAGGCGCGAGTTAGGGCGCAAAGCAAAATATGTCGACACAAAAAAGGATGTGCCAAGGCGTAGGAAAAGAGTGTCGACATGTAATTTTCAGTGCCTATGGCGCATCTTCGGGAGGCGCAACATTTTGAGCGCTGACAGGAAGCAAACCCTGGCACAGATATTCAGATGGCCATAACTTTTCACAGGGAGCTCGGATTCATGCAAGGTTGGACTTTTCGGAAAGCTTACAAGGTCCTCTATCCAACTATGACTGGATATCTTTAATTGGGTGGGAAAAATTCTTAAAAATGCAAAATATAGTTCGCCACTTTTTGGGTTTGCTAGGGTTCTCACCTACCACCATAATGAGATGAATTAAATGCAACTTGGAGGTGGTTGGGGTAGATTTGGATTTCCTCTCTTCCCTCTCTCATTATTCCTATAAATTGTAAGGAGGGGCTTCTTTCTAAAGGTTGGAAATTCTTGTTTTGCCCCTCCCTTCTTCTCTTTGGCAAGTGAATTTGTGGAGTTCAAACCTCCCATTTAAAACTGTAATGCAACTTTGCCTCTTGGCATTTTGTAGTGTATTGTATCAATCTTTGGAGAAAATAATGCATGTCTGTGGATGATTCTCAACCCTCTCTATGTTCATTTGCATCCTCCTAATCTTTCACTACAAATCTGGTTATCTATGCATGATCTTGCATTACATTTTAATGGTTTGTGTTTATTGGCAAGACAGGTGTTCTTCATTCCTCGATGCATCACCTTTGTTAGTTTAGGTTTATTTTTATGCATCTTCTTACCCTATCTCCTTGGCAAGTTAGATTAGGTTTTTGAGTAAACCCTCTGCATTTTTATGTGTGCATCTGAACAGAGGAATAGGAACCGGCCTTCATCTAGAGAGCTTTCCCGATTCACAAGGTCCCACACTTGGGAAAAGCTCCATGTTATGCAATCGCTTGAGAGTCTCAACCCATCGAGTTGCGAGACATTCGAAGTCTTGTGATTCGCCATCAACACCTACTTTTTATTGGATATGTATCATATTTGGGATTATTGCAATCCAATTCTAATGTGTTTTAATAATATAAGTGTGGATCTAAAACCAAAATAGTTGTAAACACAAAATACACATGATATAATAAGAATTAATTTTTTCACATATTGTAAGGGTTGCATCATAATCACCTCTTCATTTTTTTATATTTAGATAAATTTATTGGAAAGAGACATGTGTTGGGACACTTATTTGTTAACAAAAAATTGTAAACAAGGTGCTTGAAATGAGAAATATTCTTCATAAGGTTTAATGTAATATTTGCTAACTTACAATGGCTTATCCTTCATGGGTGTGGCTAGGCCAAGTAAAAAATTGGAATGATTGATTTCCGCTGAAAGAGATTATTATTTTGTGTGAGAATACCTTTAGGATGCACATATATACAAAGGCATGCATTTACGTTGGATGTAAATATGTTGAAAGAAACAATGCCTATTGGATAGAGAAAATATATTGAGTCATTGGTCTCAAAAGGAGATGTGAGTGTTCATTTGATAATGTTGATGAGAAAATATTTTCTTGTTCCAAAGATTAAAATATTATCATGATATTTTCCATCAAATAATGAAAAAATCATTAGGGAAAGGCTTGAAAATTTGAGTATTCAATTATATTTATAACAAGCCTCTCAATGTTGATCCCTAATTTGAGACTTAGATTTTTTTATATTTATGTAATGGATGTAATGAAAAATTGTGTACATGGGAAAATGGAAAATGCATAGACAACATCTAAAGTGAAGGAGACATGGAAAATTTTATTGACCTTGAGATCAACAATTCATATTCTATAAATAGTCATTCTTCCTTCTAACAACAAAAGAAAAAAAAATAGACTCATTATCGTTGTCATTACTCATGATACCATATTTCATTCAAATATGGGCCCTAAAACCATAGGGAACTATTTCCAATATGGGATTTGAAATTATATAGATGTGTTATTTCGATGCGGGTCCTCAAATCAAAAGGAAATATTTTACACACCAATACTTGTTCCTAGAAAATTGATAGCACTAATGTTTAGTCAATTTCTTTAGTTGTATAAGAGAACAATAGGGCTTATGATTCTTTTTTGTCCTTACATATATCACAAATATCGAAAAAATTAAAACTTATCAAGGAATTTAACATCAAGTGAAAAACAATCGTTAGCCAAAGGCTTGAGAATTTGATTGTTTGATTATATTTATAAAACTCCTCTCATGCATGACATGAGGAAAACACTACATGAGTGGATTTGAAAGAATTCTAGAAAGAGAAAGGAGGGAAGATAGTCAATCTAGTGTAAATCTTTTAGAAGCTCAAATCCCTCCTCCACCATCTTTAAAAGACCATGTAAACATGTAATCCTTAAGAGAATACAATATTCTAAAAACATATAAACACTAGTGTGTATTTTTAGATAGGAATTGCGAGACCATCTAGACATATCATATGTGCATAGTTAAAAAATTAATAAGAAAGATTCAAAGTTTGTAAGAATAACAGCTTTAATTTTATTCAATTATAAATCATTACATTTTCCATCAAAGGGAGAAAAAATTGTTAGGGGAAAGGATTGGGAATTCAATACTTCAATTATATTTATAACAATCCTATCAATGCTAATTGATAATTTTAGATCTTGATGGTTTTAAATATTAATGTCAAAACCATAGTGACAATATTTTGTTTAAATATTTATACCATTACCACAATGATATATTGTGTACATGGGAAAATAGAAAATGGATTCATGCACACACTGCGCATCTATAATGAAGGAGACATGGAAAAATATGTTGACCTTGATATCAATGGTCCATATCCTATATATTTCTGTTCTTCCTTCCAACAAAATATGATAAAATGGACTCATTATTATTATAACTATTTATGATACCAAATGCCAATAAGATATGGGACCTAAAATGATATGAATCTATTTCCTATGTGAGATTTGAAATTTTATAGGCACATCATTCAGATGTGGTTCCTTAAATCAAAAGTTAATAGTTTACACGCCAATACATGTTGTCTAGAATTATTATA
Organism: Taxus wallichiana var. yunnanensis; assembly: GCA_018340775.1. Taxonomy (NCBI): domain Eukaryota; kingdom Viridiplantae; phylum Streptophyta; class Pinopsida; order Cupressales; family Taxaceae; genus Taxus; species Taxus wallichiana. Next base: position 685,338,577 of record CM031234.1, on the reverse strand, counting down.
GAAAGATCAATTTAGTTAGTTTTTGTAGTAACTTTTGAACACAAAAAGGTTATGAATTCATATTCAACATTACATAATATTTCCACATCTAACAAAAATAATAACTTGTGATGACATTCAAAATAAAATGAAAACAAATTGTTGGTGTAGGGCTTGATAATTTAAAATTTTGATTATATTTTTAAATTGACTCTCATGTGTAGAATGAGGTGCACATTAAGTGATTAGATTTGAAGGAGTTTAGATAATTGAAGAGAGGAGATGCCCAACCTATTTTAAATCCAAAAAGATCAAATCTCTCCTTCACGATCTTTAAAAGACAATGCAATCAAATAATCCTTAAGAGGATACATTAACATGTTAAAATAAACATAAGAGTTGTAAGATTGTATAAAGATAAATGGAGATGTTTTGAATACATATGTTGAGTTAAAGAATAAAAAAATCATCAAGGTCTATAAGAAAAACAATTTTGATTTCATTTCATTTAAAATCCTTCAAGATTTAAAGAAAAACACAAATTTTAAAGTAATGAAATGTGAAGACACAAATTCATCAAATCAAAGTATTGATATTGATCATTATATAATGAATATGTTGACAAAAAAATAATTAAAAATCTCAAATATTAAGATGGAAAAAAATGATTTATAGTTATAAATGAAAACCATAATAATTCTATTTTAAAATTTTAATTATTTTCTTATTTGGTGTCTCTTCTATTTTTATCTATCTCGCTCATACGATCACCAGTAGACACTCAAATTTAGAAATATACCCTTTTGACAATACTAATTGTGACTTTTCTCATTTTTCAACAATAAATATCCACATTTTATCCATACTTAGTTCATTTTTAAATCTATTTTGTAACTCTATTATTCTCACACACTTTTTGTGTCCAAAAATCTAAGTGTGATTGCATAAGATCAATGCTTGAACTCTACTTTGAAATGTGTACTGGTTATCACCAAATCACAACACCCTTCGATTTACACAAGTGTGTGTGCTTGGTCTTATAGTGTGACTAGGTGTTGGTTTTCAAATCAGGTCTTTAATTAAAAAAATAGTCGGGGACAGAAAGTACCTCCTCTTTAATGGGAGAGGTTCCCTTATTGAAAGCAAGAAACAAAACTATTTACAAATGTACAACTTTCTACTTTAATGAGGAACTCTGATATCATGAAAGTGTTTTAATGCAAAGGTAGATCATCAATACAAAAGAATAGAAGAACTAAGGGAGGGAAAAGGTAGAACATAATAGCATTCTTAGGAAATATAGATAGCAAAATAGTTCCTTATAAATGTTGAGAAAGGATGATATATAGAATAGAATCATTCATATTAAACCACCAGATATTATTTCATAGACACAAAGTTCCAAAAATGACATCCATAAGAATACAAAGCTTCTTAATGCAATAGATTAATGATTCACAAACTTTAGACAAGCAAGAGAGAATAAATAGATGCAGATAGAAACAAGAAGGGAAATCTTCTGTATTGATAGCTTTTAGTTCTTTTACACTTTAAAAATTATCGAGTTCCACTTTTGGAATGTCGTGGAGAAACCAATATATATTTTACAAATTGGTTACATTTAGTAACCATTTCTTTTAACCAAAAGATTAATTAAGGAAATACACAATATAAAGTCCTTAACTAAATTACAAGGAGATCCGAACTAAAAATAGAAGAAGAAAGTCAACAAAGAAGGAATAGAGACATGCGATTGTGGCTGAGGAGGGCCCACTTGTTTTGAGGATCCGGTGCCTGAATCTCTTCAATTCTTCCGCTATCTCCATGCCCCTTGGAATCATTGTGTTGGAAGTAGCATGAGTCCACGTGCCTAGGAATTTCTCCAGTATCTTTTTCAAACTCAGTATGCTCTAGATATTCCTTATTAGTCTCGACTATAACTGAATGGAGAGAACAAACGTCCTTCATTTTCTCTTTAGTGATTGACTCTTCCTTGAACAAATCATCCTTGACAAAGGCTTTAAACTGAGCCTTGATTTCTTGGAGAGAGAAGAATACACCTATGGTTTCATCCTGAAAATGGCAGTGGATATCCTTGAAGGTGGATAAAACACAAGTTTTAAAAGACTCCCCTTTTTGCCATACATTCCTCAATTCCCCCAGTGCTTCTTCTAGAACCTTTATTTTCCACTCGATGCTAAAGATCCATGTCCTTGACAAGTTATTCTTGACATCATCAAACACATTGTTGGCCAATAGGATCCTATCATCGGTTTGACCCATCAAATGGAGATTTATGATACATCCACTCCAAACTTTCAATTCCTTGTCCATAGCCTTGATTGAGGAAGTGAATTTCTACTATAGCTTGATCACCTTCTCATTAGTTTTGAAGGCTTCCTCAATGAAGTTTAAACCTACTACAGTCATATCATCCACCATGGCCTCAATAACCTTCCCATAAGGAGAATACTTATGGATGTCATTGATGGTTTGCACCTCATCTTGGTTCGGAACTATGGGAGGTGGGAGAGCAGCCAATGGAGCTAGATCCAAAACTTTATCCTTTTCTAACAATGATCTGATAAAGTTGGAAAGAACTTGGTGTTGTTCTTCAAACTGCTCCATGGTTTTCTTTCCTTTCTCCACCCGTTTAATAACCTTAGTCATGGTTTCCCAAAGGCTATGAACTTCACTCTCAGGTGTGGATTCTCCCATTGGAATCCTAGAAATCTCCAAGTCAGAGATAAAAATATCTTTCTCCTCTTTATCCACTTTGGGTTTTGCAACCTCCAAGAACTACTAGCCTTGGGCATCAGTCAGCAACCTCGAAGTGGTCTTCACTTTCTTTGCTGGAGGAGGAGGAATAGTACCAAGCAGAGCTGCTACAACATCAAATTCAGGCACTGTTAATTGGGAGGAAGATTTCCTTTTCTTCTACCATGTCGACTAGGGGCTGCACCAAGGAAAAGGAAGAAGAAGAAACGAAAGAATCAAGGGACCCGAGTGTAAGTGAATTCATGGCACTCAGAGTATGAACCACTTTTTTCTCCAGTGGGGAAATGAATGCAACCTCAAGAATTTCCTTTACAGAGGAGTCTATTAAACTTGGAGGTTCAGTCCTTGGTCCTTCCTTCTCCACTTCAATGCAGTGATTTTAAGGGTTTCTTCTAGGTATTTCATCTCATCATCATCATTCTCACGTAGAACAATAATGTTCTCCTACCCAATAGGCAATTTTGATTGCTCCAGAAGAGTCTCTTCCTCAATCGGTTCTTGCTTGACTTATTTGACCTTCTTCTTATACACTTTAGTGGAAGAGGAAGGAGTAGACAACTCAGGTTCTTTCATCGAAGAAGGAGGAGTTTGCTCAAGTGCCTCACTACTAGGCATATGTACTTCCTTCCTAGGTGTGGAAGTCTCTCTTGAAGAGGATCTAACTTTTTCATCCTGAGGTCACGTATTTTTCTATCAAACCAAATCTTGGTTATGATGGTGCCAGGGGTGATCACCTCATTCAAGTCATCTCTTTCCTCCAAATACCAATCTAGGGTTTCGAGAGGATTGTGCTTGATTGATCTTGTGTACTCAAAGGATATCAAATCTTCATCATCGTCCTTAATCCCTTTAGGCACCTAGTAGAGGTTGAAGTTTATGATATGTTGTAGAGAAAATATACCAAAATGCCTCCTCCCGGCCTCAAAATCATCAAAGCACAATCAACCTAGTAATCCTCAGTGTCGGGACGGTGATGATAAGTTATCCCGATATTTTGATCAATGTATCTCTTAAGATTAAAGCAAGTCCTAGGCTTGAATAAATGAACTCTAAGAGGAGCAATAGTCATTCTATATTTTGGGCATCTAGAGTTGTCATGCCCGCATAATTCCCCAAGGTTATAGGGAAATGAAGACCAAGTAATCTTCTTATCTCGGAAGGTTCTATGAATTTTATCCATCTTCCCGCACACCTTAACCAAAGCCATTTTGTGGTTGCAAAAAATGGGAAGCTTTAGATGTGTGCTTTCAAAACAAGCTACCCGATGTATGAGAATTTTTGAATTGAGTGAAGAAAGCCCCATACTTGGTTATCAAAGCCTTAGCCTTATCGTAGAACCTTTTGGCGGTGTCACCCTCCAAGAGCCACACAATGTATATGGTGAACCCATCATTTACCCTTCTAAAATTATGATTACTAACCTTGAGGGTAAACCGAGGGCAATATGCGTAGATGGGCTCATATTTCTTGTCTTAATGAAAGTGAAGCCGAGCCAATCACGAGATGCTTTGCCAGGTGTACATGAGATAGGAAGTCATGTAGAACTTTTTGATTTGCTGAACATTTTACAATTGTTCAGTCAGGTTTCCACATATAATCTCGGCCCAATTCAGATTTTTCGTACCCTCACAGATGTTATTTATGAAAGGGCACATCCAAAAATGGAAGTCATTAGTAGAGGGCATTCCTATAATCTGGGTGAACAAGGTGATGATATCTCGGTAGTTCTTCCTTAAAGTCTACCCTAAAAATGCCTTAGAGTCGGACGCTCCCTTCTTAGGGCACTTCAGCCATGATTTTGCTACCCGAGCCTTATATTTCTCATTGTATTGATCAAACAGAGTCTGAGCTTGAGTAAGAGTGAGAAAACCGTAGTCTTCTATTTTGGGGATGCGCGGGGTAGCGGTGATGGTGACAATGTCCAATTTTTGCAATCAACTTGCTATGCACATTGACAACCTTCTTTGTGTCTAGATTAAAACTAGCCCCGTAGGCGAGCACAAAGTGTCGGCACATTGCACAGAGAGCGAAACCAGGTGGTGTACATGATTCCACTATCATTTATCATTTGAGTCATGGGAGCAGGTTTTCGTATGTTAATCTGCCCAAGAAATCATCAAAATCCAAATGTCAAACTTTGTTATCTCCAATATTGGGCACGAAGTCTCCAAAGGGGACAGATGCTCGTGCCCTATATATTTGATTTTCATTTGGACAAAGTGAATGAGGAATGGACTTCAAAGAATGAGACTCATGACAATTATTGCAAGCAGATCAAGAAGGTGGATAAACGACTCAATTTTGCAAAAATGTGGGCAAGAGATAATGAGCAAGCAATGTGACAAGTGCATAGATGGTTTCCCATTTAAATAGTCATTTAGAAGAGAGAAAATCATAAATGTGTATTAAATATACCTTGTCTTGACTAAAAAATTTGAAATGCGGGAAAAGCGAGAAAAAGCGGCCCGGATGGTCAATCGAACATTGGAACATGAGGGACACGAAGAGCCGATTTAGTTGATGTGGGTGATGTGGGAATAAGTGAACAGGAGGCCCGGGCGTACTTGGGATAGATGGGCTGAAAAAGTCTGAAAAATCTGATGGAAAAGGACTTGCGGGGAAATCGGCCAATCGGCGAACAAGAGGCATGCCGTACTTGGGACATGAGGAAAAAAATGTCTGACAGACCTGCAAGTCACTAAAATGACCCCAAGAAATGGAATTTTCACCATCTCTTTGAATTTCTTACTTCACTAAAACACTACTTTGAAGGGTGCCAACTCAAAATTTTCAAATTTTTTAACTTTCAAAAGAGGGGAATTTTGAGGGGAACAACAGCTAGCTCTTTCTGGGGATGACTTGACTAGATCACAGGAACAAGGCAAGACAAGAATTCAAGAAAACTCTAGGAAGAAGACCAATGCCTTATCCATTGGGAAAATAGAGTCAAAGGAAAATTAATACAAAGGGAAAAACATGCAAAAACAACAAAGCAAAGGCAAGGAAAGGTAAACACACACTATACATAATATACAAAGGACTTCCTATTCACCTAGGATTTGAAAAATTTCAGGTACTTGCCCACTATAAGGAAGTGGGAGAGAAGATCCATCCATGTAATCAAGATAGAAAGAATTTTCACCAGCAAAGTGCCTGATTCTGAAAGGACCAAGCCAAAGAGAGTCAAACTTACCATGGCTTCCTCGAGGTTCATGCATTTTGTCCCATAGTAAAACAATGTCTCCAACTTTGAAATCTCTGGATCTAGTTTTCTTGTCAAATAAATATTTCACCTTCTGCTAATGGGAAAAGATCCTATCGAAAACTTACAACCTATCTTCATCTAGCTTATGGAGATACATGATCCTCTTATCCAAAGAATCACTGAAACTAGGGTCCTCAATAGCTTTCATCAAATACAAAGTGGTAGTTCCACTATCACTGGTAGTTGAGCTTCGACACCATACACCACTTGAAAAGGGGACATCCCAATTTCTCTTTTAGGTGTAATCCTATCTTCATAGAGAGCATCATAAAGCTTCTTGTGCTGTTTATCTCGAGATTCATTGACAAGATTTCTTACAATGGTCACCAAATTCTTGTTTGTTTATTCTTCCTATCCATTCCCTTGAGGGTAGTAATCTAAAGAATGAGCGAGGTAATTCCATACCCATAGTATAAATCCATCATCTCAACAGATGAAAAATTGGAAGCATTATCGGTCACGATCTTGTTTGGTACTCCAAACCTTATCAAGATGTTTTCTTTGATGAAATTGCATACTACCTCAGAAGTAGTACTTTTAACTGGGATGGCTTCCACCCACTTGGTGAAATAATATGTGGCGATCCAACACATGAGTATGTCTTGCACTTGAATGTGGGTTGAGTGTTCGATGAAATACAAACCCCATTGGTGAAAGGGTTCTTCGATCACAATGGCGGCTTAAGTGGTAAAACAACCAACTTATGTCTTCCCAAAAAGGTTTGACAAGCTTCACACTTGTCGACCCACTTTGATGCATCTCTGAACAAAGTAGGCAATAGTACTCCACACGAACAATTTGGTGAGAAGTGACAAGATATGAGAAATGACCCCCACAAGCTTAATAATGAAAGGTGAGAACAACTTATTCTCGTTGCTCTTTGTCAACACACTTCAAGAATCTTCCATCCACTCCTTGGTTGAACAAAGCATTCTCCCACAACACGTATTGTGTTGACCTTAACATGATAGCTCTCTTCTCTTTGGTAGTTAAGTGAGATGAACACTCACCACAGGTGAGGAAGTGAGAAATTTCAGCGTACCATTCATATGTCGAGTTGAGGAATAGAATAATAGAGACATCTACTTCATCCTTATGCAACTCATGACCAGCTCCTTCGGCAATGAGTTCACATAGGCCTTTAACCCGAACTAGCTTCATTGGTCTAATGTCGAGATCATACTCCTAAACCTTCACTACCCAATTTCCTCTCTTGGTTCCAAACTCCTGTTGTGTAAGAATAGACTTGATAGTCGTATCGGGCACAAGCACAACAGAGTGAGAGTTAAGAATGTAAAATCGAAACTACTTAACAGCTTTAACTACTGCAAAAGCATGTTTCTCCATCATAGTGTACTTTAACTCATGAGTTTTCATAATATAACTCATGAATGTAATTGGGAGTTCATGGTCCTCAGAATATTTCTGAGTCAACACAACGGCCAAGGTACTCTCTATGGCATAACAATAGATAATAAAATCTTTACTAAAATCTGGACATGCTAAGATAGGAGTCTTAGCAATAGCTTTCTTAATGCCTTCAAATGCTTCCTTTCCTTCAGAGGACCAACCAAACATTTGATTTCCTTTCATCATTTGGGAAATATTCAAAGTCAACTCTGCAAAATCAGGGATGAATCTTCTCAGGAAGTTGATCTTACCAAAGAAAGAGTGCACTCCCTTTTTTCTCGTGGGAAAGGAATTTTTGGATGGCTTGAACTCATTCAGGATCAATCTTAATTCCTTCTTTGGAGACAACATGTCCCAATAGCTTTCCTCCGTGACACAAAAGACATATTTTTGGGATTCGAGAGACTCCATGTTCTCTGCATTTCAAGAGGACTGCTTTCAAGATGCTTTGAAAGTGATCCACTCTAGTTTTGGAAAACACAGCTTAAATCATCTAAATACACAACAATACATTTTCCTTTCAAACCCCGAAAGTCAAATCCATTACTCTCTCGAAAGGTGGCACTAGCATTAATGAGGCCAAAGGGCATTCTCTTGTAGGTAAAAGTACCCCAAGGAGTGGTAAAGGCAATCTTGTGTTGATCTGCAGTATTGACTTGCACTTGGTTATATCTTGAGAAACGCGTTCAAGTATGGACAACATTTCCAAACTGTAATAGCTTGTAACACATGGTCTATCATGGGTAGGGGATAGTTGTCCTTAAAAGATGCCTGATTTAGATTCCTGAAGTCAATATAGACCTGAATCTCACCATTTTTCTTCCTGACAGGTACATTATTAGAAATTCAACAACTTCTGTATCTCTTGGAAAATGATGTCAGAAATCTTCGAATTGTACTTCCTTTGCTTCTTCTTGAAAGGTTTAATCCCAGGTTTGAGGGGAATGAAGTGTTGCATTTATTTTGGCTAGAAAGCTTTCAGATCATCATAAGAATAAGCAAGGACATCGACGTACCTCTTCAAAAGATTTACCACCTTCTTCTTCTCCTCTTGAGTGTAACACTTTCCAATGTTCACCATTTTGGGTTTAGCAGGGCTCCCAATGTTAATATTTTCACATTTAGTAGATTGTTGAGCTCCTTTGGAAGCCTTGGACTTGACATATCTATCATTCTTATCAAAAAATTCCTCCAGATTTATCAGCCATTTAGGGATCTTGTTACCTTTTAGTTTGATGCAGCCATCTTGATCCATCTCCTCCTTGACACCTTCCTCATTGGAAGAGAAACTCTCTTGAGGTAGATCATCACTTCCCTCAAAATACAATTGATTAAAGTTATCCCTAAGCTCCAAGAAAGATAGCAAATTTTGGTCGTCATTAAAAATTGCCGCTTGTTTGCATTATCCGATACGCTTAGTCTGGATCATTTCAATGGTGAATTTTTCCTAAGAGAAATCAGGATGAGGTATCAGCAAAGACCCTAAAATAGCTAGGGAATCAGCTCTAGTGTTCTTCTCCCTTGGCACCGCTTCGATGGAGAAGGCATCAAGAATTCAATAGAATCCCAAACTAGATTCCTATAGTGCTTCAACCTTCTATTCTTCACTTGGAAAAGGTCTCTGACTTGTTTGACAACTAGTTCCACATCTCCACGAGCCCGAGGTTCCTCACACCTCTTTCTTTTTCCGTGTTCAGTCCAAGGATGAGAGCTTCATATTTTGTTGTGTTATTTGTATTTTCAAATTGCAGCTTGAAGGAGAAAGGATGAATATTTCCTTCTAGAGATATCAATACCACACCAGCCCTAGAACCAACTGAAGAGCAACTTCCATCAAATTCCAAATTCCAAATGCTATTAGGATCATGGAGCACTTCTTTGGGACGTTCCGCCTCATCCTAAGACATGATCATGTAGTTGTCATGCCCAATATCTTCATAAAGTATTTGTGCCTTGGGATCATCTATCTTTTGCACAATATATTCATTTTCTTCTCAGGAAGCAGCTTCTTCATCTTTCCATTGATGGTATAAGGGCATGTGACCAATCCATTTGAATTTCTCCTCCTACATCCTTACAAAAATTTCTACTCAACAACATGCCATATGAAGGAGGAATATCAACTACCAAAATAGTAGCTAAGACCTTTTTCTTTGGCAAAGTAGCAAAAGCTACTTATGCATCCTTAACTCTTCCACCAAAGGCACCTCCCTACTCTCCATGGAATAACAAGAACCAAAAGTGCATTTGAGGGTAAGACCCAAAGCATGAGACACTTTGGCGGACATCGCGTTGTCCAATGCTCTCGAGTCTATGACACATTTTCTCGAGTCTATGGCCAACTATGAGGAGGGTCACAAAGAATGGTTTGATTTTCTCATTAGGTGAGGTGACTACAAAGACAAGATTTGGTTGGGATGTGGAAGAGGGAGTCATAAAAAGACCTTTAGAAGTGTTGGATGGAGTTTTGGAATGGGAATTGACAAAGTGGACCATTTTGTAAAAGGCTTTTGGATGGGTTTGATAAAACTCAGCCTTTGAAATTTGGATTTTTGTCTTCTTGAGGTGGTCAATGATATCAAAAGATCCAGAGATGGATGGGGTATCATCACTAGGAATCCTAGGCTTATCAGGTTTTGGAGCTGGAGAATAAGAAGTTTTAGAAGTAGGAGTAGAAGAAGAAGAATTAGTAGAACTCACCTTTTGCGTGGATGCAGTGGGAATAGGAGATCCTCTTCTTGTAATTAATGGAATAGTCATGGGATGCTCCTTAGATTTTTTAGCAGGATACATCACTTTTTGTCTCTTGTTTGTCTGCTCTTGAGTCATAACAGCATATGACTCACCATTCATCTTTACCACTACTTCATCATAATCATCTTCCTCATCAACACCCTCAATAGTGAGGAAATTAACTCGAGATCCATCAAGTTCTTTTAGTTCTTCCTCAACCTATTCTCTAGGGTATTCAAAGTCTTCATTAACCTCTTCATCATCGGTTCTTCAACTTCACAAGTTGTATTAATAGGGATCTTGATGGGTGGTCCTTTAATCGCCAACCTTGTCTCGAGAAGAACGTAAATAGTTTCTAGGCTGAAAGTTCTTCCTTGGAACGTATTGATAAGGAGCATGCTGATCCAATTGTTTCTTGATGGTAATGAGGTCATTGGAAATATTTTGTACTAACTGATCCGCATTAGCTATAGGAGTATAGGAAGAGGAAGAAGAAGTTTTGGATTTGGAAGAGTATCTTTTCAATTTACCGTGACATGATTAGGTCATCTTCAACATTGTGACACTAATCTTTGATCATCATCCAAAGTTGCAAGATTGGATTTTCTCGCGCCAATATTGTTACTTCAGGAAATTGAGCATTTAGGAAGAAACATTTTTGAATTTGATCCACAAAGTGGGTGTTTTATGGGATCTTGTTAATTAGCTTATCAAACCGGCCACAAATTCTCTCATGGGCTCTTGTGGTTCTTTCTTGATTTGATAAATGGGGCTTGCAAATCATGCACATCTTCTACAAGTTTGAAACGGTTCTCAAATTTAGTTCTCATGGTAGTCCAATCGGTGATGGTCCCAGGGAGGGAGATGGTAAAACTAATCTATCGCATTGTCTGCAAAGTCTCCACAAAAAGCCTCATAAAGACATCCTCATGTTCAACTCCAAGGACTCCACATGCAATTATGAAGGCTACAATGTGTTCATCAAGATGTACCTTTCCATCACCTCTGAACTTGGGAAAGTCCTTTCTGTTATCCCTGGGTAACTCATGTAAAGGTTGAGGAAGGGTAAGATCCCCAACTCGTTTTCCCAAGGTAATGGAGTTGTCATCCTTAGAAAATTTTCTTGAAGTTTAAGCTGAAACACCAAAGCAAGAATTAAAGCACGAACATAAGGGCTGAGTTGTTATTAAAGGATACCACTCCCAAAATCTTTGTCTTTAATAGGGGGTGTGCTTGTAGAACGAGCTCTTATATTTTTCCTTGTTGAAGGAAGGGGAAAGCCTTGCTGCTCCAGGAGTTGAAATTGAGAATCTTCAATTCCAAGAGCCCTTCTTTCACGAGTAAATCTCGAAGTCGCCAGATCAAAAATGATCAAGAAATTGTTCTTTAAACATGGAATTCATTGAAATGAATACCCAACAGAGTTTCCAAAAACTGTTGGTTATCAAATTAGGACTTTGATGAAAATAATAGTCGGGATAAAAAGTCTCTCCTCTTTAATGGGAGAGGTTCCCTTATTAAAGCAATCAATAAAACTATTTACAAATGTACAAATTTCTACTTTAATGAGGAACTCGATATCATGAAAGTGTTTTAATACTAACGTAGATCATCAATATAAAAGAACAAAAGAACTAAGGGAGGGAAAAGGTAGAACATAACAACATTCTCAGAAATATAGATAGCAAAAATAATTCCTTATAAATGTTGAGAAAGGATGATATATAGAATAGAATCATTTATATTACACCACTAAACATTATTTCATAGACACAAAGTTATAGAAATGACATCCATAAGAATACAAAGCTTCTTAATGCAATAGATTAATGATTCACAAACTTTATACAAGTAAGAGAGAATAAATAGATGCGAGATAGAAACAGAAGGGAAATATTCTATATTGATAGCTTGTAGTTCTTTTAAAATTTCAAAATTATCGAGTTCCACCCTTTGGAATGGCATGTAGAGACCAATATATAGTTTACAAAGTGGTTACATTTAGTAACCATTTCTTTTAACCAAAAGATTAATTAAGGAAATACACAAGATAAAGTCCTTCATTAAATTACACGGAGATACAAACTAAAAATAGAAGAAGAAAGTCAAGAGCCGTAAGTAGAGACATCTCAGTTGTGGTTGAGGAGGGCCCACATTTTTAGGATCCGGTGCCTAAATCTCTTCAATTCTCCCGCTATCTCCATGCCCATTGGAATCGTTGTGTTGGAAGTATCATGGGTCCACATGCCTAGGAATTTCTACGTATCTTTTTCAAACTCGGTATGCTCCGTATTCCTTATTAGTCTCGACTATAGCTAAATGGAGAGAAAACATGTCCTTCATTTTCTCTTTAGTGATTGACTCTTCCTTGAACAAATCATCCTTGACAAATGTTTTAAATCGAGCCTTTATTTCTTGGAGAGATAAGAATACACCCATGGTTTCATCCTAAAAATGACAAAGTGGATATCCTTGAATGTGGATAAAACACAAGTTTTAAAAGACTACCCATTTTTCCATACATTCCTCAATTCCCCCGGTGCTTCTTCTAGAACCTTTATTTTCCACTTGATGCTAAAGATCCTTGTCCTTAACAAGTTATTCTTGATATCATCAAACACTTTGTTGGCCAATAGGATCCTATCATCGCTTTGACCCATCGATGGAGATCGTGATACATCCACTCTAGAATTTCAATTCCTTTCGTTATCCTTCATTGAGGAAGTGAATTTTTACCGCAGCTTGATCACCTTCTCATTAGTTTTGAAGGCTTCCTCAATGAAGTTTAAACCTACTACACTCATATCATCCACCATGGCCTCAACAGCCTTCCCATAAGTAGAATACTTTTGGATGTCTTTGATGGTTTGGACCTCATCTTGGGTGAGAACTATGGGAGGTGGGAGAGCAACCAATGGAGCTAGATCCAAAACTTTATCCTTTGTTAACAATGATATGATAAAGTTGGAAATAACTTGGTTGTGTTCTTCAAACTGCTCCATGGTTTTCTTTCCTTTCTCCACCCGTTCAATAACCTTAGTCACAGTTTCCCAAAGGTTATGAACTTCACTCTCAGGTGTGGATTCTCCCATTGGAATTTTGGAAATCTCCAAGTCAGAGATAAAAATATCTTTCTCCTCTTTATCCACTTTGGGTTTTGCAACCTCCAAGAACTACTGGCCTTGGGCATCAGTCAACAACCTTGAAGTGGTCTTCACTTTCTTTGCTGGAGGAGGAGGAGTAGTACAAGCGATCTGCTACAACATCAAATTCAGGCACTGATTAATCGGGAGGAAGATTTCCTTTTCTTGTTGTTGACTAGGGGCTACACCTAGGAAAAGGAAGAAGAAGAAACGGAAGAATCAAGGGACCCGAGTGCAAGTGAATTCATGGCACTCAGAGTATGAACCACTTTTTTCTCCAGTGGGGAAATGAATGCAACCTCAAGAATTTCCTTTACAGAGGAGTCTGTTAAACTTGGAGGTTCAGTGCTTGGTCCTTCCTTCCCCACTTCAGCAATGATTTTAGGGGTTTCTTCTGGGTATTTTATCTCATCATCATCATTATCACTTAGAATAATAATGTTCTCTACCCAATAGGCAATTCTGATTGCTCCAGAAGAGTCTCTTCCTCAATCGGTTCTTGCTTGGATTCTTTGACCTTCTTCTGATACACTTTAGTTGAAGAGGAAGGAGTAGACAACTTAGGTTCTCTCATTGAAGAAGAAGGAGGAGTTTGCTCAAGTGCCTCACTGCTAGGCGTATGTACTTCCTTCCTAGGTGTGGAAGTCTCTCTTAAAGAGGATCTACCTTTTTTCATCCTAAGGTAACGTATTTTTCACAAACCAAATCTTGGTTACGATGTTGATGAGGGGTGATCACCTCATTCAAGTCATCTCTTTCCTTCACATACCAATCTAAGGTTTCCAGAGGAGTGTTCTTGATATATCTTTTGTACTCAAAGGATTACAAATCTTCATCATCGTACTTAATCCCTTCAGAACCAAATAGAGGTCGAAGTATATGATCTCGTTATAGAGAAAATCTGCCAAAATTCCCCCTCTTAGCCTCAATATCATCAAGACAATCAGCCTAGTAATCTTCAAAGTGTCGGACGGTGATGATAAGTTATCCCGATATTTTGATCAATGTATCTCTTAAGATCAAAGCAAGTCCTCGTGCTTGAAGAAATGAACTGTAAGAGGAGCAATAGTCCGTTCTATATTTTGGGCATCTAGAGTTGTCTTGCATGTATAATTCCCCAAGGTTATAGGAAATGAAGACCAATAATCTTCTTATCTCGGCAGGTTCTATGAAGTTTATCTAGTTTGCCACACACCTCAACCAAAGCCATTTTGTTGTTACGTAACATGGGAAGCTTGAGATGTGTGCTTTCAAAACAAGCCATCCCGATGTAAGAAAAATTTTGGAACTAAGTGAAGGAAGCCCCATACTTGGTTATCAAATCCTTAGCCGCATCAAGGAGCCTTCTGGGAGTGTCACCCTCCAAGAGCCTCATAATGTAAATTATGAAGGCATCATTTACCCTTCTGAAATTATGATTACTGACCTTGAGGGTAAATTAAGCGCATATGCGTGATTGGCTCATCCTTCTTGTCTTCAATGAAAGTGAAGCAGCCACTCACAAGATGCTACCAAGGTGTACATGAGATAGGATTTCATGTAGAACTTTTTGGTTTGATGTACATTTGACAATTGTTCAGTCAAGTTTCCACAGATAATCTCGGCCTTATTCAAATTTTTCTTACCCTTACAAATGATATTTATGAAAGGGCACATCCAGAAATGGAATTCGTTAGTAGAGTGCATTCCTATAATCTGGGCAAGCAAGGTGATGATATCTAGTATTTCTTCCTTAAATTTGACCCTGAACAATGCCTTAGAGAGTTCGGATGCTCCTTTCTTAGGGAACTTCATCCATGATTTCACTACCCGAGCCTTATATTTGTCGTTGTCTTAATCAAACAGAGTCTAAACTTGAGAGAGAGTGACAACACTAGAGTATTTTGTTTCAAGGATGCGCGAGGAAGTGGTGATGGAAACAACATCCAATTTTGTAATCAACTCGTCGTGCACATTGACAACCTCCTTTGTGTTCGGATTAAAAATTTCACCACAGGTGAGCACAATGTCGGCACATTGCAGAGAGATGGAAACCATGGTGTATGTGATTCCACTATCATTTATCATTTGATCCATGGGATCGGGGTTGTCACATACTAATCTTCCCCAAAAATCATCGAAATCCAAATGTTGAACTTCACTATCTCTAATATTGGGCACATAAGTCTCCAAAGGGGATAGATGCTCATGCCCTTGAATTTTTATCTTCATTTTGACAATGAAAAGAGGAATGGCCTTCAAAGAATAGACTCACAACAATTATTTCAAGGATATACATGAAGGTGGACAAATGAATCAATTTTGCAAAAATGCAAGCAAGAGATAATGAGCAGTAATGTAACAAGTGCATAGATGGTTTCCCCTTTAAATAGCTATTCGGAGAGATAAGATCATAAATGCATATTAAATATACCTTATGTCAACTCAAAAAGGTGAAATGCGGGAAAAGTAGAAAAAACTAGCCCGGAGGGTCCATGGAACATTAGGACATGAGGGACGTGAAAAGCCAATTCGGGCCGATGTGGGGAATCAAATCCAATCAACGAACAAGAGGCCCACCAAGATGCTGGGATATGAGGGATAAAAATGTCCTGATGACCCATGAGTCACTAAAATGACCCCAAGAAATGGAATTTTCACCATCTCTTTGAATTTCTTACTTCACTAAAACACTACTAAAGGGTGCCAACTCAAAATTTTCCAAAAATTTTAAGTTTCAAAAGAGTGGAATTTTGAGGGGAACAACAGCTAGCTCTTTTTGGGGATGACTTGACTAGATCACAGGAATGAGGCAAGACAAGAATTCAAGAAAAACTCTTGGGAAGAAGACCTCCGAGAGAAATTTGGTTCTTGGTCCTAAACTACCTACCACAATCTACTCTAACGCAATAAAAACTATCATATCCCGATCTAACTTTCCAAGGGATCATGGAGAGAGAGTGCATGAAAATAGAGCCTACACTAAAGCGGTGATACACCAGAAAAGGAGGGTATGAGAATAGTTTCCAATGTGTGGAAATGGAAGCAAGATGTAGATTAGAGAGGGTGATGACAATTCTCCATAGTCTAATGACAACATTCACAATGAAATTTCCATGCATGTACAATAGTAATGAATCCCTGCAAGAGCATAAAGTAGGCACAATACACCTACAAGTGAAATAAAGAGGAAAGAAGAATGCAATAAACACAGATAAGGGAAGAGAATATCCACAAATTTTCATCTACTGCTTCATTGACATGCACAGTTCATTTACAAAGCAAGAGAAAGGCCGGGATCAACATGCAAGAAGTCCAATGTAAAGGCCTACAACACATTGGCTTCACAAAAACAAAATAATAGAGTTTTTCTACTCAAAACCATCTCCCCCTTTTCAATGAGCCCAATACTCTAATTTATAGAATTTGGAAGGGAGAGGATTGAAATCCTGAAATTTTCCTTCTCTCAACTTACAAGATAATAAATGTCATGGAATAATGGTATCTTGCTTGCAAAAAGGCTCCCATGTTTTATCTTAACTTCCAACAATAAAGAATGATGATCATGCCTCTTAATTGTACTCCCAACCACCAATAAAATAATTATTCGAATCTGCCAAAATTTCCATCAACTCATCATCAAAACTTCATCAATTTCCATATTCCTTGTTTTTTTTTCATCGAGCTCAAAGTCATGATTCCAACAAGACCAATTTTGTGAAAATCATTGAGAATTACAACATTTATGGTCTTCTGAGTGTGAGCAACTATTTTGAGTTTGTCAGAGATTTCATGCATTTCATGGGATTGATCTATTAAGTTTTTGGAGATGGAGATGTCTCTTTATGTTTACCCAGCTACCCTCATTAAAAATAATAAATCTAGTTTTTTTGGAGTAGAGGATGTCGTGCCCTTTTTGAAAAGTCAATTTTTGTGAAAATTGAAGCTCTGGGTCAAACATTATGCGTGTTTGAACTTCGGGGTCGGGCATTCCACTTTCCCTTTAGATTGTGGGTATTGCAGGTTTTAAGGGAACTCAATTCCCCTGTGGTACTTGACCGTGTGGGTCTCCTTCCTCCCCATCGCCCGATTCGGCTCTTCCGTCTTGCACATCCACCTTTGATCGGGCCAGGTGGGTCATTGACCACCAACTTCTCCACACCACTCACCTACAGGTATTTCGGCTATTTCAGGCATTTCACATACTTTTGTCCCAACTGTCCCACGGACTGCGTTGGACAAAATCTTCCACTTTTTCTACATTTCTCTTGCTTCGGCTATTTAGGCTTTTTTGGGGCCCGATTGTCCTGGACAATTTTTCCCACCCTACCCACATTGCACTTTGTTGCTTTGTTGATCAACTACTTTGGCTTTGTAGAGAACTCATGGCACAAGTGAACCCGTGTATCCCGAGATGCTAGGATCTCGACTTAGTCACAATACACTGCCTCCTTTTCAAATCAGACCCAAACTAGGTACGACGAAATCTAGTACAATCCGCATTGGTTCCATCCGTAGCCCTCAGACTCGATTTGCACTAAAATAGGCCCTTGAATTCATTTTTTTAATTTTTACAAATTTTCACTAACTCCTTGGATTTTTATTTGGATAGGGAAGTTAGAGAAAAGCCAAGGGATCCTCAAAACCTAATTTTGGGCCTCGAACCATTTCTTCTTTCTCAAGCCTAAGAAATTGTGCAAGTTATCAAAATTACCTTGGGGGTGAATTTTGGATAGCATAACTTCCATATTTCATTCACGACATCCCTATTTAAAACCATATAGCTATGTTAGGATGTCAAATCAAGTATTGGCCAACTTGTATGGTCTTGAACCAACACATATTCTAAATATTATCTCAATGCAATAATATTGTTTGTCTATTCATCTTCCTAGGTCATCCTTATCTTGATAATTTACCTTTGGAGCACTATATAAACAAGTTAGCATCAACACATTTAATAACCTGGAAAGAATATAGCAAATCACTTGGCACAATCATTGAATACTCACAAAAGGAACTCAAGGCTCATTAAATATTCCTAAAGATGATGCACATCCATTAGGAAAGATACTACTATATTTTGAAGCATTCAACTAGGCCAAAGAGTCTAGCTTCCATTACTTCCATGCACTCTAAGATCCCTACTTGAAATACTTAACAAGAACATAATCCTCTCAAACATGTTCAAGGTGGTTCAAGTTTTTATCTATCTCCATTCATATAGATATTACATGTTAGGTAGATAACTATATATGATTTGAGGATTATTTAAAGTAGTTCGACCTAGGTGGTGCATGGATTACACTTGAACCTTAAAAATAACCTTAGTATAGGTTATTCCACCCATCATTAGGTTTTAAGCACAATTTATCTTATTACATATAGTTTTTAGGTAATATGTTATACCTAGGGTTTGATAACAAATTAAATTTCTAGGTCACTAAAGGGAAAATAAATTTGGATAACCCAAGAACATGAAGATCCAAGGACATACAATAGGCCTTGAACCATACATTCATTCTTAGAATAATGCACCATCCTTAATCATGAGGTTTTCCTGTGATAATCTTCAAGATGAAGCAATTTAACATCTATACTACTAAATTCTTCGGTATGTGCATCCATACCTTTGTAGCTAATTAAATCTGCCTCCTTTTTTTTCAAGCTTGTAGCATATTGTAATAGCTAATTACAATAACCAACATGTTATTCTCGATATTTTATATTTAATGTTAGAAGTTAACTAATCACAATAAATCCTAGTTTCAAACTTTACATTCTTTTGTACTATTACGCATTCCATAACATTATTTAAATTGATAAAATATTAAAAATGGTTTAAACATTTGGTTGGCCTAACTCTTGAATAAAACATTTTCGTTTAAACCCTAGTTCCCCTAGGGTTTATTTCAAATCATTCGTGTCTAAATATTTCCATTTCTCGGTTTACATTTACTTCCTTCCTATGCCCTTATATAATAGAAATTGATTTAGTAATCAATCCATTGAGCATATTGATCTTTCTCACCCTACTCTTAATCTTTGTATCTTCATGAATTCTTCTTTATTACATATTTCTACCATTCGATCTAGTGTGATCATGTTGATGAGGTACCACCGCATGACTTCAAAACCAACAATGAACATTTTTATGATTATAACCATGATGAAGATCACAATGTGGATCAATAATAAGTGGAGCTTATATCTAAATTTCATGCACGACTTCATAAAAATCCTCATCACATTAAGCCTATTATTAAGATTATTTTTCTTACCAATCTTGTTTGTGATAAAAAAATATAAGGAAATATCAATTTTTGGGACATCTCACAAATATATATCTATATTCCTATTTCTACCATGCCTATATCTATGGGAGAACCTAGTTCCCCAATGCATAATATCTCTATGTCTATTCTTACATCAAGCATTGTTCCTATTTTCAGCAGACCTCTCATCGTGCACCATCAACGAGGCTGCAAAAATGATTTGGTGGCCATGTTGAGTGTTTGTTTTCAGTGTGTGGTTGAGAAATAAAAACACATGATTATGTGTTCACATGTAAGATTGAAATTCCAAATGCAGTTCCTTTAGGTGTTGTGATGTGGCGTGGAAGATGTAGAACTGTGAGACTTTTTTTACAGAAGGGAAGCTTGACTAGAGATCCTCTGACTGCCTTCCTTCTTTATGAAGATGATCCACCAGTGGAATGCCAAGTGCATTCTTTTCATGGAGTAAATGCAGGATGTGTTCCTTCGCATAGTTGTGGTCATGTGCAGCAAGTTCCAGACAGCAAGATCTAGATAGCAATTGTAGAACTTTGTCATACTCATGTCTTCAGGTGCTACTTGCCCCATGTTCACACTAAGGGGGTGAATGTTAGGAATTAATATTTAGTTATTGTGAACATTAATAATGTTTGTAGAATTATATTATCTAGATGATAATATAATATTGTAATAGTTAAGTGAGTGTGAGATAATAATAATATAATGTGTAAGTTTAAATAATGTAAGTGAGTTATTTGGTTGGTAAACCAACTCACATAGATAAGTTTTTGAGGATATTGTGGGATGGGGTGTTGAGAAACTCGGGAGAAGTTGAGGATTCTATGGGATTCAAGATTAAGGTTGAATCCTTGTTTTAAGGAGATGGTCAACCTATATAATTGTATATTCTCCCATTGTAAATCATCCCGAATGATTTCTAAAATCAATATAATAATATTCAATGTTTTATTATTGTGTTAGATTATTTGTAATAATATGGACCAAATTTATTAGGTTCTTTGTCAGAATATTGTCTTTTCTCACCATCTTCATTCATCAAACTTATACAACTCACATCCTTCATAGATCTCGGTGATGAGCCCTCACATCTTACTGGTTGTATGGATTTAGGAATGAAGCAATTTCATCTTTCTATTATATCACATTCATCACATTTTTCCAATAAAAAGTGCTAAATATTGCTTGAAAATCAAAGTTCTAAATTACAATTTGTTCTCATATGCATCATATATAAAACAAAAAAAATGTGTCATTAACTATCTACACATTTGCATCATCATCATCTCGACATAAATTCATAAAAGCATATAAAAATCATCGACATTCTAACCATCTAAGAGTACGCAAGAAAAGAAAACCATGATTGAGTAAACTCTTACAAAGAATAGCCAAACCAAAAATAAGTGTATATATGTATATATAAATAACATCAATTTTTTTATACAATGCCATCATACTATAACAAGTATGGTCAAAATGCTCATCTACGAGCCAAAAATCTATAAAAATTATATATATGCAAAAATGATTTCAAATACATAAGCATTTGTCGCTTATCCCTCTTTACAGGATCCCACTCAAGGTGTAGGATGAGAGATCCTATTGCAGCTCCTATGACGAGATTGACTTGTTGTAGTTTTAGGACTTTTGTGTGTCGATCAATGAGTATGCTTGTGAGATTTACCATGTGATGGGGCGGGTGATCTACCGGTGGTATCGGTGGCTCCACCGTGAGAATGGTATCTCCTCTGTCTTCTCTCGGCCACTCGCATTTAGTAAGCTCGGATCTCATCCGGGTTAGGGTTTTGTAGATGATTCCTTTATTGTAGGTTTATAGTGACATCAGCAAGCTAAGTGCAACATACATGTGAAAAGAAGTGAAGGCTTCACATCATCTAGAGACTCTGTGAAATTGGCTTCGGTAATTCCCTTGCACGAGACTCAGGGCATCCAAATTATAGATCAAGGCATCCTAGGCTCCCCTATCTATTTTCCGTGTGTGCCAATCTAAATCACTTGGATTTTCATTTTCTCATGATCCTATGTGACAATCTCCCATTCTTGTTCAGCTAGTCTTCACTATGATACAATCAAGCGGCATCTTTGTATCAACTAAGGCTCTTTAAGCCCTCTTTCACATTAGGGTTTCATATTTTTATTTCTTAGTTTTCTTGGGTGTATTTTGGTTATTATACTACTCATTTATTTACTGCAAACTTGCATTAGATTAGGCTAGGATATTACATTTTAGCATAATAATTTTGGTGAACCCGACTTGATCTACATGTTATTAGGATCCTTGTTGCTTTATCATCATGAGTATCTCAATTAATGACTTCTTTCTTTCCAATCCTGATTTAAGACATAGAGTACAACATCTCCTTGCTACTACTCGCATTCCTACTGATATGCATCTAAACTCCATATATAATTCTTTTGTTGATGCATTTTCTCAACATATTGCTTTCCCATCTAATCCTCATGTTGATATTTCTATTTTTGATAATGATCCACCCTTGCATATCATGATTCACATTTATAATATGGGTATCAAGTATACTTTAATTGATAATGGATCTAAACTTAATCTATGTCCCATGTCATTCCTTGAAAATATTGGTCTTTTGGCTACTAATGTTAGTCCATCATGTCTCTCTCTTTGTGCATATGATGGCTCTATTCATCCATGCGTAGGTCACATTATTTTACCTATCACTGTAGGACCAAAAACTCTCAACACAGTCTTCTTTGTCATTGAATTTCCGGTTTCACATAATTTTTTACTTGGTTGGTCTTGGCTACAAGCCATGTAAGAAATAACATCTACCATGCATCATTGTGTCAAATTTCTACATGAGGGTGTTGAGTATATTGTTCTTCATGATCGTCATCCATACAAATATTGCGACCATGATCCAAATACTACACTTCCTATTCCAAGGTCTAACACTACTGATGACCCACAACCCATAGATGAGCTACCACATTTACCACCACTTGAACATGTCAGTTGCATGATAGATTCTATACCAACTCCATATATGCCTCCCCGCTTCTACTATTGCTATGATTGTTTATCGGGGGCCTCTTCCTACATCGGACATCACTCTAGCTCCTCCACCTCCTCATGTGCCACCTCAACTAGTATGAAAACCTTTCACATGTACTCTTTTCATGAATTATTCTTATTGGGATCATATTCCATTCAATAATACTTGTGATGACATAGTATGCACACATGATGGATTGACTCGGCTAGGTTTTGCTTTTGAATATATCTACCCTCCATTGCATTGTTCTCATCTTTATCATGAATTCATTCATGTTGGTGTCGCTTATGGTTTATGTGTCTTTCACCTCACAATTTTTTTTGTGTGAATCCCTTGCTCTTTGCCATCGACATTAGGAAAATCATGGCTTGATTACATTGGCACACCCTAGATCCTGATCATACGGATATCTCATTTCCCGTGACTTTTGGTCATGTGTTTCATTTGCAATAGTTCCTTTCTTATCTCTACACATATTCTCACTCATTGGTATGCACATGGGTGTCCATTACCTCCCTTTACTAATGAGGAATATGCCATGGGTATTTATAGCTTAATCCCTAATGGCTCATTATGTGATCAACCTGACACCATTTTTTACCAAGTCTTTGATACTTGTTCATTTGGCTTTGACCATGACAAAGATGACCTTCTAGATGAAATTACATGATTGAACTCTTCATCTTACACACTTGGGGGCATTATGTGTGCTCCCGCTAACCGAAAAAACACACCTATTGACACACACTAGCATTGAAATTTCCCGATGACACTCTTGTGTTTTAATTCACACTTGAATGTTAAGGGAACACTACAAACATGAACCTCAAACACTTCACAATAGACACTACACAGTGTGCATCTTCACACGTCTTACATACATACATTCTACATCTTACATCTTATGTCTTACATTTTTATGCATCTACACATCTTATATCATCTAGGCATCTTGCATACATCCTACTTTACACGCTACACATTACACATCGCATGACGATTTCTCATCACCACATCTCCTACACATATTATTAATTTTACACATTTACTTTTACGTGTTGCACTCATTTCCCAATGATACACTTTGGTCTCACGGTCTATACTAGATTGTTGAGTTATTCATCATAGATGGACCACATTTCTTTCCGTACTCGACCATTCAATCCTTTTCTCACATAAAATTCCTAGGTTGGTGATATACATCATAGGCTACATCCTCACTTCCTCTAACATCATTTAGTGATATACGCTTTATACTACATCATCAATTTTCTTACTCATCTTGTAGTGATATACACTTTAGGATAAATCATCACATATCCTCAAAATTCATCTTTATGTCGCACATCATCACTAAATTCTCATCACATCATCACTAAATACCCATCACATCACGCTACATACAACACATCGCTCGACCATTTCCTAATGACACACTCTCATTTATGGTTCATTCTTGACTGCTAAGGGGAATAAACAAATAAACCTCATTGCATACAATTCCTTTCACTCGGGGGGCACTTGGCTCCTATCATTCACTCTGCATTCCATTCCATCAATCCACAGAATACTGCATATCTTGGTTGCATTTAATCTTTCTTACATTTGCTCATAAATGTTAACATTATTACACATGCTAGATAGATATCTTGTATGTCATTATCTTTATCACACACACATACACGTTCAATTTCTTTCTAGTTCTGATCGTAGATTATATAGGTCCATTACATGTAGCATGGATGCTTTGTGCGGATGTAGTACCAATCCCACAAAAGGCTCTAGGGGCATCTACTTTCATACATTATAGAGATATTTGCTTCCATACTTGTGTTTTATATTGTCTGCTGATTGCATTTTATTGTTTGTGGGATATACCCTTTTTCTTATGTGCACACTTGTTTTTTACGGCCATTGCATCCTTGAGTGTCTTGTGACATCGTGAGTGGTGTCCCATGTTTGTAACATGCGGGCTACATTGTCTTGTTTGATGTTTACATTATTTTCTCACACATTGTATTTTTATCTTACACTTTCTTTCTACATGCATGCTTTTTGGTACTAACACTTGTTTTCTAGCCACTTTGTTTTCATATGTATTAGTTTCTACCAAGCACATACCTTCCTCCTTACAAGGAAACATTTTAGTGGTTGGTCCTCTTTTGGGCTGCATCCTCCTACAATGATGTCACATGTACCCCCAAAGAGGGGGGAATCACTTGGGTGTACACACAACACACAACACTACTGATATAATTTAGTTTTCAATTTTCTTTCATGACACAAAGGGGTTATACACCAAGTGGGTTGAGCATAGTCTCGAACTCCATACACAACAAATTTTACAAACCAGATTTTCCTTAGAATTTCAGGGAGGAGTTACGAGTTATAGGATAAACTAGACCTTCATCTCTACATTACTTTTGTCATGGCATCAAATCTCCCAAAAACAAGATAGTACAAAGATCTCTATCTACTTTTTGGAAGTAATTATAGGTAGGAGGATAAATCAGACTTTCCTCCCTACACTTCTACATTCAATGGCATGAGATCACCCAAAAACTCACAATTCATCGATAGGATCCTTTCTACACCTTTTTTATCTCATCACGAATCGGGGCACATGTTCCTTTTTCATTTTCATACTTTCATTACATGCTTTTTACATATATACATGTGTCTTTACACACATTGTTTTTACACATATACATGCATATTTGACTACTTGATTGTCTTTTCTTTTGTATGTCCTTCTGTATGGGAAACAATTAATCAACATCATACACTATGGATACATCAAACACATCGATACTAACATGTAGGTACATCACACACATTGAAATTTACACACGCACTTCCACCCTAGGTTCACTCTCATCACCTTTTTACATTGTTTTTACATCTTTAGTCTTCACACTCCAAATTGTTATCACTCCATGCTTTATATAGTCACTTGAACACTTTCTACATCAATCTACATGGATATCAGGTACGCATCTCTATCTACTTTATGTTACCGAGAATTCTACTCACCAACATAAAGTGGGGGCAAATGTAGACACAAAATCACGCACTTTGAGTCATTATTTAGTCTCAATCACATACTACTATTTGCATGGTTCCTAAGCAAGAAGAGTATTGATTAACCCATGTCTTTGGCCATCTTTTGTTTCTTTCTATTTCTAATTTTGGTCTTGTACCTTTATTGACCTAGTCTATCTTTTCATACTTCGCCACCTTTTCGGACTGGAGTTCCCATGCCAGATGTCAGCGTCAAGCGCCCTCATCCCCTCTGGTTGCCCTCATCCTCTTTACACTTTACTCTCACTTTTTGGGTCCTTTCTATCCATTTGAGCATCTTATATTTTTGGTAGTTAGAATTTTCGGGTTAATTATGAAATTCAAGTGAGGGAATCATATAAATATAAAGTTATGTGATCATAATAAGGGACTAAGAACTAAGCATCTACTATCTCCACCTAAGGTTGCATCCATCAAAGGCATCTATAGCTCCATTTACATCCATCTAGCTCCATCACAAGGGATACAAGGTTGGTTCATCTGCATCACACTTCATAGGAGGGGAGTCTATTTTTTCCATGCGACATTATTTACATTCTACATTTGGTTACTTGGTCGCTACTCACAAAGTTTGAATAACATAAGAGCAACCTAGGGCACAATTCCACACACACCTAGAATTACATTGGGTATGAGATGTAGTGCAACACTCAATGATAAGTCCATCAATTTGGTAGTTGAGGATAGTCCAACCCCATCATATGTATCTTAATTTTTAGGGTTTTGATTCTTTGTTTGGGGTTTTCCATGTGATTCCTTTCTTGTAGGTTTACAACAACATCACTAAGCTAAATCTAGCATACATGCGACAAGAAGTGAAGGCTTCACATCATCTGATGACTTTGTGAAATTGGCTTCCAGGCTTCCCACACAAACCAGATGTCTAGATTGTAGACCAAGGTGCCCAAAGTGCCTCTATCTCTTTTCCACGTGCCCCAGTCTAACCAAATCACTCAGCTATGCATTTTCTCAAGCTCCTGTGTGACGGTCTCCTATTCCTGTTTAGATGGTCCTCACTACAATATAGTCCTCCGGCATCTTCGAATGAGTTAAGGATTTTCCAACCCTCTTTGCACATCAGGGTTTCATATTTTTATTCTTAGTTTTCTTGGGCGTATTTAAGTTATTGTATTACTCATTTATTTATTGCAAACTTACATTATATTAGGCTAGGATATTACATTTTAGCATAATAACTAATATATTGAATTGTTGCATGGAAATTTATGTAAACTCACCCCATTTTAAGGAATAAATTGGTATTGTTATTGAATTAATTTTTTTCTTGCACACAATGAAATGTGCAATTTACAGAATCTAACAACCACCAAAACTATGAATTCATTCCCTTTTATGTTCTCAAAACCCTAACAAAAATTCAATAGTTATATCATACCGTGTATTGTATAGTATTAGAAATGTTATACATTCTATCTTCATCCTTTCACCAACTAAAAACTCTACATTCCCTTATATTTTTACGCACATTTTATTACCATCATTTTCCATAAATAATGATCCTTTGATTGAAATAATGCCTTTTCACACCATAAGTGACCTATTAAACCTCCATTTTTCTTCTCTTTTAAGAAATTCTTATGAACATTTTAATCTATTCATATGAATAAAAATGCTTCCCTTAATTAAATTTATTTTTGCACAAAGTACTCTAACCATGATGTCTTATCTACACTTGCTTTGGTATTGTATCTATTCTCTATGCATCTTCAAAATCCTCATATTTGGTGTATAACTTCTTCATGTTATCCAATCCCATGAATTCAATTCTCATCTCACTCAATAAGATAATCGTACAATTCAATGCATCTATAAAATTTGATTTATTTTACTAATTTATACCTCAAAAACATGAGTACATTTTTAGGTACTCAACATATTTCGTATTCCTCTAGTTTACCTTCCTTTGATTTCAATGAATTGAAATGCATCAAGATATGTGTATAAAAAAATCCATCATCAATAAATAGTTCCTTCACTTCTTAAGTACTTGTACAGCTTACATTAAACTCTCGATTATAAAAAAACATTTTCTCCTTGTGTTATTAAAATTCTCAATGAAGTAAGGCATATACATACCCTCTTGATTGAACATCATGCCAATAGTCATACCACTCACATAAACATAAACTTGAATAATTTTTATTAAACTCCAGTAGTGTTAGAATTTTCTACTCATTGTAAATCTTTCTCTTTAACTCCTCGAACTTATATTCTTCTTCGTTAATCTAAAAAAATATTGTCAATCTCATTCCTTCACCTATGTGATTTCTACACATATCCCACTAAAGAGTATAATAAAATTTATATAAAATATTTCAAGTTAATGAAAATTTCATGCCTATGTCATACTCTTCATCGATGGCCTCTCCACTATTACACACACCATATCAATATCCATCTTCATTCCTTCTTAGGCTATCACATAATCGATGTACACCAAATCCTTGAGCATAAAGTTGCACTTCACACCGATTAGAAACTTATTTTTGTAGAGACAATAAAACCTTTCATAAGTTCTGTGTATGCTTTTTCTTTGTCTTATTAAATGTTAGAATGTCATCTAAGTACATGTTGATATATTTTCCAATGAACATCTTTGAAACTTTCTTTGTGATCCTTGCAATATACTTTGTTCATTTTTCAACTCGATTGGCATAACTAATGATCTAAATAATCCTTCATTTGACTTGAATGTAGTTTTCCATTTTTCTCCTTTTATTATACACATATGAAAGTATTCAATATTCAAGTATTTCATTGAGAAGTATTGATTTCCACCGAATAAATTCATCATCTATTTCTTCCACAACAATGGAAATATATACTTAATTGTTATCTTGTTGATGTCCCTAGAATCAATACATATGTTCCATTATCCACCTTGGTTCGATGTCAATACTATGGGTACTATGTACAGGATTAGACTTTATCAAATCTACCGTTTATGTAGTAAAACATGTAATTGTCTCTACAATTCCTAAATCTCCTAAGGTCTTCATATATGGTCACTTATATGGTTAGATCATCCATGTATCAATTCTATATAGAAATATATATTACCTAGGGATCTAGAAAATCCTCTAAAACTATCTACAAAAAGTTTCTCAAAAGGTTGTGCACTACATCATGAAACTTCACTTTAATGTTTGTTCCTTTCTCTTTCAAAAGATTAGGAATCAATGACTAGCATGCCTTTTCCTCTTGCAAGAATTCCTTTCCTTTCACTATCAATATGCACATACAAATACCACTTTGCAACTCTTATTCCTTGTATTTCAATGGTGAGAAGTTAAATCTTCCTTCCATTCTTATCCACATGATATGTATTAGTCACTCCATCAAGCACAACCATTTGGTATCACTACCAAGGCCTCCCTAACAATAAATGACAAAAATCATTGACATGATATCACACAAAAATTCATGTTTGTATGCATACCTATCTAAATTTTTAAAATTATTTACCCATTCACCAATAATTGAAGTAATTTTCATAGCCATAACACATTATAGAGGTTTGAATTCATAAAATTACTCAAACATGAAACTTCTTTACCATGTTGCGAGAATTTAAGTTATCTATGTTCAATAATTTTACAAAGACACTTTCCTCTTAGCTTGAAACTCATCAAAATATATTTAAGTTGTCTTAAGAAAGACTCTCTTCATCATGAGAGCCTCTCCTTATTCTTGTTCCTCTAAATTATCAATAGATCTTATCAACCCTCAACTCCATGTGTTACACATGTCCTTGTCTTAGTTTTCCTACTTCCCTCATTTTGTACTTGTAGACACTTTTTTCTCCTTGAAACATGATTCAAGTAATCCTCTTTCCCTTCCTCTATGAGATCATTCGTTTCCTTAAGATATGTAAGTTTCTACTCTAAGAAAAAATCCTCATTCTTGTGGTGGTGCATCACTACTTACATAACCAATTCCTCCTTGTAGTTTGTTTGAACTAGTGAACAATATTCCATCCGAAAGAATAAAATAAAGGTAACTCATATTCTTAAAACTATGCACTAGCACATATGATTTCCTTAGAGAATACTCAAGCTACCCCAAAGGTTCACTTGTCCCATGTTTCTTCTTCAATTAAAATTGCTTCAACAAATGGGCAAATTTCCTACGAATTTATGTGTTTTAGTGATTGCTTGCAGTTCTCTAAGAAATGTTTTTGACCTTCCTAAAAATTCAAATAAGATCCATAGTATTGAGATTCATTAAATGGGAGGCATTGTTGATCTTCATTATATTCCAATCTAAACCCATGTGTCCTAATGAAAACAAAAGTAATGCAACTAGCAAGTTTTGCATCACCAATTTCTCTGAGGGGAACCCAAAGAAAGGTTTTTCTCATAAAGAGAAAAACTAAAAACCAACATTGGTCATGTGATCCATTAAATTGTTGAGAACCACAAGGCTTTGATCAATTGATGATTTTTTTGAGGAAATCAAGAAAGAATTGTTATTGAGGGAGCTCTCCATCAATTACCCTCAAATTTGAATATACATGCAAATATTTGTTTGATATAAATACAATCTCATATTTAAGACATAAAAACTCAAACAATTCAACATCCATAGTAGTTTATTATGAAAATTATACAAAGTAGTCACTAACAAAGAAGGGGAAACTTCTTTGAGAAGCCTCCCGATCTCAAAGGTCCGAAACCTCAATAATGACCATACACATATTTTTTGAAAGAAAATGGTACAAGAAATGGTGGCGGGATTAGATGGGTATCACCACCATTATTGTTTTCGATTATTGAATGTAATTACACCAAGATGTGTTCCTACAGCAGTAGTCATGGTCAGTAATGGTGTGAGTGGTTCATTTATTGGGTCGACATCCTTTTTGTTTTAAATTATGAACCAACATTATTTATTTATTTAAGTTATGAACCAACACAATGTTTAGAATGTTTGGGAAATCTATAAATAACAAAGATCAGTATTTGGAAAATCAAATTTTGGAATAAAAAAATCAATACTCGAAATAACAACTATAATTTAATAAATCGATCCTTGGAGAAAATAGCGGAGAAAGAGCATAAATAAAAGTAATAAATTTCTAAAATCTTATTGCCCTTCCCGGATTTCTGGATTCCATATGTAGAAAAATCAAATCAATTAATGTTTTTGTATTTTGATTTTCAACAGTAGTTTAAACCTTTTCATGCTCTAATTTGTGCAAAACATGAAGGTCATGTTGGGTGTCCGTGTAATTCAGAACACTTTGTGAAAAAAATGCAGATCTTAACATCTTACTTCAATGCCTTTCTAGCTCTCCCTACCTACAAAGCCATCTTCCACCGCCACCTCTTCTCAATAACTTTGCCATGGAAGTAGAAAACAAAGGGGAATTCAACATTTTAGGTTTAGGGATCTCTCTCAAACGCAGATTTATATCCATGAGAACGGTGATTGAACCCATATTTGTACCGATTTTAGGATGGAAATTAGTGAGATCTCCATTTAGCACATTCCCCTTCCTCACCTTAGCTTTTGTGTTTTTATCATTCTTTTCCTCCTCCACCTCTCTGCGCGCCTCCATTCCTTCCTTGAAACTTGTGAAGCCAACAAAAAAGACAAGATAAAACAAAAACGAATACAACAAACCCAAACAAATAAAAAATCAAAAGGGGGAGCTAAACCTAAACTAAAAGTAAATTTAGTTCATACGAGGAAATAAAGAAATATAAGATATTATACATATCTTAAAAATTAGGTTTCACTTTTAATATACAATTAGCAATCGCATGCGAGCAATGCGATGTGAACGAAGGAAGAAGATGAGAGGGAAGTGGAAGGTAAGTTTTGGGATGGAACACGACATAACATAAAAATGTAATGGCTATGATGGGTATACATGAACATTAGAGGATATATTTGTGGAAAGTGTGGAGACGCAAATACAGTAATGAAATAGCTTGAAAAGATAAATAAAATTATGTAATACAAAAATGGAATGTATAGTAATACGTAGGAAAAAATATATTTTTACTCAGTGAGGGTTTAAAACTATGTCAAGCAGCTTATCCATCGTCGAGCATCTATCATGAGATCACCACCATAAAACTTTGGAAGTCATTTTTTAGTCTTGTATTTTTTATCACAATTTCTCTATCATCGTTTACTAATTTGGGAGATAATTCTATACAGAGCGACTCACTGTTTAATGGATACAATGTAAATTCAAATACAACAGGGTCTCAATGTGTTTTTGAACGTGACATATGGTAGGGTTATCCGATGGAGCCGTCGATAAGAAGCATCTGCCGACTTTAACAAGGCTAACAACATGACAACATGTGAGGTGATTAGGACTTCCATTTCTCCATCAATCAAAAATGTGCATGTGGATGCGGGGAGATAGTTCAAGGTCTGGTGGTACAAGATTCTATGTGGACGGACATGATCTAACACGCTGTCAAAAAAATGCTCCTGGTTTCTAACAAGGGATACGCCTTTCAACGTAAAGATATGAAAGTGGATTCAAATCAAGATACTATAAAGTGAAAATTGTCCTAAAAAATAATGCTTTGAGTGTATATGTAATTTATTTTCCTAAGGATTAAAAATGAAAATATTTATCCAACAAATTAAAAAAATTAAAAAATGTATTTCTTTGAATGATATGTTTGTAATGTCGAAAATGAAAGTTTTTCATTCTAATTAAGTAGGTGTAGGCCCAATTTGGAATCCAAAAGTACACTAAATTAAAATATCTTCTGATGTCAGAGAAAAGGTTGAGAGGGAAATGAAATAGACATATATTAGCTTGCACTTGAGCAAAGCTCAAAGATTCTATCTATTTCCTGTATTTTTGCACAAATGGTATGCTTGTAACAATGTGGATGAAATTTCTTCAATTCAAAGTGAACTGGTGCAGGCCTGATTTGGAATTCTGAAATTCCCATAGAATAAAGTAATATCCCTTGTTTTGTCAGAGAAAAGGTTTGGAGAAATTTTGAGAATTTAGCATGACATAAGGGCATGTATGAGAATGGGACAGAATATATTATATTTACCCACATTCAAGATCTTGACTACCAATAGCCAATGTTTAGCAACTTAGAGCATTGACATCAAGTTGCAAAAATCTTGGCCACCAAAATAGAGCTCTTACACCTGTGGTTGGAATTTCAAATTATATGTGCCATTAAAGCAAAATTTGCTGACGGTTTAGCTCTTTCAAGTGGCTGTAATTTCCAAAAATATTTATAGATATATGTATAATATGTTCATATATATATATATATATATATATATATATATATATATATATATATATATATATATATATATATATATGTTTTTAAATAAACCCTTAAAAAATTTACGGTTTTCAAAAATTTCAGCCTGTTATTGTCTACGGTTTCTAAATTTTTTTGCCTGTAATATACGGTTAAAATCACAAAAAACGGCCTATAGCCTGTCAATTTCCAGGCAACACCATATTCACACCACTTGTATGCTAGTGTCAAAGGAGCAAGTACAGATTTCTGATTTATAAATAAGCAAACTCACAATTTACTTGGAATGCAGTCCATCTAAAAGTATTTTTCCTGACATAAGTTCATTTCACATGGCATTAATTGGAAGAACCATGATGTTGTGACCTAAGAATTTACATAAAACAGTACGTATAACCTACTAAGGTACAACCAGAAACAACATGTCTGCCAGATATTAAATGTTATAAATCATCAGAAAAATAAGGCTCAACCGGCTCAGCTGGGTAAGTTTCAACATTAGCTTCTAACAAGTCTATGGTAAGAGTAGTCATAAAATATATGATTTGATTGTTGTCCTACTTTAATGTACAATATATACCCCAATTGATGGTACAAGTTTACTTCCATTACATTCTATATTCACTCCTAGCTCATATCACTAAGAGACTGTCAACGTTCCCAAACGAATGGTGGAGTAATATCTGCTATCAATTATTTAACCTTCTTCAGGTCTAGCTCTATGACCCTTCATCCTGATGGTGACTGATAAAGGGGCATGAATCTAGACTCGTTGGTGATTAAAAATATCAAAGCAGTTTCATCCAAAAATATTTATTACAAAGTCTATGAACTGTGCAAATCTCAAATCTTTACTTAAGCATCTTTTGCAAAGCTCTTTGCCTCATCTATACTAGGAATTGCATTTTCCAACTCAGACACAAGACTTCCCATTCATTCGACATTTGCCAATTTGTCTCTGTCCACAGTAGGATTCACCTCCCGTTAATACACAAACTTGCTATTGTCATATTTTGCTTGCATATTGGGGCGAAAAAAATTCTACGTCCTCTCCTAACCATTTTTCCCAAATCCAATTATAGAGGTGCATAATAAGTCACCAAATTTAAGACACCTAGAATTAGGTCACAAGCTCAATAATTATTTAACAGATAGGGATTAAACATAAGTATTTGTTTATTCTCGTCAACTCTTAAAAAACCGTAAATCAAATATAAATTTGATTTTTTCTTAGATTTTATATATTTTATACAAAAGTTTGGAGATTTCCCTAAGAAATTTTCATTTTTTTCCTTCCCCGAAAAAGGATAAAAGTAGCCACAAAGAATTTTCACAAAGTAGAATGAATTTGTTTGAGCACTGACAAGCTTCATAGCCTGAGCAAGGATTTAAATACATCCTTACCTGCGAGTCAGATACTACGTCCAACCTACTCCTCTCCTCTCGGTTATGATGTGTGGAGATTTACATTGAAAAGAAAAGCCCCAGCATTATACTGTGAGTTCAAGCCTAAAGTCAATTCAAAAGAAAGATAAAACAAGAATTAAATCTATGAATGAAAGATTCAGTTGAGAAACAGTATACTGCGAGTGATGAGATTTTGTAAACTGGCCAGTGCCGTTGCGGCCTCCAACAGGACCTATGTAAGCAGGCACACTCAGCACTAGATTCACACCTGGAACATTGCAATTTCTCTTCAACAACACCTCTTGATTTTCCATGGCATAGGGAGTCGAGGGTTTTGGAGTTTCGAACCACGAACTTGTTGTTTCCTCTATAAGGACTTCCTCGCCTGTAGCCCCTTGCATGAAAGCTTCTATTCACTATTTCAGAATGCCTTTTAGGTTGGGAAAATATGGCGGCCCCTTAACATATTTTGTATCGGCGGGTTCTGGGCCAAAGCCGAGTCTCTGTTTCTTTGAAGGCAGTATTCTGAACCTTAACGGACTC
Organism: Taxus wallichiana var. yunnanensis; assembly: GCA_018340775.1. NCBI lineage: Eukaryota > Viridiplantae > Streptophyta > Pinopsida > Cupressales > Taxaceae > Taxus > Taxus wallichiana. The sequence goes on along the minus strand of CM031234.1, from coordinate 685,303,630 downwards.
GATTCTGTGATAGGGAGCCATAGAATAAGACACAGACATGGTAGATTTTCTTTGTTCAACTGTACATGGCGAGTTGTAGGAGTACACCGTTCGCAACGCTATGAAAGCCCACGGCAAACTCAACCCACACAAAGTTCAACTCCCACTTCAAACAAATCGACGCCTATAGTGAATCCTCTGTGACGGATGGCTAGATTAAATCCTCACCAAGCAAAATCCGTGTTTTGTGCTCTAATTGGTCAGCTTTATACATGGTGGGATCTGTGAAACTTTGCAGAAACACCTCTTTCATAAGATTTCAATGCCTTTGTAAGGAGCAATATGGTCCGCCCATTTTCTGACATCTGTCAGAATCAGCAAGGCAAGACCCAACTGGTACAGACCTTTGGCGTAATTAATACATACTACGTATATACCTAACATAACATAATTTAGGATTCAAAAATAACATGGAATATATATTATAACAAATATTTTAGTAGGAATTATTATTTTTCATAATAACTCATATAGCATTACCTTTTAACCCATATTGGTACTGATTTTAGGTAAGAAATGTTTACACATTTAATTTTCTTTTTTAAAAATTAAGTATGATAAAAATTTAAACAAGATTATATGAATATGTGGTTCAAGTAATTCATGATTTGAGCTCACATCCATGTTTGAGGAACATGATTAATATTAATCAAATAGATCCGAAAAAGACTATGAAGAATTGGTTAATTGCGTGGAGCATCATACCATGTGTAGAGATGGGGCTTGCTTACGAAAAAGGAGAGGGAAGAAGGTTTGCAAGTAATAAGATGGGTTTTTAGAATTTTCTTTCTATGTTTTCTACATGATTTATAATAGAAAATTATATTTCATGCAGGTATGATGCCCCGTGGCTTTTACATTTGAATGGTTCAAAATTATACATAGATGCAAAACAAGAGATAAAAATATGAACCAAAAATAAATGATGACCGTGTCAACACTCACAATCATTATGTATTGCAATCATGGCATGCAAATGTGGATTAACAACTTGTAATTTCCAAACATGTTGTTATAAACTACATTGCAAAGTATGTTGCAAAAGCAAAGGAAAGTTCATAAACATATCAGGAAATGTTAAGGCAACTTGCAAATATTGCAAATCTTGAAGAACTCCGCTAACCAAGTGTATATAAGGTTATTGTTGTCCAAAATAACTCTCCTAGTTATATTGACAACTTACATCCCCATTTTGGCTCTGAGGTTCAAATATAACAGTTGCGCACTTTGGTTGTCCCTTTGACACAATTTCTTTGGTTGTAATTCCTCATGCCCCTCGTGCATGCTTTTCTCCTCCCATGCGCCTTCCACATCTATTTTTCACTCTTTCTGTCTCCTTCCATTTTCCTCAGTGTGCACTCCTCGTGCGTCCACCTTCTTCCCAGCAGCTTGTGCACCTTCACGCGCACCCTTGACTTTCCTTCCAAATATGGCTAAGTACTTTACACATTTCCCCACATCCCTTCCTTTATTGTTGCCACGCATTCTCAATTGAACGCTCACACCCGCCTCGCATATTTTTCCATTACAAATATGCACCCTTTCCCTCCACGTTAACTACTTCGTGTGCTTATCTTTTCTTTTCCCTTCTTACGCCTCTTTATTCCACGCATACCTCATGCAATCTTCCACGCGAATCATTATGCCACGTGGCACTGTCGATTTGAGTGTGATACATGTAACTCCGTCAAAGCACACTAATAGGGTGTTAAATCCTTTATAATAGCCAATGCATGACATGTGGCGTAAAATGACAAAACAAATGAATAATTGGTTGATCCTTCATCCAATCAGTTCGCGCCACATGTCATCGCATGTCCAAACCACCTGTAGACTTCAAAACATCATAGCTTTTGTTGCAAAGCTCGACCCGGGCGCTTTTGGTCTTGTTGGAAAGTTGTTGACATGAGCTAAACTACGTACCATTAAAAATAAAATATTGGTAGGGTTTGGTTGGTGAGAGGTGAGGAAACGTGTTCCACCCATTAATGCACGGGTCTAGTTGACCCATCCACCCATATTTGATCTAATTTTCCCTCCTTTCTTCTCTAACAAATAAAACAAACATGGCGAGGCACATCTCGAAAACATTACGGTAGATTTGCAGGTAGTAATTTCTTGTTGTCGGTGGTTGAACTTTCAAATTCAATTTTATCTCTTCTTTCTCCTTCTTCTCTCCTTCTTTCTATAAATATCATATCAAGGCTCATTGTAAAGTTGTTGTTGGACCTTTTAGTTTGCTAAGGAATTTGGATCTATGCATTTTAAGTTGTAGACCTTCGATTTGGCTCGTATGTGGATATTGGCCTCATACACCATCAGAATCCAATGTGCATCTTCCGAAGTAATAGAAGCTTTGTTTTGTGGTTACTCTCTGCATTAACCTGGGTTTATTTCTTTCCTTACCTCTCATTTGCATTGTCTATTTGTTGTCTGCTACCTTGTGTCCGCTGCAGGTTTCTTTTTCTCGATTGTGCTCCATGAAAATTAATGTGTGGTTGTGTTTCATACTTGTGATACTTGTGTCTATCCTTTATGTGCGCATTCTCCTTTTTTTTCACTTTAGATAATTGTGTTCATCCCCCTTCTTTCCAAAGGCTTTATCACCTCCTTATGTTTATTTTTCCATTCCTACATATCCTCCTAACTATGGTCCTCGGGCATGACTAATTTAGGATTTGATTTCGATATTAGGAGTAGCCAGTTGTAGAAATATATAGGTAGAGGAACCATCCTTCTCTAGAGGTCTTTCTCAAGTGCGTATGATCCCACAACTTGAGACTCGTCCCACGTTTCTCAACACCCCATTTCATCCCGATCCGGGAAGGGTACAATTTTGAGCTCTAACAGCTTACTTACTAAAAATAATAGTTGAAAGAGATATGGTTTCAATGGAGACATGCCACATGTTGTTAGAACTTCCTTTGATGGAGTGTAGTAGGGTATTTGTATCATTGAATGTTGGGCATAAAGTTTTTAAACCAATATTAAAGGAAAATGACGAAAACAAAAATCAAAGAAAATCAATAATAGATGGGTACATTGATAGACCTCGCTCAATGGAACATGTACCACTCATTAAAGCTACTAGATCGTGGATCTATAATCCAAAAATTTGTAAAGGAGAAAAGTGGAATCCTAGAAAAACACATGTTATTGTCAGAGTATGGCCAAGATTTTGTAGCGTCCTAGAGAAAGATAGTAATTTGGACTTCTGTTGGTCTGAGTTAGTACTATACAAACCATTTCATGATATTCAGATAGATATTGGCCTTGAAGATGATATTATAAAAGCAAATTGGGTAGAATTTCAATATAATCCTTGGCATATACAATGGGTTATTGAAACACATAATGATGATCAAAGAGAAATGGATGATGAAAATGATGATATCATCCAACCAAACACAATTGAACATGAGTGGGAGATCATATCGGGCCTACACAAAAAAATTCTACATGTTTCTAAGATTGATATGTTGGGTCGAAGGGATATTGACAAGAAAGCACTTTTGAATGCAGATTATCCTGGTGAAGAACAAATGAAAAGGCTATTAAATTCATAAGCATGGCTAAAGATAATTTCTTACTCACAATAGATGAAGTTTGGAAGTTGTTAATGACTAGAACAAATGCTTCACTAAAAACTGTTGAAAAGGAGGATTTTGATGAACATATGCATTTATTTTCCATAAATGATGTTGTGGATGAACATAATAAGAGGAAATTATATGCATTAAATCAACCTATTGCTCGATGCATTGCCACTAAAGGACAAAACAATATTGCTACTGGATTAGATGATGAAAAATTTCAAGTTGAGTTATTTATTTTTGTTGGCGTAAGAGTGATGCTCACTACAAATTTATGGATGAAGCAGGTCTTGTCAATGGTGCACTTGGATTTATTCGAAGCATTGTCTACAAACCAGGATTGGGACCCCTAAACCACCAACATATGTAATGGTTGAATTTGATAACTACACAAGCATTCCTTTTACTGATGAAAATCCAACTATAATTCCAATAACACCTATAGAAAGGGGTCGTGTGTGTCAACTACCTTTGAAATTGGCATGGGGATTGACTATCCACAAATCACAAGGCTTAACTCTTAACAAAGCCACAATTGATATAGGACATAAAGAAAGACAAGGTTTGACCTTTGTTGTTATTTCACATGTCAAATCATTGATGGATTGAGAATCTTACCTCCATTCACATATGACTGGTTTCAGAATTTGAAGAATGTAAAAGGAGTTGATAAGAGAAAAGATGAAGAAAAAATACTCCAGTTGTTGGAGCAACAAATGTATAATATTTAAGAATCACAAACTTAATGTTGTTCTTCATATATATATATATATATGTATATATGTATATATGTATATATATGTATATATGTATATATGTATATATGTATGTATGTATATATATGTATGTATATATATGTATGTATATATATATATATATATATATATATATATATGTATATATATGTATATATATGTATATATATATATATGTATATATATGTATATATATATATATGTATATATATGTATATATATATATATATATATATGTATATATATATATATATATTAATATGGTGTTTCTTTCTATTTTTAATTTAATATTAGATTACATATCATTAACATGAATGTTAAACTTAGATGGGTATACATTCGATTTAATGAATAAATAGTTACTTTTACTCTAAACGATCATGAGATGTTACTATCATATTTATCTTAGAAAATCTATGTAAAGAGGCCGAAAGGTATCTTCTTAAGGCGCTTGATTCCAAAAATAAGTGGAATAGGCACTTCAAGAATGATACCTCTTGGCATCTTTTAAATAGATTTTCTAAAATAGGTATGCTAGTAGGTAATAGTATGTGTATCAATGGAGGATTACAAATACTTTATATAACTTTGTTTCAAAATTTAAATTTCTTTAAAATCATAGGCCAATCTATACTTACTTTGTTTTGAGTTGACGTTTAAAGATGAAAATTAAAAAAATCATTAATAAAAAATAACATTGCGATAGTGAGGAAAAAAGAATCCAGTTGTTGGAGCAGCAAATGTATAATATTTAAGAATTACAAACTTAATGTTTTTCATCGTATATATATCATGTCTATTTATTTCTTTTATTAATTATTAATATGGTGTTTCTTTCTATTTTTAATTTAATATTAGATTACATATAATTAACATGAATGTTAAAATTAGATGAGCATACATTTGATTTAATGAATAAATAGTTACTTTTACTCTACACAATCACAGATGCTACTAGCATACCTATCTTAGAAAATATATGTAAAAGAGATCAAACGTATCATTCTCGAGGAGCTTGATTCCACAAATAAGTGAAATAGGCGCCTCGAGAATGATACCTCTCATCATCTTTTACATAGATTTTCTAAAATAGGTATGCTAATAGGTAACAATATGTGTATTGAATGGAGGATTGCAAATACTTTATATAACTTTGTTTCAAAATTTAAATTTCTGTAAAATCATAGTCCAATATTCTATTCTTGCTTTGTTTTGATTTGACATTTAAAAATGAAAATTAAAAAAATCATTAATAAAAAATAATGTTGGATAGTGAGGAATAAAAGCTCTACTTAATAGAAATACTTTATAGACACCAAAATTTATTTGCAAGATATAAAATAACAAATGGTACATTTTACTTGGGCCATACAAATGAAAATATATAATATGATAAAGGTGATATACTTATTTTGAGCATAATAATAAATGTTAACAAAGTTTATATTTTGTCATACAAGAGTTAATGACCCAGTGAGCATGATAATAAACGTTAACAAAGTTTATATTTTGCCATACAAGAGTTCATGACCCAGCGACCTGGTACACTTCATGGCGAGCTAATGAAGGGCATGTCCTCCCAACCGTGAGCCCTGGATAGACCCTGGATGGGTGAGTGGCTGGGTGGCAAACACTAAGGCCCCACCATCAAACCACTAACCAATTATTAAATGAGGATGACGTTTCAGTAGTCGAGCAGGCAGCATTCCATCTTCAAATCTTTCAGTTTTTCCTCCACTTCGTCAACTTCTGCGGATACATTCTCTTTCAACCACTGCACCGCACTTTTCACTGTCTCCTCCATCTCTCGGACGAACTCAGAGGGCATATCTCCCTTGGCTTTGGCCTCTTTCACTCTGCTTCTCATGTTGCATGCATAAGTTTCCAAATCATGTTTGGCGATAAACATTTTCTTTTGCATTTCGTCATCCCTTTTGAATCTTTCCGCTTCGCCAACCATTTTTTCGATCTCATCTCTGCTTAGTTGGTAATCCTCCTTCCTGATACTGATCTCATTGCTTATTCCACTCGACAGCTCTCGCGCGGACACCTTCAGAATTCCATCCGCGTCGAGCTCAAAGCAGGCTTTGATCTTCGGCTTTTTAGAGCGCGCGGCAGGAATCCCATCCAGATAAAATTTACCCAGCAAATTATTGTCTTCGGTCAGAGCCCTCTCACCTTCATAGATTTCGAAATCCGCGGCTACCTGATTGTCGACTGCTGTAGTGTAAAAATTCTACACGTGTGTCGGAATGGGAGTATTTTTGGGAATAACAGTCCCCATAACACCGCCATCAACTTTAATTCCAAGGCTTAAAGGTATGACCTCCATAAGAACCAGGTTGACGCTCTCGCCGTTCAATGCAGAGGCCTCGACGGCCGCACCATAAGCAACGGCTTCGTCGGGATTCACAGAGGTCTTGCAGAGCTCCTTGCCATCGAAGAAATCTTGAAGAAGTTGCTGTACCTTTGGAATGCGAGTGGAACCTCCAACCAGCACAATTTCGTCGATTTCGCTCTTCACCATCTTCGCATCTTCCACACATTTCCTGACGATTTCCATACACTTGTCAAATAAGTCGGAGAGGAGCAGCTCAAGCTTGGCCCTCCTGATGGTGGTATGGAAGTCGATGCCCTCGTACAGACAGTCGATGTCGATGACAGTCTCTAATGCAGACGACAGACATCTCTTCGCCCTCTCGCATTCTGAACGGAGTCTCCGAAGAGCTTTGGCATTTGTGGTGATGTCTCTTTTGTATTTTTTTTTGAATTCCTGAACACAACAATGGAGCATCCTGTTGTCGAAATCTTCGCCTCCTAAATGCATGTCGCCTCCCACGGATCTCACCTTGAATTTCTCGCTTTCGATGCTAAGAATAGAAACGTCGAAGGTGCCTCCGCCAAGATCGAACACCAGAATATTTTTCTCTTGCCCAGACTTGCACACATTTGTGTAGAAACCGAAAGCGATCGCTGCTGCGGTTGGCTCGTTGATGATTCGCAGGACGTTAAGGCCCGCGATCATGGCGGCATCTTTAGTAGCCTGCCTCTGCGAGCCGTTGAAATAAGCCGGCACTGTGACCACGGCCTTGTCAACATCACACATCAAGTGTGCCTCGGCGATCTCTTTCATTTTCATCAACACCATTGATGAAACTTCCTCCGCTGCGAACAACTTATTTTCCCCTTTGTGATTCACTTCAATCATGGGCTTATCATTTTTACCTGCAACGATGGAAAAAGGCCACAGCCGTATATCCTTCTGCACCAGATCGTCGCTGAAGCGCCTTCCAATCAGTCTCTTGGTATCAAATACCGTATTATGGGGATTATTTGCAACTTGGTGCTTGGCTGCATCTCCTACCAGTCTCTCTGTTGAGGTGAATGCAACCATTGATGGCGTGGTTCGATTCCTTTGATCATTTACGATAATTTCAACCCGATCGTTCTGCCAAGCGGCCACACAACTGTAGGTTGTTCCCAGATCAATTCCAATCGCCTTCGCTTCACTCTTCGTATCCATTGAAACCAGAGAAGATAGACAATAGGATGCAGTATTACCCAATAAAACCAACGGTTCTCAGGTTAAGAATGAAAGCACGTAAAATGACCGAATCTAAACTTTATATCTTATAAAATGAACGCTATCTCTCCTTTATTTGCAAAATCTTTACTTTAAAACGCATGTCCTCAATCGACGAATTAGAAAACACGTCGTGTAACATCACTTTTATTCTGCACGGAAAAGGCCTCCGCGTTTCGTCCTAGGTTTTTCTTTAACTTTACTTGACGATTAAGTAAACCATTTCACTGGTCAGCATTGATACTTCCTGGAGACAACATTATGGAGGAGGGAAAGGTGAAGAGGGAAAGGTGAAGAAGAATACCTCCAATCTTAAATCAGAATGGTGACCTAAATGTAAAACCAAATGTAAATGGACAAGTTCCAAAACATAAAGTCTAGAAAGTAGATGTGAATATACGATGTGAATGTCGAAAGGGATATAGTGAAGAAGTAAAATTGGATGGAGAGGAATTAAGGAAAGGAAGATGGGTGTAGCAAATGACATTTGAGGGTGAAGAAGTGCATGGGAAAGGAAAGAGGAATCAAGGAGGCAATGTGAAAATAAACTTTGTACGAAGAGCACAACATGTATGTCAATGAAAGGAGAAAACTCATGTCGGGAAAACGTAGATGAAACTGTAGAGGGAGATATCTTAAAATGCAAGCAGCAAACGAAAATGTTGTCGAGGCGAATACATGTTTGAATTTGCAGCTCTTGACTTTATTGGGTTGTTAAAAAAATTAAATGTAAGGGGAATTTGCATGCATGTTTCACAAGACACGTCAAGGACATGAAGACGTAGAGTGTACTTAGAATGCTCAGGTAGTGATCTCATGCATATTTAAGATTGGTTTTTTTCTACAACTATCAAGTAAATGATTAAGGTAGTGTAGTATTCATGTAAGTTCAATTTATGTCTAAAAGGAAATAATAAAAAGGGAAATGCCAACATTTTCCAACTTTGGAACTCCGCCACAAAAATACGGTGTGAAAGAGGTTGACGAAAATTACATCTCTTGCACTTTATAGGTAGTTAGAATAAAAATAAATGCAAGGGGAATTCACTTATGTGTTTCAAGGGTTAATTTAGAAACAAGGATATGTGGTGTGAACCTAAAATTCTAGGGTAGGGGTTTCATACACAATTATAATTAGGGTTTCTCTGTAGCTATTAGGGCAATGAACAAGGTTTGTCTCTAGTCACGAGGCACATAGTTTTTTTAGGTTTGGATGATAGAGGTGCAGTACACCAAGAAATGTGAATGGTGATGCAATGTACTTGTGGCAGGGCGATGCTTACCACTGGGAGGGAGGTCTACTGAGATTACAACCCGATAGTGGCATTACTCCCTTCAAATCATGCAGAAAGGATGCGTAAAAGGAATGTTCAAGGAAGGAAAATACATGAATTAAAGGTTAAAAATTAAAATGAATTATGTGATCCATTTTTTCATCTCTTTCTCACACATTATGCACATGAATGCAATTTATGTTTAAAAGGATGAAAATGTAAAAAATGAGGTAAACCCAACAAACGCATTTTTTCAATTTCAAGCTTGAGTAGCTATAGAAGAATAGGTGATGCTTGAACAATAATTGATAACTAAACCACTGTAATGATTGGCCATATGAGAAAAAGGTGTTTTCGATTTGTCATTCGAAAGAGGTATTTTAAAATAAAAACATGGGAATTAAATACCTGCATGTCTCACAACTATTCCGAACTTAGTAAACATGTGGGAATTAAATCCTTTCATGCCCCACACCTAGTCCTTCATTTAGATCATTCCTACCCAAATAATATATGTTATGTGTTCTACCTTATACACAATCACGAAAAGGTTCTATACATAATTACGATTACCCTCGAATTAAATACTTACATGGTGCATACATACTCCATGAATTAGTTAAAACATGGAAATCAAACCCTAAAATACTCTTTAACATATCGATAGTAAAATATTTTTATCGTGCATGAGTTATCACACCAAAGGTTGAAAATGAAGTTTATCAATACATAAAAACCAATATTAACCATAAAAATTTGGCATTTTGTATGTTGTCTGTTCTCTTAGCATCTCATTCCTAAACACTGCATCGATTGTATTTCTCATCGTGAAAACCCACACTTCTTCAAGATGATAAATAATACCAAAGGATAGTTGTCACCGAAGTCAAACCCCAGCCATAATCTGAAGAAACACAACATGGTCATGACGGATTTTTTTATGTGGATAAAGGAGAAATTGAAAGCTATGGAGCATAGAACCATGAGCATAGAATTTCTTGTACCCCATTTTGTCACTGAGGTAGCCGAAGAAGAGCTTTCTAAAAAGGGTTCCACATAAGGCCACACCCATGATTGTGGACGCTATGGAATAGGACATCACCCTCGGTTTTCTATAACCTAGATGGTAGTAATAAATATGTCCAAGGAGTTTGACAACAGGTACTATAGGCATTTGTGAAAAATCCCATGTAATTGTTGTGAAGTAGTACCATTATGTTTTGCCGCGTCCAAAGATTTCAACACCTCTAATAGTTCCCTCGCCATGATTTCAACCCTTCAAATCCTACAAACAAAACATACACACCACACAAGCTCAAATTCAGGTGGTTATAGCTCCCAAATTCAGTTAAAGTTATTCCTCATTGCGATGTCAAAAATGAAATGAAAGAAAATTATCAGTGTTGGTTACCAACTGGTATGCTAGAATTTTCGTGACAACACATGTCTTCCATGATTTTTTTCAAACAGGTTGCATGCTTTCACATTTTGAATACATGTTTGACCCTTAAACATATGGTTAAATTCCCTTCCTCATAATGCTTCGGTATACGTCCATGCTTTGTTTCAAAGCTCCATTTTTGGGATAGGCTTATGGCATGCGAGCACAAGTGAACTGATCAGATCTGACACATGTTGGACAAGAAACCACTCTACTCCAAACTGAGCCCAAATCCCAAATCTACTATGCTCAACCCCATATTTGTCTCCACGGCCTTCGATCACCTACTTTGTCTCCCACGTCTTTGAGTTGATATCCCGAATAGAGATGGTGTTACTCTCTTGCGAGAGGGCCAAGGAAAAATCCATGCTAAAATCCTTGTCGAAGGAAGGCAGCCTAGTTTTTGTCCTCGAGGAAACCAAGTACAAAGAGCTTCATATTGCGATTTAGCAGAGGATCTAGTCATATGCCTCAAGGGCACAACATGTAGAGAGCTTCATGTTGCGATTCAACACTGTATTCATAGAGTTGATGGAGTAGATTGTTTTGGTATAACCGTGATTAATACTTCATTCCTTTTTTCTCGTTTTCCCCAACTCCAATTGATGACTTAACTCTCTCCCTCGATCTATAGTCGCCTTCATTCTTCCAAAAGCACAATATGTGTGCTTGCACCCTATTCGCCACAGATTTCTTGTTATCCACGTCTTCCTCATCACCAACCGTAAGATCTTCAACACATGTCCTTCTTCAAAGTAATCACCATCCAATATCTGACAATTGTCAGATTCCGCCCATCCACTTTCACTTAGTAACACCTTTCGGCATAATGAGAAGACAAGGTGTGGGTGTATGTGTGTGTGCGCACACACACTCAATGGGGTCAACTGTGGTGGATCTCATTGAATATAGGGAAAATGAGCCCAATGTGCTCGACCATGGTCGATCGTCGCATCGGCTTTAAGAAGAAACCTCATAACAAGGATGCAAAACAATGAGAAATGGAAGTTGGAGACATGATGAGAGTGTGAAAAAGTTCTAGGATGACTAAAAGTGGTAGGAAGACTAAGAATGCGTATGAGTAAGAAGACATAATGATGGTAACAGGTGAATAAGAGAGAAAACAAATTAGTGAGAATATGATAACTACCGTATAAAGGAGAACATAACAATATCTTTCTAAATACTATGGTCTATCTTGTGACCAAGTCTGATCACAACCAATCCCAACACATCCCTTTAAATACCCACTAAACATGATAATAAATTAACAACCCCTATAAGAGAAAATAAAAACTAATGGCGAAAATGAAGTTTATACATGAATTACACCTATTTAAGCTATTGATAGGTCAGAATACCCACACGATCGTATTTTTCCATAGGAAAATCTGAAATAATAGTGCAATCGTTATTAACTTGAAATTTAAATGGTACACGCTAGATGCCATTCACCAAGAGGAAACATACTTTACTTCCATTTTAATTATTATTTAATATATTACAGTCTAGCACTAAAAAGAGAAGTTAGGCAAAATCTCAACCCAATTCTCACGACATTTCCATAAAAGATGTAAAAGATAATAAGATAGAAATGATAAACACCGAGGCACACTGGATCAGAAATATTTTTTCTAATAATGCAGCTGTAAAATTGATAACCGATAATGATTATAGCAGTTTTAGACCAGCCCAATCTTCTGTACAAAATTGGTTTGATTTACTACGATACTATCTTGGCGATCCACTCTGAGAAACTATCCATACATATAGAAACATCTTGCATATCACCATTTCAAAATATGTCTCGCTAATGTTTGTTGAGTTGCCAACCCAAAATATATAAACATCTTTAATATCACCATATCACCCCGCGCCGTGAAATGACCGCATAATAGCAGCTATATTCGTATTTCTCTAGGTGGATACCGTTTTCTCCTTTGTAGACTTTAAAATATTCATTTCTCGTAAGGTAGGAAACCAAGAATGGGATTTAAAGTTACTTTGCATTTGTAGACCATTCGACTATTTTTGTTTTGCTAAGCCATTTTTATGGCGCCATCCCTCATTTAAGGGAGGATTGACGACCTCACCCTCCAGCCAGTAGGGTCTCACTTGTTTATCAAAATTCATGGATCATGTGAGACACTTCACATTCTTTTAATTTAAGGACTTAATAATCTATTGATTAACATATTTTAGAATTCCATAGTTGTCAAAGGCACTTGTGAGTTGACTTTTCTCTTCTAAAAATTGGCGTGGCACAATGGTGGGGGCCAAAATTTGGGTGCAACAAGTCGCATGTTCCATTTTCGCTGGAATCACACGAACTGCGTGATCTTTAGGATCTTCCTTTGTGAGTTGTTCCTTGTCATCTTCTTCTACAATAGTGTTTTTGACGTCCAAATTTCTATGTGCATTCATACTACTAATGCTTTATAACATAATGATGAAACATGGATGTGGATAAGTAGGTAAGTCTCAATTCTCATGTGAATGTAAAATATGGAATTAGTCTTTGTCTCAAGGAAATGACAATATACACAAATAGGGCAAGGCCGTAAGCATTTCGATCTCAAAATTATGCAAGCTTCCTATTTGTATGTGATGGTGAAGGAGACTACATAAAACCTTTGAGGCTATGGACCATGTGGATATCAAGGTCAATGGCTCGATTCTTGACCCCTTAGGCACAAGGCATCATGGTTCTTAGGTAGCCTTCAAAGAGCTTATATTTGGACCCAAGTTAGATATTTCAAACCTATGTTTTCTATTCTAGAAGGCATGTGCATTTTGCAAACAATTATGCACACAAACTAGACCGATGTGAGCTTATTTTGACATCCACTCAATTGAATTATAATCTTCAAACCGACACATTTCCTTTTAACCTTAGACATGAGCTAAAGGATTGAAAGAGATCCCCGACACACACATAAAAAATACAATTCCTCTCTTGCAAATATCACAAACATTACTTACATTGATGGGAATTTCCAAATGGGATTCTTGGTAGATGTTCCCAACCCACATTGAATCAGAGTGATTGTGTATGAAATAATAAACCTAAGAACCCTAAATGCGGATTTTCTTATCAAACATAGGTAAATTTTGGTATTCAAACATGTTTTAAGTTCCCTTGAAGTATTCATCATCCAAAGTACATTTCCTCAATGACCTACAAACCCCACCCACTATTTCTTTCCAATGATTGGTAAAAATGGAACGTGGTTCATATGTTCATTGCTAAATGGTGCCCTTGAACATTTTCCTCGCCATTTTACTTTTCCTCCCTCAAGCCTCTTATTCATCTCCGTTCTTCCTCTTATATTTTGCTCCTCAAGAATAATTTCTTTTAGATATCCCCTTCATCGCTTTCCATCACATGTTTTATGTGTAATTGCTAGTAATACTATTTCCTAAAAAAATAAGGTTAGACAAGACAAGCCATATTAACAAATTTATTTTATATTCATGTATCGAGAATCTATGAATCACAAAAGGAATTATGGTAGGTGGTAGATTACACGGGCCCACAAATGAAATAAAAAATCAACTTCTACAGAACAAACCATTATTGTGATTTAAAGTTAAGACTTACCGTCACATTTATCTCTCAATATGAAGCATAAGTGTATGATGTTTCTAATTGTAGGCATTTATATTATTCACCTCTAGTTCATTCAATGTGTTAGACACATGTGCTCCTCATCAAATTGTGATGGTGTATCATAATTTATCTTGTTTACATGAGTATATGATAAATCAAGGATCATAAGGGGAATGACAAAGAGGGAAAGGGCATAATATAAACTCCAACAACAAAATACTCTATAAGCGATAATGAAGCATTGAAATAAACAAGGTTAAAACTTCTAAACCAAGTTATTTGTTGAGTGAATCATTCTTTCAAGAACCAAGTGCATGGAAGCAACCACCACCATAGTTTAAATATGACGGGTGTGTGCAAGTTTTTCATGTTTTTAGCCATAAAACATTTGTGAATTTATTAAATAACCATCTTCTCTTACTTATATATTTAAAATGTTGTTGTCATTTTTTATATAAATTTACATTCAAATTACATTGATATACACAAATATATCTTAAAAAATTATCATTGCAATAATCATGTAAGTCTAATCTTAGCAATTTGAATTTCCATTTAAACAATATAACACAAGTAGCTATAGAAGGGCCTGCAAATGTACAGATGGATCCATTTATGACCCATATATGACACTACTATATATGAATACTAAGTCTCCAACACCCGATACATATGAATGTTCTCGTATTTATCTCATATACAACATTAAAGATTGCGTTTAAAACAAGAAACATAATAAAAATGTCAAAGATACAAAGAAGAGGGCACTTAATGGTTTAAAGATGAAAGAGGCCACTTAAAAGGCATGAGAAACTCATGTTTTCAGATAAAATAAACTTCAGACATGAAAATAAATATGCAAATTATAAGACAAAATGATCTTTCAAATTTTATGAAAGATTTTTTTTATCATAATATTGCATTTATAAACAAAAGCAATATTAATTTTTCACCTTTGTACAACAAATTGGATGGTATCTTCCTTTGCATAAGGAGATGTCGTGAGTGCTCTAACACAAAAATTGAAGCACATAAAATAGCTTATAAAAAAAGAAATTTCAAAAAAGTGGTAATAAAAATAAAATACCATAGCCATGAAATGCATATATTCATAAATGCAAGAAATAGAAAACATAAAAGATGGGGATCACAAAAGCATTACAATGTGTGTTCAATACGTTAGTGTTTATAAGTTTATATCTCGTAAATTATGAAGGTATGTTAATACCTTGAATTTTATGTATGCGTAAGTATGCGTTACATATAGATGACTTGGTGTTTGAAAATTTGCATACAGAAATAAGTTTCATTAAATTATATGTAGTCTTACAAAATTTCTTTTTGCTGCGAGATTGAAATTCTTCTTCTCTATTCCTTCCACAGTGTTTCCATCTATCTCTCTTTGTCTAACTAAAACCTAGTGACTACAAATCTGCACTCACACTCACACGCATTCCTATTCACGTACACATACACATAAATATACCATTACAATGATTTTAAAATCACATTTTCAGAATTCTTTTCTAAATTTATTCTATTTAAACCTTTTCATATTTTTATCATAAATCTTTTCTGATTTCTAGCATCAATTCTAAAAATTAAGTTGAATGAAGTTAATGCTTGTATGTAAGTGTTAAAAACAAATAAGCACGCACGCACATGCCACACACACACCACTCTTCCTTAAATAAAAAAATCCCAAACTTTCTCTTCTATACACTCAAAAGTCTCACTAGCCAACTTTGTGGAGATATCGACATAGTGGGCTTCCAAACTATAAAATTCCTAGTATATTTTCCAATGGTTGACTAACTCTTTGATGAAGTGGTATATTATAGCAATTGCCTTTCTTCTTTTGTGAAAACATGTTTATTTGATAATGTTATTTCTTAATTATTATCATAAAATATCTTTTCATTAATTCTTTCTCTTTTTTCAATTTTGACAACATTCTTCTTATCAAACTTCTTGACATGTTACTGATGTAGCTGCTACTTCGCTAATTCAAGAGTTACAAGTATTCTTTTTAAAATCTCTTGACACTATTCCTTAACCAAAATGAAAAATATATCTTAAATTTTTCTTTCTATCATCAATGATTCATATACAATCATTATCAATAAACATGATTATATCTAATTCATATAATTCTATATATAGATCAATTCCATACTCCCGTGTTTTAGTTATGTATCTTAGAATTCCTTTCCCTACTTGTAATTGCAAATCTTATAAATTCTATATGAACCTTGAAATTAGACTCACTGCATACATTATATTAGGTCTTGTTCCCATCAAATAAATCAAAATTTACACTAGTAATTTATAAAATGTTGGATAAACATAGTTTCTCTTATCCTCCTTGAACCATTTTAATCTTGATGTTATAGGTGTAGGTGTTGGTTTACAATTTAAAATCATAAACCTCTTATAGACATCACTACCATAATTTGAATCATGAATGAAAATTTCATCACTTAATTGATTTACTTTAAATCGAGAACATACTTCATCAAACTCAAATACATATTCTCCCATTTAAAAATATTTCTTCATTTATGATTTGATTAATTCTACCGAAAAAATTCATGTTAATATAAGTTATTTTTTTATTAAGGATAAAAAAGTTTTACTTTGGGACCCTACATAGGAAATACAAGTCAACACCTAGATAGAACAATGAAAACCAAAGAGACAAAATGAGACATACTTCATAGAAGTACAACAAAAACAAGAAACACAACTACTATCTAGTAGCAAAAATAAACAAGAAAGATATAGCCAAAAAAAAGAGAGCCTTAAGAAGGCGAATCATTTCAAGTATGAGATCTAAGGCCCATTTTTAGAAGAGGTTGCAATTAAATTAGAAGTTTTTTTTTTTTTTTGGACAAAAGTTCGTTCCTCCTTGTTTGATTCTTCAACAAAATCGGGGCCGCATGGAATAATAACTTAAATGGAATTAATGGGCCAAAAAAAGGATTAAGTGGGGAAGAAGGGGATCCCCTCCCCTTATCTATCTCAAGAGGGTCGTGGGGGATGAGTAATAAAGGGAGATGACCAAGAAGAAGAGCTTGAGAAGAATTATCATCAATAATAGGCGTAGTTTCCACCCTAGAGGGACACTTATCAGAAGTTGTATCATCATTTGGCTCAGTAGGGGCATTAAGAGTGAAGTGAGAAGGGAGGGAATCCTTCCACCCAACCTTATCCTCCCCACTTTTTCATTTAGAATTCCCACAATCCTTCATCAAATGACCATTAAAAATCATTTATGACATCGAGAAAACAAGTCTTTCGTAGTCCATCTGTTGAGACCATAACCTTTCACCAATAAGAAGGTTAATCTTATCTCGAGAAATCTAGGGAGACGTCTAAATCCACAAAAATGTGAAAAGTTAGTATGAAACAACTTTGGAGTAGCATCATCTAATTTTACAAAAGTCCCCAAAGTGTTCCCAATGGCTTCAAGGCATGGTTCATTCCAAATATGCGGGGGGAGACCAAGGAGTCGGACCCAAATAGGAAGGGTATTAAATGAGTCTTATGATTAATGTAATATAATCAACATATGTATATGCAATAAAAATATTAGGTTGATCATTAACCTTGGTATATATAATTGGATTTCTACCACTCTTACCGAAACCATCTTTCAAAAGTATGATTTAATGTGGCTATACACATCTCTTGCTACCTTCTTAAGATCATACAAATATTTTTCAATTTGAATACTTTTCTCTCCTTACAAACAATCTTATAACTTTGGTGGTTTCGCACATATACTTTTTCTTCTAATAGTCTATTCAAATATAATAACTTGAAGTCAATCTAAAAACATATCAAGTTGTTATCATATGTAATATGATATGACCGTATCTAATCTTGATTCATGTGCAAATATATTATTGAATTTGATTCCAAGTTACTATGAATACCCTTTTACAACTAATATTTCCTTATGTTCTTGACTAAAAAAATCTCTATTTTTAATGGGAGTATGGGTTAGCAATAAATTTTATAATTAGATTAATTAATAAACATTAATTCATAAATCATCTTTGTATATCCAAATTAATTAACAAGATATAAATATATATATGATTGATCAAAACAAAAGAGGATAAGTTCACTTAGTTAAAATCTGAGTTAAATATATGATTTGGAAGTGTAGGTGACCGTGTAGCTTGGAAATGACTTGGAGGCGCTTCGGTTTGAAACTATAACTATACAATTTATGTTATAAATCCATATGCCTTATCCTTAAGTATGGTACACTATGCTCCTATGTTGTATATTTTCATTTGGGAGCACACTTACACTTTTTTTTTTGTCTAGTTGCAACACTCTATAATCAACTTCGCATTGAACCTTAGGTGGGATAAATTTTTCTAAACCATTTTTATGGTGTGAAACACCCTCAAAACCTAACCATGGGTAGGAGACCCTATTAAATTTTATTGTTTGGGTTGGATCAACCTTGCGCTTCTACGTTGGCATACTTAAAAGAGCCCTAAAAACACATAGTTTTCTACCTAGCATGTGATATCTATATGGATGTAATATATTTTGAAATTTGAACACATGACAAAGAAAAATAATGGCTTGGCATGTCTCAGCTTGGATTTTCTTTGAATGTATCTAGAATGGAAAGATTAAGCCTTCAACCTATTTTTTGAGCACTTCATACCTATGCATAGGTCACACCTAGGTTTTCCCACTACTTTGGAGGAATTTATGAGAGTTTGGAGTGGTTTAGGAATGTGTTTTGAAAATATATCTCTTAGAAATTCCAGATGGCTTCCAAATGCATTCGAATTTATTTTATAGGAGATCACGAAGTTCTAAACTATATTCTACACATATTAAAAAATAGACTATTTTCTCAAAATTACAGGGTGTGCACAAAAATAATTCATTTTCAAGATGTGTTAAATTTGAAAATTAGTAATATATATATATATATATATATATTCATCCAAAAAATATGAAAAAATAGTGGAACCTCATACATGGTCTTAGATAACTTTCTACCAAATGGATTTGTAAACTAATTTAAAAACTCAAGAAATGGGGGAGGGGTGCACACACAACACAAAAGTGTTATCTTTTTGACATAAAAAAAAGACACACTTTGTGTGCACACCACATTTGACCTTCTTAAAATCCACGATTTTTAAAAATATTGGTAGGTTAGAAACTAGATTCCAAGCATTATGATTCTTATTCTTATCATATTGTCAAATTTTTAGCATATACATGCCAAATTATCAGTTGAAATTTAGGTTTTGTTGATTTCAAGAAAAATGTGGCCACTTTTGACCCCCTTTTGGTCCCGCATTTCCATGCACTTACCCTACTCGCATTCTTCCAATAGAATTTCCCTTTGCATTTCAATAGCTCCTCTAGTGGCACAACAAGTTTGGCATACCTTTAATGAAGTTCTTGTAATGTCCGTTGCCAAAGAAATCTATGCACCTCGGTTTGATTAGTGGGCTCATCTAACCAAAAATGATTGTTATCTTTGTGGGATCTACTAAAAATCCTTTCTTACATATCATATGTACCAATAGAGTAAGTCTTGAATGGTGTTGTGAAAATACATTTTTTATGTTCAAGGAGATACTAAGCTACTTGTACCTTTCTAACATCAGTTTTAGACAATCACATTGATCCTTAACTAGCCCATGTATGATTTAGTCATCTAAATATACTTGAAGAAACTTATGGATGAAATCCAAAAATGTTTGTATAATGATGCGCAAGAATATTTATTATGCATTCTTCAATCCAAAAGGAATAACCATGTATGCAAAACATCCCCATTCTATTATAAATGCCATCTTCTCTGGTCCTCACACATGATTCTAACCTAATGATATCCTGAAAAATAAATTAGTGAAAGTGTATATTTTGTGTCGTCGTCTGCCTTCCAAAGATCTCTTCAATGAACGCTATTGGGAAAGGATCAATGACACATGAAGAATTCAATACTATGACCATTAGACTAATCCACTTTGATTCCTTAATAGGTTCCATGATGTATGATTTCAAAATTTTATCAATTTCATCTTTTACCTTGACGCACATGTTGGGATTCATTCGGTAAGTCCTCTTAAAAATCGGTCACACATCATCCTTACAATTTATCTTCATTTCTCCAACTGAGGGGTGGACACCCTTCAACTCATGATATCCCCTTGAAATAAATCTTGGAAGTCATGTAAATGTTTGATTATTTTTGAAACCTCTGACTCAGACCAATAGTCACTTATTATCTCCTCCTTAGTCACATCCTCTATTCCACTATTTATGATCTTTTTCTTAAGTGACACATGATATGCACACACTTGTTCATCCGTAGTGTCCACAACTTCACGTTCATCTTCTATGTGTTCTACGATGAGATATTCAATCTCATCATAATAGATAGATGAAATTTCCTTTATCCTTTTCCCTCTGAGTGTGTTCTAACAAGGTCTCATCAAAATCCATTCTTGCGTGATCATTTTTACATGCTTCAGGGGTAGTATCACAAAACAAATTTGTGTCATAAGTTTTTTTGGCATTCACGCTATTTCCTAGTGTGATGTGCCTCATTATCTGTAAAGCTTCATAAATAGGGTATTTAGTAGACAAGTACTAGAATGTATGCACAATATCTGAAGTCAAGTTGTTCTAATTTATTTTCTATTGCTTCGACTCTACATGTATGTACTATGTGCATGAACATACACATAACGTAGAATAAAACCTATGATTCCATAGTGATGGTGGTTTTACTTCTTGTCCATACATCTAATTACACTCACATTTTAAAATGTGATCCGTGAGAGGTTTCTTCTGTCATATGTTATTATTTGGGAAGGAAGATTATTCTGAAAAACATTGTCAAGAAATCAATGCGTATCTCCTACAATTAGAGTAGATCATCTCTATGTGTGGCCCAAAAATACATTTTGTCCCCCTTAATTAATTGACCAACATGTTCCTTTCATTCCTTTGTTTTGTAACCATTCCTCCATTGCGTGTAGGAATGATTCGGAATTTTTTTTGTGGAATCACAACACCCCCGAATGGTCCAATTGTTGATGGGGCATTTGGTATGATTGTGCAACATGGAACTACTACCAAATTGTGGGAATTTGCAATCGGGATAGATCTCTGGAGAAATTCTAGATTCCTATTCCAAAATCTTGATACCACATGCCCAAATTACAAAGAAAACTAATCTAATCCTACCCTAATGCTTTCCAAGGAGACAGAGATAGAAGGATTACATGAAAAGTAAATCTATTCTAACTAGAGGTGATACACTAATAAGGAATGCTAAATACCTTTCACTACATAAGAATGAAACAAGCAATTTTGAAGAGGTTTGTTAAACACCGTAAATAAAAAAACACCTATTACAAACCCACTTAATAATAAGCACAATCCATTGAGATCTTGCAATAATAATTAAACAAAGGCACACTAACCTTATCTATAATGAAAGATTATATAAGACACAATAAACATAAAAGAGGGCTGAGAATCATCCACAAATCTATTTTATTGCTCCAAAATTTGATACAATACATTACATGAGGGCCAAAGGCATAAAAATTGCATTACAATATTCAGTGGGAGGCTTGAACTCCACAATCTTCTCATAGTTAAAGAAATAAGGGAGGGGAAAAGGAAGAGGATTTAACCTTTTTACCGAGTCCCTCCTCACAATTTATATAAGAATATTATCGAGAGGAGAGAGAGTAAAGAAGCTCTGAAATGCTCCAAAACCCATCAAAATTCATTATTTTCCTCCCTGTAATCAGTTCTTTGCTGAAAATGCCATGATCAGATTATTGTGCCTTGAACAAGAAGAAATGGGTTTTCTTACACTTGGGTATGGCCTTGGCTCCTACAACTTCATCATGATAATTTTCCCACCAAACAAATTAAATTCTCATCTCTCGATCATTCCATTCTAAATAGCCCAAAGTTAGCTTTCCATAAACCGCAATTTTGTGAAAAATGGTTGAGTATGGAAGAAGTTGTAACCATTTTTAAAATGGTTGCTTGCACAAGTTAATAATTAACCTACTCCTATTTTATTTGAAATATGAAGTGTCCATTGGATTCTTCACTTAATGCCCTTTCCAAAGAAGTGTAATTTTGCTAAAAATAGCCAAAAATTGCTCAAGTTATCAAGGTTTGAAAATGGGTTATGTTTCTCGGTTTGATTTCCCCCACCAAGTCCCATAATTTACCTACAAGCCCAATAGTCAATGTGAATTGGCTCCTATATCATGCCAATAAGTTGGATGGATGGATCAAAATTCAATACTTCAACGAGGAGTAGGCTGAAGCCCTACTTTAAATAATTCTTCTTGGTTGTTTGTAATAAGGCAGTGTTGCCATTTAGACTAGGTTTTCATTTCTGTATTTCCTTAATGTATTTCCTTCTTTGTTGCTATGCTTTGTCAATTTAGTTGGTGTTTTGTGTAATAAGCGCATTTGCACACTGGAAGCTAATTACCATTTGAATAATTTTTATGCGTAGAGGACTGCACATACCATTGGTGTGGGGTGGTTATTTACAACTGGGTACACATAAAGGAATAAACTACTACATGTGCTATTCAAGTTTGGAGAGGAGTTGTTAGAAAGGAGATTTCTTTAAAAATATGACCATAGATGGAGATAAATGAGGGAACAATATAACATGAGGTAAGTAGCGGTCGTGGAGACTACTAGGGGAAGGTGCAATGGCGAGGTACTCGGTGCACATGGAAGCACGTCAAGAGAAGTTCAGAGCCAGGAAGGTAGGAAGGATCTACCTACCACAATGAATCAATTTTTAATGTAGACATGATGTGCTCATTTTATTTTTTATTGGGTAGGAGTGAAATGTTTCAAATTTCGGGCCTATTGCTTTCGGACATCTAAACCACCAAATTCATAATTTTCCCACCCCTAGACTTCAAAAACATTCCCTCCGAGTTGTGAAATCCTCCACCCCAAGCTCAAGTCTCCCACCTCTGAACTCACCCTAAATCACCATGTCAAAACCTGCTTCATACTTCAAGCCTTGTTGGCTTTAAACGTTTCCCGCAAATCGATTCCGAGTTTCACACTCGCCAATGTCCAAAATACTACACCTCCGAAGTCTAAAATCTTTAGAATTCAGATTTTCTAGTTTCCCGCTCAACTTGAATCCCAACCTTTCTTCCTTCTTCCTCACGCAAACCTCCCTACCATGAATGCATGCTCGGCTCATGAACTACTTGAACCCCGCACAAAGCTCAACCCCATGAGGTTTATTTATGTGCTTGGATGGAATGATTCCGCAACTTACCGCAACCTTTGTAGAGCCCACCTTTTCGCAAGCTATCCTCACCATGTCACTTCATTGAAATTGCCAAGGCAAACCAATTTCCCACCTACCCATTACCCTCGTGAGGCGAGTCGACCTTCATCTAGTGCTCGAGCTCTTTCCCTACATAATTCGTTGAGCTAACTTGGCTTCGCCATCCATCTCCTTGCTGACCCGTGCTTCATCTCTATGATGTTGAATCAACCCATTGCACACCTTCATTCAACTCACCTCACGGGCTCCCATCTCTTATTACTCGAGCCAAATATGCATCAGCCTTCCATTTTCTCCATGCCCCACCGTTTAGGCTCACTCCATAGCTCACAAATGTGAGCTCTCCATCACATTTATTGGTGCAGTTGATGCCAAGTCGTGAGATCAACTCACCTACAAGCTCATGTTTGTACCTCCATGCCATGAAATGTGGCCTCTCCATGTCTCGAACACCTATAATGAGCTCGATGTGATCCATTATGATTTTGATTTACTTTCCATGCAAGCCAACTCCCATGGCTCTCTGCTATGTCAAAACGACCTCTATTCACCCCCCGATTTGGTCCATGGCTCGGCCACCTATTCCACTTCAGTTGTCACAACCCAAGTTTGTGCTCACCATATGTCAACGAGTCATTCCTTTCATGCGCAGAGTGGATTTGGCTTGTCCGATTGCCTACACAACTCAGATTTCCAAGCTACTCAACAATCTTTGCAATGACTCGTCGCCCAATACATCATCTAGCATACTAAGTAGCTCGGCAAGCTATTTTTTAGATTGATGGCCCTTTGAGGCCCAAAGTGCAAATTTTGACCCCAGAGATCTCTCAATTTAATAATTTTTTGAATTTATTCTGTCTGGAGGCCTCATGGGGGACCTGTCATAAGGGATTTTGAGGCTCATCATGTTTTGCATCCAATTTTACTTGCTTTGGTGAGTGTGGGCTGTGGGGCCTACATTTCATCATTTTAAAATTTGATCTTAAGGGTCAAAACCAAGATGAGGAAAAAATTAATCACTATGATTTTCACTCCCGAATCCACTCAATGTGCCTTATGAGACCCCAAAACTACTTGTAGCCCAATTTCACTTGTGGGGTCCGTTTAGGTGCCTAGGTCATGTTAGGTCCCTATCATCCAATTTGGCCCAAGGGGAAAAATTGGATAACAATTTGGTGACTTGTGGGGACATCTTCCTACTATATGTTCTATACCAAAGTGGCCTCAATATATCCATTGGGAACTAAGTCACAACTGATAGCCTACAACTGATCTAGACCTACAACTTGCCCTCAAAATTGTTGTTTGCAGACTCTCAATTTTCATAAGAAAATATTGAAGTTAAATTTGTGAGAGTGGAAATTTATATAAACCTGGGATTTTCTACTGCTCCTCTCTACAATCTTGATCTACGAGATAAAAATGAACTTCTAAACCTATCCCGAAACCTAATTCTACAAAGAATGAAGCACACAAAAGTGACGATTGTTTGGCATGCGTTGCACTCTGCAAAGTTTTAAATAAGACATTCTCTTAGTTAAGACATCATGGAACTCTATTAAATTTTGATCTTTCTCTTCTTCTAAATGACTTCTTATAACACTGCCAAAGGCCATATCTACTTACCCTCATTGGTTTTTCAACTGAAACAAACCTAAAAAGTGAGTAAGACAAATTTGAGGTTAATCTTCTACTTTCCACCATGGGAAACCACTAGATGATCTTGGGAAATGCTCCTACAATAGCTAACTTTATGACCTGCATGGGGACACTTAGAAGTTCATATGTGACTTCTCTTAAAGGAATAAAAGAATGAAAAATTATTAAAACCTGTCCTTAATCCCAATTTTAGTTTCTCTACATTTTTTTGCTCTTGAAATCTGCAACTATTCCACACAAGTATGAACTACTTGTTTACAACGTTTCTCTTGGGAGGCACACTAAATTGTGCAATGATACAACTACGAATGATAAAACCTATGCGAAAGGAAATTAGGGAAATTGAAACCTAATCTACAACAAGGAAATGTGTATACACACTTGGAGGAATTAAAAATCCTAAAATAATATATGCAAGGGTGATAATTTTCCTTCCAGTAGTAGTGTTTGAGATAGATCATGTTAATCGGAATCGAAGTTCCTCTCCATCAAAAGTGGAAAATTGAAAGGAATTGCTGCTTTACATCCTATGAACATGTAGGGGCCTCTTCAAATGACATCAAACTTGGAATGTCTTCCCGACTTATCCCTATCCGCATCCCATTTCGAACTACGTGCCCCTCCCGTGAAGGTCCTTTCCTTAGATTTCTTATCAAATGAACTCTTGATTAAGGCATGATCCTTTTCCATGGTTTACATTACATGTTATCTTATTTCTTCCAATTCCATCAGTTCCGCATACCTAGCTTCCATAGGCTCAAATTTGGACAACTCTAGCTTCTTTATGAGCTCCAACGTGGGTAACTCCAAAGGCACATGCACTAGCTTGTAGGGAGAGTTTCTTATTGACCTTTTAGGTGAGATCATATCATCTAAAAAGGATGATTTGAGCTTGGTATGCCACATTCTTTGATTTTCATCCAGATTCCTCTTGATGATCTTTAAAAATTCTTGTTCGTGGACTCTCTTTGTCTGTTACCCTATAGGTAATACTTAGAAGAGGTGCTCAAATAAATCCCATTCCTAATAGTCCATTCTGTGATCTTGGAACCTAGGAATGCCAAAGCAATGTTTGAAATAATAGTGGTGAGTACTTAGAATATTTTCATTATTCCTTCATAGAAGTCCAATATGCTAGACTCATTTTCTTCCTTGAGAGGCACCGCTTTGTTCCATTTGGTGAAATAGTCTGTTCTCGTGAGAATCCACTTGTGAACATGGCTTGAATTTGGGTTAATGACCCTGATGAAGTCCAATCCCCATTATATGAATGGATACTCAACTAAAATAGGATGAAATGGAACTGATGCTAGCCTCTCATTGCAGTGAAGAATTTTACAGCTTCTTGATCCAAGTGTAGCAATCACTAAGCACCGTGGGACAATATCTACCCGCCTTCATTATCTTGAGTGCTGTTACCTATGGGGAAAATGGCCTCGAGACCTCTCCATCGTGAAATTTTTTTAGCACCTTTTCAACTCCTCCCCGTTCTAATGCACATCAATAGAATTCCATCCATGCCTTTTCTGAACAAAACACCATCAAAAAGCACATATGGGATGGATTGGAGTATGAAATATCTCCTCTTCACTTTGCTCATTTATGGAGGGCATAAACATGTTTTTAGTAAATTTATCATGTTTTGAGTCTAACAAGGAATGGGCATACTATCATCTGCTTGTTCTTGATTCTCCTCTAGTACCAAAACAACTTCATTTTCATTATTTTCCTCAGCATGTTACCTGGAAGCTAGTTGTTCACGTAATCTGTTTCCACGGAATAGTTTAGTGAACTTGATCTTTATGTCATCCTCCATTACTCGGGTGATCTAACCTACCCTTTTCTCATTCAAATCCTTCTTCAAGAGGAATTCATTGAATCTTGCATGGGACAGTAGTAGCTGAATCCTATTGTTTGAAACTAGGTGCTTGAACTATTTCGAAATCTTGATAACTACGAGGACATGCTTCTCAATGAAGGAGTACCTTATGTCATATTCATCCAAATTTTGATTGAAGAAGGAAAGCTGTTTGCTTCAAATCCCTCTTTATTTTTCTGCACTACGATTGTAGAAATGGTGTCTGAACCACCTAAGGCATAGAGTATGAAATATTTGGAATAGTCCAGATTGATGAGAGTTAGAGCTTGAGATATATGATTCTTGATAGCTTCAAAAATTTCATTTCCCTCTGTTATCTACTTAAACATCATGTTCTTTTTTAACATTAGTATTAATGGCTTCACAAGAGTGGAAAAGTCTGACACAAACCTATGGAAAAAGTTGATTCTCCCTAAGAATATTTGGAGATCCTTCTTATGACTTGGAAATGACAACGATCTAATTTCTTCAACTCTCTCTGGATCAATAGTCAATCCTTCCTTAGACAAAATTTGGCCTATCATATTGCCTTTGTGAGCTAAGAATATGCATTTTTTTTGTATTTAGAGACACTCCAAATATCCTGTATCTTTAGAAAACTTGTCTAAGCTGGAAGAGGTGGCTTTGCACATTTTTAGAAAGCACAATGATTTCATCTAAATACACAAGAACTATCTTGTTTATCAATCCCTTAAACGCTATATCCATAGCCCTCTAGAATGTGGCTCCAACGTTTGACAACCCAAATGGAATTTTCCTATAAGAATAGGTGTCCCATTTGGTTGTGAAAAAGCTATTTTGAATTGATCATCTTATTTCACCATAATTTGATTATAGCTCGAGTATCCATATCTCGAGAGAGAATATTTCTAAACTGGGCTAAGACTCGTGATATTATCTCGGTTGATGGGAGTGGATAGTTGTATTTGAGAGATGCCTTATTTAGGTCTTGAAAGTCTACGCACAACCTGATTTCTCTATTTTTATTCATTACTGGTATTAGTTTTGTAACCCAACTCAAGTGCTTGATTGGAAAGATGATGCTTGTCTCTATTAACTTATTCAACTCTCTCTTCATGAGAGGCTCAATGTGAGGGTTGATTGGTCTTTTTTTTTCTTGATAGACTTAACATCTGGATCCAGTTCAATTGTATGTTGTGCCAACTTAGGATCAAGTCCTTTCAGGTCCTCATAGCTCCAAGAGAAGACATCTAGGAAATCTTGGAAAAGTTGTATGAAATCATATTTTTCCTGTTGAGTACCTAATTTTTCAATTTGGAGTGTTTTACCTTCTCCAACTAAAATAATTTCTAAATTTTCCCCTTTAACTTGAATATTTACTTTCTCCTTCTGGAATTGGTCATTAGGATTGAAGATTGCTTCTAGTTTCACTAAGAAATTTGGGAGCTTGTTTTTCTATAGCATGCACTAACTCGATCCCTATATTGCTATTCAAATTTATCCTAATTTTTCTCTGAGAACTCAACCTCTTCTTGCAATAAATTGATGATCTATTGGTCACTCTTGAACACCTACCAACTTGTGTTATTATCTAGAACCACTGACCTTACAACTACCTTTATATGGTGTTGTGTTTTATCCCTCTTGATACTATCAACCACATTGAATGTTACCCAATTGTAAGTGTTCTGCAGGTGTCGTTCTTCTTCCTTGGTATGGAACTGATGTTGAATGCTTCAAAGTATTCAATGAGGTCCCATACCCTATTTTTGTAGCTCTTTAAGAGATCATTTGTAGAAGCATTTAATCCTATGACTTGATTAATGATTAGCTCACTATCTCTAAATAATCTGCAAGTTCTTTATACCTCTTTTCCCCTACAATGATGTCCATGGATTAGAGATTTTTACTTTGTCGTATTGTTTGAACAAGAAAACTAGAAAAAAAAGTTGAATAGTACTTGATATTTTGTGGAGAGACCATCGTTGCACCCCTCCAACACCTTTTTTGCTTCTTGAGCCATCGAAAAATAGTTTCCATACTTTTTTTTCATTCTTATCTTTTGGTTTGCTGATTTTAGGGAGAGGTGGGTTCTCTTCATGCAAGAAATATATGCCTAATTCAACTTATTTCATTTCCTTGTAAGAATCGAAAGCATGCCTTTTGTTTTCCCATTCATCAAAAGTCGATCTAGAATGCCTTAAACCTTAGTACATGTTTCTGGATCATTTGAACATTCTCCCTAATCAAAGGCCTAAAAATTGGCATTGATGAGACTTGGTGCATGGGGTTCAATATGAAAGTTTACAATTGGTTCCGATTAGATCATAGCCTTGGATCTATATCTCACTCAAGAGCATGTGGGAATAGTTTGCGAGATAGGTATCCACTAATCTTAGTGGTGAAATCCCTTGACAAGGATAAGGAAAAACATGGTGGTAATTTAATTATAGACACATCTTGAAAAGCTGTGACATTTAGGTAAACATGTAGTGTAAGAAATAATCCTTTGATAATTTTAATTGTTTCCATTACCGTCCCATGTAGTTGTACCACTCATTTAGAGACCATTTCATATTTTAGGCCCAATTGATATGTTATTTTCTTTGACATTACTTGAGTTGATCACCCCGACTTGATCATGCAATTATGCACTAAGTGATTCCTATCAATCACCGACACGTAGAATGACAGAGGCTTCAAATTTTGTTTAGTTGACCCCCTTCTTATTGCACTGCATTGGTGAGAACCTTTTCCTAATCTCTGGGTGGTCCATTTGAGGAGAACCAATTGGCCATTGTTACTTGCAATAGGTCCCGTTGTCTTGGGATTGCAAGTGACCCCCAATTAGATATGCTCACATGCTTTTTCTTCATTTGATCAATAATATTAAAAGGGGATGGATTGTCCTTTTACTACCCCTTACTTGGCACAATATTTTCTGAAACTTGAATGGGCACATGTACTACTGTAACAGGTGCTTTAGGCTAACTTTGTGTGTTTGGGGCTTCCCTTGCATTGCTAACTCCTTGTGGGGTGAGAGTAGGTTGAGAAAAATTAGACTATATGGATGTCCTTCTTCTATGTTCCTCTTCTTTGATCATTTATTGGAAGCTACACCTTGGAAAAGAGGTTGATTAACCCTAAAGAATTCCTTCATTTTCCAATTTACTAACATAGTTTTAGTTGGAGGTGCCTCTTGTTGAGTTTCTTGCTGATTTTATTCTTCAGTTGGCTCCTGGGAAACACCAATGGTTTGAACCATTAACGTTTGATTTAGTGCACCATTGAAGCATGTTGATTGGTTGTGAGGTAGATTACATGGGTAACACAATTCATACTCTTGAGAAAGGTTATTTTGGGTTGGAACCAAGGCCCTTGATGTTGAAACTACATTTGGATTATAAATCTGAAATGGCCTAGAAGATTGAGCTTTTCCTTGGTTCAGATTTTGATTGCATCCTAAGCTAGTGACCTGTTTGATTGAAAAATATGCATGTTTGATTGAACTTGAGGATGATATGGCCAAGAAATTTGAGCTTCTTGCCTCTTAATAGTCACTAGCTCACTCCCTTGGTTATGTACCTGCTTCATAACCTCATAAAGTTCTTTTTATGTTCTAGAAGAAGTAGAAGCCTCATTATTTCTTTGATTCCTAGGTGTTGGAATGAAATTCAACTCAGGTGTTTGAATAGTTGTGGGAGTTCCCATTTTCATACATAGAGGCCTAGGTGGCCTAGGCACAAACTTTACTACTTGGATCAAACAATTCTCACCCGATAGTTATGTTTTAGGCTCTTGACAACGTTGTTCCTCCCATTGACTGTATCATCATAGCTAGGTTTGAAATTATGGCCTTTAATAAATAGAGGAATGCACCTTTGGCATCTGGTCTCATGGCCACTAGGATTCTATCACATGTATTTTGGAATCATAAATTAAAATCTGCCATCTGCTTAGTTAGAGCTCTTTTATTGTGTCAATTGTTCTAATAAAGCTATATTGTCTACCCTTTCTCCGAATTGATTACAGAGGGATGTACACGGTTGACCCCAATTTTGAATTAATCCTCCTTCTAAGCTCCTAAACCATTGTAAAGCCTTACCCTTGAAAGAGGAAGCTAATAACTTGACTGCAACATCCATTTCATTAATTTCGTGGATTACACATACATTTGCAATGTCTTGGATGTGGTCAATAGGGGTTGTATGATTTTATCCCATGAAATAGGGAATGTTTTTTAACTATGTAACTAGGATTTGATTTTGTGTGTTGAGGGCAAGTGGAATACTACCCGTGAAGTTGACAAAGGGATTTGGTGGTGCTTGATGAGCCATTATGATTGGTCTAAGGACCCTAGTTGATTGAATGAAGGGTCTACCAGGTGGAGGTATAGAAAAATTCCTGTTAGGTGGAGATGGTGATCTTTGTGGTCTTCTTCCTCTCCTTCCTCTACTTGGAGATAATTGTAGGTATACAAATATTCCTTCTTCTCTTGTTTCAGACATGGTTTGAATTCTTCTCATGTACTTGGGAAACTTGGTCTCCTACACTTCTATATTCTATCCCTTGGAGTCACCATATGTGTTGGAAGTTGAGCCTCTAAAGGCTAACATTTTTTCAAGTCACACATATAAACTTGAAAAAATTGAAAATGAAAACTTTGAAGGACCTAGGTGTTTATTTTTTGAGGTTAAAAATTGTCTTAAAATTGAAATTATTCAAAATCTAAAGTAAGAGAAACTTTGAAATCTAAAAAGAAAGAAACCTCCAAAGTTTGAATTCTGAAACCTGAAAGTTTCAAAAACCCAAAAGGTCCAAAACTGGAAAACCTCTAGAATCCAAAAGGTTTGAATTCTAAAACTTCAAAAGTCCTAAATTCTGAAACCAGAAATTATGAAATGCCAAAAAAATTAAAATTTCAAAAATATGAGAATACCCTTTTGAAATTTATCCCCTGATCTATCTTTTGGTGAAATTTGGACTTTTTGGCGCATGAAAAACCTTTGAAAATTGATTTTGGAACTCTGACTATATGGTGGAAAGTCTGAAATTGAAAATCTACAATTTTTGAAGTCCAAAATTCTTGAATATACCTTCAAAGGTTATGGAAATGAATTTTTCCACCGGGTGTGCCAAAACTATTGATGTAGAGTCATAGCACCCTTGAATGGTCTGATTATTGATAGGTCATTTGGTGTGACCACACAAAATGGAACTATTACCAAAGTTTGGGAATTTGCTATCGAGATAGCTCTCCTAAGAAAGGTTGGCTTCCTATTCCTAAATCTTGACACCACACGCCCACATTTCGAAGAAAACTAATCTAATCCTACCCTAATGATTTCCAAGGAGATAGGGATAGAAAGATTACATGAAAAGTAAATCCATTCTTACTTTGGAGGTGATGCACCAATAAGGAATGTTGAATACCTTGCACTACATAGGAATAAAACAAGTAATTTTGAAGAGGGTTGTTCAACACCAAAGATCAAAACACCTATTGTAAAGCTACTTACCAATAAGCACATCCATTGAGATCTTTCAATAACAATTAAATAATGGACAATAACCTTAGCTCTAATGAGAGATCGAGATAAGATAAAATAAACAAAAAGAGGGTTGAGAACCATCCATAGATCTGTTTTATTTCTCTAAAAGTTGATACACTACATTATATGAGGGCTAAAGGCATAAAAACTACATTACAATATTCAAAGGTGGGAGGCTTGAACTCCACACAATATTCTCATAGATAAGAAAGAAGGGAGGGGAAAAGACAAAGTATCTAACTTTTTTATTGATCCCCTCCTTACAATTTAAATAAGAATATTAACATAATTGAGAGAAAGAGAAAAGAAGCTCCGAAATGCTCCAAAACCCATCAAAATTCATCATTTTCCTCCTACAATGGCTAGTGCAAACACCATGATTGTATTGTGCCTTTAGTTAGGAAATAAGGGATAAAATATTCAAACAATCCCTCATAAGATCACATCAATAAAAACTTATATGCAGAAAATATTAAAAATCTCTAATAAAAATACGAATAAAAATAACACAACACAAAGAGACAATATTTAATGTGGTTCACCCAATTTGGGCTAAGTCTACCAATAATCACTTGCTCATATTTTATTACAAGCCACCACTCTCTCAATACAATACCTAGATCTATTTCAAGCTATACTCAACAAAATCTACTGAAATTCACACTGAATTAAGACACATATGCAATGCTACATCAACCCTACCATATGCACAAAACTACATAAGTAGAGAACCTTAAGCAATTTTACACTACCGTGGGTATAAAAACCATGGGCCAAAAATTTAGTGTACATGAACCCTAATGAGAATAAATGAATATTTTATAGTACTTTTAGTGTACAGTCTTCAACACTTCCACACATGAAAATAGGCTCCACAACATAACAATATCCCACTTGGAGACTAGTTTTCCTCTGAGAAAG
Organism: Taxus wallichiana var. yunnanensis; assembly: GCA_018340775.1. Lineage (NCBI taxonomy): Eukaryota > Viridiplantae > Streptophyta > Pinopsida > Cupressales > Taxaceae > Taxus > Taxus wallichiana. The sequence goes on along the minus strand of CM031234.1, from coordinate 685,270,011 downwards.
CTTCTCAACCCTTCACTAGTTTCTGTGAAGACCAACCAAAGCTAAACACAACTTCAATTTTTCCCTTGTGACCACCTTGGTCATCATGTCTACAAGATTCTGATTGGTATGAATCTTCTCCAGCTTCAACTTCTCTTCCTCCAAAGTTATCCTGATGAAATGGTACCTTAAATGTATATGCTTCATCCTAGAGTGGAAAGAAAAGTTCTTAGCTAGGTGTATAACACTCTGAATATCACTTTAAAACTTTCCTTCCTCCTGCTTATGCCCTAACTCCTCAATAAATTGTTGTAACCAAATTATTTCTTTACTTTCCTTTGTGGCAGCAACATACTCAACCTCTATGGTTGACAAAGCCACAAGCTTATGTAGTCATGAAATCTAACTCACTTTGTTATCCCACCTATAATGAAAATATAACATGTCATTCTCCTCCTACTGTCTACATCTCTAGCCATATCTAAATCTACATAACCACGCAAAGTGGTGTCTGATCCACTATAGCACAAAATTGTCCCCATGGTCCGTCGCAAGTACCAAAGGATCTACTTTACTCCCTTCTAGTGATCTTTACCTGGATCACTCATAGATCTTCTCACAAGTCCCACTGCATGGGAAATATCAGGCCTAGTACACACCATGGGATACATCAAACTACCAACCGCTGATGAGTAAGGTACCTTGGACATATGGTTTCTCTCCTGCTCTATCTTAGGACACATTTCCTTTGATAACTTGAAATGTCTTGCCAAAGGAGTCCCAACTAGTTTAACATCCTACATGTTAAACCTCTCCAATACCTTTGTAATGTACTCTTTCTTGAGATAAAGTTGGATTCTATTCCTTTCTATCCCGAGATATCCTCATACCAAGGATTTTTTTGGCTGCCCCCAAATCCTTCATAGAAAAGGATTCACTTAGCTACTTCTTGAGTACTTTTATTTCCTACATGTTTTTACCTGCAACCAACATGTCATCCACATATAGACATAGGATAATATAACTTCCATCCTCAAATTTCTTTGTATACATGCAATGGTCAAAATGGCATCTAATATAACCTTGCTCCATCATGAAGCTATCAAATTTCTTATACCATTGACGTGGAGCTTGTTTCAAGCCATACAATATCTTCTTCAATTTGCACACCATCTCCTCTTTACCTTTGACCTCATAGCCCTCTAGTTACTGCATATATAGATCCTCCTCCAAATCACCATGGATAAATGTAGTCTTTACATCAAGATGCTCTAAGTGCAAGTCTTCTACTGTGACTATTCAAAGAACAGTTCTAATAGAAGTCATTTTTACTACAAGAGAAAAAATATCATCAAAATCTATACCTTTTTTCTGTGTAAACCCCTTGACCACCAATAGGGCCTTGTATCTTTTCTTGCATCCTTCTTCCTCTTTGACTCTCTACACCCACTTGTTTGGTAATACTCTTTTTTATTCATGTAGCTTAACCAAATCCCATGATTGGTTTTCCATAAGAGCCCGATGCTCCTCATCCATGGCTTGTTCCCACTTCTTCCTAGCATCTACCTGCATTGCTTCATCAAATTTATTTGGATTTCCACTTTGTTAGTGAGTAATAAATAATAAATAGAAGGAGAAAACCATTCAGGTTCTCTTCTTACCCTAGAAGACCTCCTTAATATAGGAGTTTGGGGTTCTGAACTAATTCATGGGTCACTTTCCCATCCGGAATATCCTCTACACTACATATTCTTTCTTGGATTCTTCCCTATTTTCCTACAATCTGTTGCTTATACATGACTTTCTCATTAAAGACCACATCCCTAGATAAAATGAATCATCATGTTCTTAATAATCAAACATTTACATCCAAATTCATTACTACCATAACCACTAAAAGTATATTTTTCTGATTTAGCCTCTAGCTTGGTCCAATCATCATTGTCTGTATGGACAAACACCTCACATCCAAAGACTCTAAGAAATGAATAATCAACTTTCTTACCATACTAAGCCTCCTCGGTATGCCTCCATCCAAGGCACTTGAGGCTCCTCTGTTTATCAAGTACATAGTTATGCTCACGTTACGCCCAAAAAAAAAGAGGCGAGTCCTACATGTAACCTCATACTCTAGCATTTTCCATTATTTTCCCATTCATCCTTTCGACACCCCATTATGTATGTTGTGGAATTCCTAGAACCTTCTTTTGCCTACGTATTCCATTCTTAGAACAATAATCATCAAAATAATTGCTACAATATTCCCCTCCATTATTTGACTAGAGACATTTTAACTTAAGATTTGATTCTAATATAATATACCAAAACTTTCCTTATTGCATCATCAATAAAATTAACATAATAAATTGAACCCCCGAGAGATGATACCTAAGTCGTCCCCCGTACATCGAATGCAACAACTCTAACTTAAACTCTTTTTTGTTTGTCAAACCTTGAGAAACCTTACCCGCTTTTGTTTCCCATATATGTCGTCCTTAAAAACTCCAAACTTGTTTACGTATATCCAAAAAAATCCTTATTTATTAACTCCATTCCCTTATGGCTGATATGATGAGCTTATGGCGCCACAATGTTGTATCTAATTCAAGCCACAAGATTACAAACATTAGTGCTATAAGTGGTTAAATACAAGGTTCCAACCTTCTTACCTCTTGTCACCATAAGATCACCCTTGGTAACCTTCCAAGATTCCACTGTAAATATCACAATACAACCATCACTTCCCAACTGGCCTTCCGATATCAAATTTCATCTTAAAGTAGGCACATGTCTAACATCCTTCAATAGCCATGTATTCCCATTTTGCATCTTAACCCAAACAAATTTTTTTCTAACTATGTTGCAAGGTTCATCATCACCAAGAAAAACATGCCCAAAATCCCCTTGAACATAATCAACAAAATAATGCCTATGTGGAGTAGCATGGAACAAAACCCCCAAATATAAAACCCAAGATTCAACAATATTGTGCAAAGAAAGAATCAAAACATCCTAACATACATTACCCATTTCCACATTTGCCTCCTTTTTTTCTTCCTGTTGTTTCTTCTTATCCCAAAGCTCCGAACAATCCTTCTTTACATGCACATAATTTCTACAAAGTGCCATCATACTATCTTGCTTTTAGATTTTGACCTTTCCCGATCTTTCAATTTTCCATAGCTTCCTTTATTCTTCTATCTCCCTCTAGTTTCCATTGTCAAATAATTCCCTAAAGTAGAAGATTCCCAGAGATTTTTCTTCACATTTCCTCTCTTAGAATCACCCCTACAACATCCTCAAACTTCAACTTTGAGTTATCTAGAACCAATTTGCTTACTGTCATTACCATGCTATTCCAACTCTTAGGTAAAGAGCACAGAATTAATAAAGCCCTAACTTCTTCATCAAATTCTATTGTAACCAAAGCTAGCATATTTACAACCGTATTAAAATCATTTAAATGATCTCGCTACTAAACTATTCTCAGACATATTCATATTAAACAACTTTTTCATTAAAAATATCTTGTTAGAGGCAGAGGGTTTTTCATTCAACTTTCCTAATGTAGCCATCAGTTCTTTTATAGTATTTTCCTTTGAAACATTAAATAATACTGAAGATGCAAGACACAACCAGATTGTTCCAAGTTCCTTCCTATCCAACAAATCCCATTCCACATCCATCATACTTGAGGGTTTGTTCCCTTTCTCAGACAGTGGAATATAAAGATCCTTCTGATAAAGGTAATCTTCCATCTGCATCTTCCAAAGAATAAAATTATGCCCATTGAATTTATTAACCCTCGATCTTCCATCATCTACCATAAATCCCACTTGAAGATAAATTTTTTCATGTGATTTAAAACTTCAACAAACCAAACTAGGATGTGATGCCAATTGTTAGGAAATAAGAGATAAAATATGTAGAAAAATCCCTCACAAAATCACAACAAGAGAAACTAATATGCAGAAAATATTACGATCTCTAATAAAAGTGCAAAATAAAAAACACAACATAAAAAGACAATATTTAACATGGCTCACCTAATTTGGGCTACGTCCACTAAGAATCACTTGCTCGATTTTATTACAATCCACCACTCTCATAATAAAAATACCCGATCTGTTTAGAACTATGTTAAAAATCTACCGAATTCCCACCTGAATTTAGACACATCTGCAATGTTACATCAACCCTACCATATGCAAAAAACCACCTAAGTAGACAACTGCTTAAGTATTTTTACATTACCATGAGCCAAAACTATCCCATAAACCTATGGGTCAAAAATCCTGCCCATATGAGAAGAGAAAATTTATCTAAATATTGGGCACATTTTTTTAGGCCAAAAAAATTGGTGTACAATAATTTTGATGTATAGTCTTCAACACTTCCACACATGAAAATAGGATCCACAACATAACTCCTTGAACAAGAAGAAATGGGTTTGCTTGGACTTGGATATGGCCTTGTCTCCTATAACTTCATCATGATAATTTTAACACCAAAAAAATTAAATTATCCTCTTTGATCATTCCATGCTAAAGAGGTCAAAATTAGCTTTCCATACACTGTAATTTTGTGAAAAATGGTGGAGTATAGAAGAAGTTGTAATCATTTTTGCACTGGTTTCTTGCATGGGTTAAGAATTCACCGCTCTTTTGGTCTCTAAAATATTATGTTCCATTGGATTCTTCACTTAATCCCCTTTCCAATAAGTGAAATTTTGCTAAAAATGGTGAAAAATTGCTCAAGTTATCAAGGTTTGAGAATGAGATATGTTTCTTGTTTGATTTCCCCCTACTTTGAGTCCCATACTTTACCTACTAAGCCCGATAATTAATGTGACTCAACTCCTCTAGCATGTTAATGTGTTAGATGGATATATTAGAATTCAATCTTATACCTACTAAAATAACTCGGCGTTCAATGTAGATCGATGGGCTCGTTTGATTTTTGGGGCTAGAGTGCAATGTTTTGGACTTTCGTGCCTATTGTTTTTGGACATATCCACTAACCGACTTCAAAATTTTCTCACTCCTAGAATTAAAAAAAAATCCCTCCAATTGTTGAAATCTGCATTGGGCCCCTAAAATATTGGCTAAGTATAAGAAGGCATGTGGCGCGTAATGGCCTATTTGAAGAAGGGCACGCAAGGATAAAGTGTGTAAGACAGGGTTTTAGGAGGGTTTTTCTAGAACTAGTGGCACATGCGCAAGGCAAAGCAAATATCTTGGGACTTACCCATATTTGGCATATCAGGAAGAACACAAGGAAAGCATGACCCGACTATGCATGCAAAGTGGATAAGGTGCCATCCTGGTAACTTGGTGCCCATGGAAGGAATATACCTTACGATAGAATATTTTAGAAGGTCATCACGGTAAAGGATGGAGATATCGCATCTGAAGAAGAATGCTCCCATGGAGGACAACTTGGACACATGACAAGCAAGCTATAACTTCAAAAGGCATGGCGGTGCTTGATAAGGCTATATATATGAGCACCTGGTAGAAGAAGGATATACACATATGGATACATGTGGAGAGATCTATAATTAAAGAGAGGTGAAGCCATGCAAGAATGTTGTGAGAGCTCCATAGGTTGGGTTTAGAGGATCTATAGGAGTAGGTTATATCAAGGGGATGGGTCTAAACATTATATTTTTCTTTGTACTATAAAGGGCCTAAGTCTAGTTCTAATGCATGACATTGGTCTGCATTATCATATGGATTTGTGACTGCCCTAGTTAATGTAATGTGGTTATCAACATGATTAATATGAATATATGTGTGTTTCCAGTTCTACTTACATCTGTATGGATTAGGTTATATATACATTTCATATGAGTGGGTGTAAACCCCGTGTATTTCTTTTTTGTTATGATTCAAATCTATGTTCTGTAATGCTTTTCTTATATGAATGAACACATTGGTCTAGAAGCCATTCTAAGATCTAAGATGAATGTATGGTTCCTTTCCAATCTATTCACTTAATTTTCTATCATAAATAATGCATTCTCACACAACTCATATAAAGGAGGGACTCGGCACCCGCGCGTGCCTCGGGTGAGTGCCCAACACCCGTTGGGTGATAGGCCAACGTGCATGGGATTTCCTTGTTCTTTGAGAGGGAATAAAAATGACTACATCTTGGTTATGTTGTCGGACCCTCTTTTCAAAGTTGTTGTGAGAAATGACATGCATCTTTATCTTTTTGATGTGTAATGACAGAGCGCATGACTCTAGAAAGTGTTGAAACGTGGTTCAAGAGCATGGAGGATGAGTTTTCTCAAAGATTCAACACTGGACCTGAGTTCAATGCACATGGATGGGTAGAAGAGAACCTATACCATGAGTTGTATGAGACATTATTTTGCTACTTCCTAGTAGAGCTATATGAATGGCTCTCGGCATACGCATCTAGATCAAGTGGTTCTATAGATCACACATGTGGACCCAAGATGACTATCAGAGGTTGTAGGATGTAGATTTGACTTGGACACGTGTTATTGATCACTGGTGAAAGGGAGTTCTATCCAGTTACATTTTAGAATATGTCATTTTGACGCATTCTTGCCCAGAATTTCTGAGTTTGAGTTTCTAAGGGAACCAAGAGGATCATTTTTGAGTGTTATTCCTTTGGCTATGAAGATATTGGTCATTACTTTGGGTTTAGAAGAATTCCTCATGGCTAGCTAAGCTAATCGAGCACTTTGGGCAAGGAAGCTAGGGTGGAGGAAGATGGCGGACATTACGGCTGAAAAGGAAAGGGAGGAGAGATGACTCAAGTATAGTGAAGCTCGTGAAAGGGAGATGACTAGACAACGTGAGGTTACAAGTGTGATGGATCTATGGAGGTAGATGTTGCGAGAGGGTGTTGAAGTTCACATGGAGGACATTGAGCTTGATCGGTTTGTGCTATCTCATCTTAGAAAGTGTGGGAGAGAGGACCCTTCAACTTCTAATGAGAGTTCGTTGCATGGAGAAAGGAGAGCCATTGGCATGCATTTGAACCCACCTGGCGACCAACCCCTAGTGCTTGGTTTTCCAAATCAAAGGAGTATTGATAACCCAGTTGGTATCAGTGGGAGTGACCGATCGATGCCTAGGAGATATAATTTTTCATTTGGGACGTCCATGGATACACATACCATTCCGGTGTTTGGAGGAATTTTTTGAAAAGTACAAAATACACAAGGTTTATGTAACGCATCTAGGAGTGGTGTGAGATACACTTCTGGCACTAGATAAATCTTGTAGAACATTAACACGTAGTTCAGTGGGACATTGGGGACACTAGGCATGACCACTTTAGGCCCATTTCTAGTTACAAGAGGATCTAGAGGTGGAACTAGTGGATCGAGAGGCACATGACCTGGTGGATCCAATGGATCTGGTGGAGGGAACACTAGAGGAAACCAAGGATCTGGATCAGGAGGATAGGGCCTCAGCCACCTCCTCAGGTAATCTTTGAAATTTCTTTACACTTTCCAGATTACCAGGGTATAGAGGATGTTGCGGAACATGTGCATAAGTGTGAATTTCTATGGCGCGAAGGGGATCACTACCCCGGAGCGAAAGGCTAGTCATTTTACAACAACATTGCAAGGACGCACATATAGATGGTATAAGATGTATGAACCCTATCAGATGGTGGTAGACTACACCGCATTGAAGAATTCCTTCCTAGAAGAGTTCCATATACTAGATTTTGAGTAGAAGAGCATCAACGCTTTGAAGGAGATCTAGCAGGGAATGACAGAGAGTGTACAAGAGTATGATGCATGGTTTAAGACTCTCCTATCAAAATTGTCATATGAAATTCACCCTTCATAGCATGCTCAATTATTTTTGGAGGGTTGATCACTCCATTTAGGAGGGCATTGTCCCATAAAACATTTACTGACCCACATGAGGCTCTAGAGGCTTCCTTATGCATTGAAGCAGTTGGGAGCATTGATACTGGTGTGAGCCCTTTTCTAGAGGCTCAAATCATTATCATGGCCAAATAGTTAGAGAAGTTATCTGCAAACTCTACACATGAGACTCATAGTGGTCTTTGGTGCATGGATTGTGAAGTAGAGGGGCATGCCAAGGATAGTTGCCCTCGGAAGTCAGTACGCGCCATAGCGGTAGATTGTGAAATTTGTCATGGGGACCATGATGTGAGTAGATGCCCCTTATTGCAGCACACAATTTGGAAGAATCTGTCATGTTACTATAAGATATAAAACTCTACGACCCATGATACTAAGGATGGTAGGATTATTGATTAGATCCATGAGGCCATTGATCATTATGTGTGCCAGAAAAGCCTTGCTAGTGGTTCCAAAGAATATGATCACCGTTATGAATGATGCGTAGATGGAGGGGCATGTGGGAGAGGTTCTCATGGAGGATTCTCGTGCTCATAGTAACCGAGAGGAAAAAGTGAGTTCTTACAAGTAACCTACTATAAATGTGGATGTATAAAACATTACGAGATGCGAGTGTCTAGATTTTTTACGGTGCTCATGGTGTGGGAAAAATCTTAAGTATGAGGATTAACCCGAGTTAGTTGAGCACATGATCCAATAGTACCGAAAGGAAAAGGGTGCTGGGATGGTGAGTATAAAGACAAATAGACACATAATGGATGCCTAAAGTGGCGCATGAGTAAGGGTTAGAACCTGTTCTAGTGACAACACAAGAATAGGTGGCATGCCAAAGAAGTACTAACGCAAAAGACTCTAGTTTCAAGAGAAGATTTGTTGCACAGAAGTTTCCAAACCCTACCCACCGAAAGGAGGTGTATTAAGAGACAATAGATGTCATTCGGAGTTTGTAGGTTGAAATCCAATGTCAAAAGGAGTAGTCTAGGCAGTAGGAGAAAAGAAGGAATGTTGAGGCTCCACAGAAGGACCTAGATGAGGTCAAGGAAGTATGTAAAATGTTAAGGCAAGAGAATATTATTCCCTTACTAGGAGAATGGCTATGGGAGAAGATGCCACGCATCGGAGCAAAGCGTGAAAGGCAGGTGTTACATGCAAACCTCCCTCCCCATAGCCTTGATTATGAAAAAGAAATCACACTAAATACAATTTGTGGATGGTTGGCTTCTAAGAAACATATTAATTGACATAGGAAAATAAGTCAATGTTCTTACACTGGATGCCTGGCATTTAATGGGAAGGCTTGTATTGCAGCCATCTTTGAATGTGTTGTATATGGAAAAAAAAACTAAGGTAATTCCCATTAGAGTACTAAAGGATGCAGTGATTAACATTCAAGGGTCCAAGTTTACTGGCGACTTCAAAGTCTTGGCACTCGCTAATGAAGACAATTTTCCAAAGCATTGCTTGGGTCCTCATGGTGCTATAAGAACAACTCTGACCTAAGGTTTAACAAAGGATATATCAGTTTCGATAACAAGGAAGAATGGGTCATCATCCCTTTGATGGATGGGAAGTTGGTGCCTTACACTGAAAATTTGGGAGAAGAGGTCCTTGATAGAATTTATGTGCGCTACATTAGATACCCGGAGATAATTCACCCTACAGAAGGAGTTATCAAATCGAGGATACCCAGTCTGTGAGTGATACCACAAGCATGGCATGTGACAATTGGGTACACAAGACCTATGAGTTAATTAGGTGATAGTTGAGGGGGTATGTAACAAGAGTGACCAAGGCGTGCTCACTTAAGCACCTAGGAGGAAAGAAGTTACTAAGTTACTCTGGAGGGGCATACCCTAAAATTTTCTTATGGGACATGGAAGCTCAGTGGAAAAATGAGGATGAAAGAAGAGGGATGCTCAGTTATAGCCTCACCGAGGACTACAAGCACCGGTGGAATACACATCGGGAGAGCCTCTTAGAGTGGTGCAAGTTAAGAATCATGTTCTTTGTAATTTTTCTAGAAGAAATGTTCCCACAGTCATTCAAGATGACAATGGTAAAGAGAGCACTTCATTTCATATCCATGCATGTGAGAAGGCCTAGATAGGAGGCACATAAGCCTTGCCACCATCATTATGGGTACGTAAGATGTATTCCACTCTAAAATCTTGTGCGCGTGCATGGTATATCCATTTAGAAACCCGATAGATAGGAAATTGGTAGGACTCGACAACTAATCTCATCCAAGCTTTTGAATATCGAAGCACAAAGCCATCAGTGGATAAGGCATTGCAAGTGATCAAACACCTTATGATGGGGGATAGTTCCATGGAGGAAGACATGCTACTATATTTGCTAGGTGATCCTAGTTTAGAGGCACATTTCGATGAGGATGAGTCGAGTAGATGTAGTTTGAGCAAGCATGCATAGAAAAGGAAAAAGGAAATATGGTTTATGTCATAGATGGAGAGGAAATGGAGAGTCTAGATGTTAACCACTTTGTAGGTGCACACAATGTTATAGATAACACTAATGAAAGGACACATGCTTACCATGAGCCTTTAAAAATGAAGAAGGTTAACATTGGGTCAGAGATAGAACCCAAGGAAGCAATCATTGGAGACTATTGGTCGAAAAGGAGGTCTTAAAGATCATTGATCTGTTACACGAATTTTAGGATTTATTCCCTCACGGGTATCATGAACTCAAGGGCATCCACCATTCCTTAGGGGAGATGAAGATAAAACTAAAGGAAGGTGCATACCCAATCCAGAAGAGGCCATACCAGATGAATCCAAATTTACACGTACAGTCAAGGAGGAGATAGACAAAATGATAGTGTCAGGTATCATTGAGGCTATGGAAGAATCAGAATGGATAAGCCCAATGGTCATCAACATCAAAAAGGATGGGAGGATAAGGATCTGTGTTGACTATAGGGACCTAAATGCAATATGTGTCATTGATCCCTTCCCTACCCCATTTATTGAAGAAATATTAGAGGGAGTGGTCAGGGTGCGAAGTTTACTCCTTCATAGATGGGTTCTTAGGGTACCACCAGTGTAGATTGCAAAGGAAGACCAGAGAAAGACAACTTTTTCCACTGAATGGGGAAGTTTTTCCTATATGGTCATGCCTTTTGGATTGAATAATGCACCTGTTGTGTTCTTGTGCATTGTAGTGCAAGCCTTTCAGAACTTCATCCATAAATTTCTTCAGGTCTATTTGGATGATTGGATTGTGTATGGTCTAGTCAAGGACCATTGTGATAACTTAAGACTAATGTTTGAAAGGTGTCAATAGTTGAGGATATCCCTCAACATCAAGAATTGTGTCTTTGCTACCCCATTTGGAACCTTATTGGGACATATCATATGTAAGGAAGGCTTACTAGTAGATCCCACCAAGGTTGTAGCCATTGTGGGTTTAGGGGAGCCTACTAGCCAAAGCGTCATGCGTGGATTCCTTGGGCATACAAGTTATTATAGGAAGTTCATCAAGGGATATGCCAAGATCGCCACACCCTTGGAGAAATTACTTAGACACAAGAGTGTCTTTCATTGGGGAGAGGTGCAAAAAGGGCATTTGAAACTCTGAAGGATAGACTTGTCACAACACCCATTCTCTATTTCCCCATTTGGGATAAACCTTTCCATGTTCATGTGGATGCCTCTGGTATAGCCATTGGAGCAGTACTGGACACAACTTGGTGAAGGAATTATTGACCATCCCTTATGCTTTGTAAGTAGAAAGTTAACATCAGCAAAACAAAATTACACCACTACTGAGCACGAAGCACTATCCATGATCTACGCACTACACAAGTTTAGGAAATATCTACTAGCAACACCATTTGTATTCTACATGGACCACATGACATTAAAATACTTGGTAAAAATTCCATTCTGCAAGGGTGCATATGTCAATGGGTCCTACTATTCTAAGAATTTGAGTTCACAGTGGTTGTCAAGCTAGGAAAGAGTAATTCAGGCTCGATCAGATATGTGATTTCTTGTAAAAGGATGTGTTCCTCGATTAAGAAATCATGCTTGATATGTACTGTATTTTCTTTGCAGATCTTTGACTGAGTCAGAATATGATTAGACTCTTTTATTTATTTCATTTTGCATCTGAGTTTAATCTGATCTCGGAATGAATTATAGAGTTATCCATCTATAATACCTAGCCTTGGATCAGTGGAATTGATCCAAGTATTGCTTTAAGTTTGTTCGTGATGAATTAAAAAATTACAGACCTTGAACAGGTTGCAAGGTCTAGAAGCATTGAATAAGCTAGTCCGGAGTATAACTCAGGTTGAACATGTGAAATGAATTGGTTCCCGATATCGAAGTATATCTGGAAGGTCTCGATCGTGGACCAGGTAATAATTCGGTTTCATACAATTCTGCAGCCTAAGGCAGAACAGGAGCTAACCCTGTTCAAGAATGTATGATGTAGGTCTTTTTCTGAGCATACAGAATGTAGACCTAACTGGAATTATTAATGTTTAGTAACCTAAAACTAAACCTAACCTAGGGGTTAGATTAGTGTTAATCTAACCTAGACCTAGGCTAAGAGCTAATGTCCTAAGTTAGTATCTATGTTTATGGAAGTTAGATTAGGTGTTATCCTAAATTCTAACCTAAGTTACTAACCTATCTATTGAACAAGAATGTATGGGGACCTATGGAGGGGTGCGAACCATGGGCGGCGTTTTCTATGTTATTTAATGCAAAGGATAAGTATGAAGGACAGGCATTGGCGGAGGTTTTAGAAACGGCTAATTGAGCCGACGTGGCAGTTCGCCAAAACTAAAAATGGTCTTGAAATTCTCTTTGTCTATCGCCAACTTTGGCGGTCGGTGGCAGTTGAGTTTAAGCGGGAAAATTGGAGTAAATGCATTCAATGAGCTTGGAAGTCGAGCTCGGAACTCGCGAGAAGGCATGCAAACTGGAAGTTTGTTGGTTTGTTTGGCTTATCGCGAATTTTGGTTTTCCTTCTTCCTGTTCACTGGTTCTTCGCACCAGTCTTCTTGGAGTTGCATGGCGAGTATGAGGGTATCTAGCTCTTTTCTCTGGCAAGGAAAATATATATGTTATGGAGATAGCAAAATTTTGTTGGTCGCTCTAACTTGGAAAAGGAAAAGGAAGTCCGAGCTCTTCCAGTGGTCTGCTTCGGAATTTTGAGCAAAAATCCAGGCATGTTAGGCCCTAACCTTTAAAAATCTTGCTGTCTTTCAAGTGATTTCATTAGAACAACTCTGTTCAAATGTTTTGAGAAAATAGATGATTTTTCCTATGGTTGTCTGGTGTGATTTTTGCACTGTATCTTCTTGCTGGAATGACTTGTCATTTATCCCTTGATGGGTGTTTATTATTTTCAAACTGTGGCTTTGTTTCTTTGTGTTTGCATTCTGGCTTAAATATACGAAATATATGAAAAGTAGGAATGCTCGGCCTGATTCGGCGATAGCTCATAAATTATTCCTGTGAAGGGTATAAGCCACTGTTATGATTGTCGATTTTTAGTCGTCGACGCTTGTTGTTGATACTAGCCGTCAATACTGGTTGTGGGTACTCGCAGAAAGGAATACTGTTGGACTTTTGTTGACTGCTCAGTTTATATTGAACCTTTGTAAGCTCTGTTGTGGTTATTGATGATAGTGGCTATTGATACTTGTTGGGTTTCGTTTCGTCTTTTAAAAAAATGTTGGGAAGAGGTATCTTACTGTGTTACAGTAATTCTTTATGACTATGCCGGAGATGTTTTTCCCTTACTTTGTGGTTATGGGTTTATACCCGTTAACAGTATGCAATATATATATAGGTTTATATTTGTTATAATCAGTACGACTCTGTGGAGTCGATTGAATGATTTATATATATATTTGAACCACTGTTCAAGTTAAATATAATTGAATATTGGTATTTGATGTGCCAGCGACTTAAGGGAATAACATGTATTTCGTCCTCTCATTATTTTTGTAAGAAAACCTTCGTATCGCAAGGATTTTGTGGTATAGATTCTTTAAGTGTATTTTTACATCGACATTCTGTGCAAATTTGTGTAAAAATAATTGGCAAGGGTTCAGTCAGATTCCTTGTTTTGAATCAGTAATTAGATTTGCTTTGTCTGATTTTTATTATGCACCGTTGATGGGCTCAGATGGAATCATATGCAATTATTTGTCTGGTTACTGTTGTTCGGATTCAGTTGAATTCTTGGAAGGTAACCTGTATTTTAGTCTCATATTGAACCTGATTTTTGGGACACTGTCGTTTTGTCACTGTTTGAGTTCCTTGAGTATGGATAATTATCATGTGTCCTGGCTCTGTTGAAGTGAGTCGCGGATACCATACTTTAAACTTGAATGCGCCAGGTGAGAATAGATATGCTATATTCCTTTCCGTTTATTCCAGTCCGATTGAGACTGAGTATGTTTCGGAAATTTTGTGTGATTGTCTTGGCATAGTCTTAAGGAAACATCAAATTGCTTAATGCAATGAAGTCTGTTGTTGATCGTGATATACTAGAGGTTCTTTGATTTCGAACTTGGGTCGAAAAGCCTTGCTGTGTATAAAAGGGACTAGCATTGGGCTATAGGTTGATATATGGGATTGTAAGCGTGTTTGTCTTCTGTTGCATAACTATCCTGCCTTGAGCTGGACTGATCTAAAGCCGTCGACTGCACCTCGACAGGCAATGTGGTGATTTTCATGTTGTTTAACGCTTCTTGTAGAGTCTGTTTGGTTGATAGACTTCACTATTGACGTGTTAGCCACTGTACAGGAGTTTTTGCTGTGTTCGATTTTTATTAAGACAGTGATTCTTCTTGTGGTTTGTCGGACTTGTTCGTATACATACTGGATGAATGCTTTCCATATGTGGAGACGGTACAGTAGTGAACTTGTGTGAAGGGAAGTGTGAATGATTTGTTTCTTTCTCTTCTATTATTTTAATACTTGTTGGTATCTGTCTAACAGTTGGAATTGTTCTTGTATCTTATTAGTGGAATCACGATTTGCTATGATATTCCATTTCCTGATGAAAGTAACGATCTGTCCAATGTTGCTGATCTTGGATTCAAGATAATTGTTTGATACTTTCGTTCTTTGATTCTTAATATTTGATGAAATATTTGAGAAATGTTTAGGACTATTCTGTAACGATGATAGAGTTACACGTTTGTAGTCATTTTTGTATTACAAAGGCATAGTCTGATTATGTTTACTTGTTTGGATAATTGATCTCATTTAAACAGGGTGTTTAATGAAAACAATTGACGGATTGCAATTGTTTTAAAAGTTAGTGCTTATCATGCTCAGTTCATCGAACTGACTCATGTTGACTATTTTTGCAGATGGTTGCCGTAAGTGGTAAAGCATGCAGATCTGACAGGATGATCAGATTGTTTAATTTGATTTATAATAAATTTCAGCTTGATTTTTCTAAATGTACTAAATGTGGAAAGATGTTCCTTTTCCATTGAGCATTGTATCAAGTATGCTGAATGTCTAAAATGTATAGATCTGAGAGGAATGGAAATAAGTATTTGTTACTTATGTGTTGTATTCTTAATTCTGATAGTTGACCTTCTTCGGTTTATATATCGGAGTGGCAATGTTATCCTTGTGTAATTTGGATGCTTTTGTGATTGTCAATGAAAGCTTATAAGGAAATGTGATTGAATTCTTATGAGTGATTAGTAGTTCTAATTTGATCTATCGAAGCAAAATTGAAATTTAAATCATTGTCTTTTTAAAAGATAGGGTTAAAATGAACCTAAGCAGAACACTAATCAAGCTGAATTAAATTACTAATCCCTAGTCCTGAGCATGACAGGACAACATTAAATTGGATTCTTAATCATTTATATCTTGATGCTAATAAGTATGATATAAATTCAGTTAAGAGAACTGATATAAATCTAATGGGGTTCAGATGGCAATCTCATGTGAAGGTTATGAGATATTGTCCAATTCTGTTGTTTTAGAATCATGTGTATTCTAATAACTCCTTGATGAGACCTTAGCCTTAATATCTCCACCATGCAATGGGTTTTATTGAGGAAGGTCATCTTAAGACGAAGAATCCAGGGATCGGGAAAGACTAACCCTAGGGAAAAGTCTTTAAGTAATTTAAACTCAAAGTGCGTAACGCATATTTTTATTAAGTAGATCTTTTCGAGGCGGATTTAAAGGTTGATGACACAAGTCAACTGCAGGGTTGTACCTCCGAGAAGATTAGGATCTTCTCGAAGTTACAACAATGCAGGTGACTTATGACGACACCCTTTGCATTGATCGCTAAGATTTACACTTTGATCTCGAACGAGTTACTCAGGGACCGATTAGGAATGTGGTCATGTTATAAGGCTGCCTAGAGATTCGGGTATCATGACACACTGGTTTAACTGCAGGGTTAAACCAAGATGTCATCGTATCCCTAACCCTCGTGGGCATCCATATAACATTATCACCTTGTTAATCTGTCTCCGAGTGATTAAGTTGTGATAGGAAGGACTGACAGAAGTCGGTATAAGACATTCTATATAACATAAGAATGGGGTGAAGGGCGTATTCCAGATTGACGAGTATGCCGTTAAGGAATACGAGACATAAACAGTATGTTTCAAATCTTTGGCCAAAGTATCGCAAGTTGCTGATTGCGTTGTCCTAATTCACCTAGTCTAAGGGATGAGATGCCGATGAATAATGGTAACAATTATTCAGTTAGGTTCCTTGGATAGAGCATTCTAATTCCCAGAATAGGGAAGAGAACCGCAAGAGTAAAGTGTTAAATAAAAACACCAACTCTTATTACTCATGAATAGATCGGTAGATTACCGAGTCATGGAATGAATAGATCGGAGGTACTCCGAGTCATTACAGCTGCATATGGTTGTCTGTTATATGAATGGTTATTTGATTTGTGAGTTCTAAATTATGTATTTAGAACCAGGATGCAATTATCAAAAAAAAAAAAATCACTTGTTCTAAGGTATAAATTGAGGATGTTACATCTTGGTATCAGAGCTGAAGGTTGCAGCTCTTGGACCTATTGTGTCCATAATCTGATAAAAACCTGAATTTTCTTGTAACAGAAAATGGTTAGAACAAGGGGGAACGTTGCGAATAATGCTCCACCTGAAGGAGGAGCGGCAACAACCCAGAAACTTGATGAGATCCTTGCTGCCCTGTTGGACACAAGAGATCGCTTAGCTGTACTTGAACAACAGGTGATGGGAAATGAGGAGGATGAAGAAGCTGATAATAATAATCAGCAACCTCCTGAGGACAACCCCGACATGGGTGTTGATGTTAATGCTGGGAATGCACCTGTCCAACCAGAAAACAAAAAGGCCAGATTGGCAGCAGAACTCACTAATGATATAAAAAGGATAAGTCCACCTAAGTATGATGGCACCACATTAGGAGATGGAGCTGAGAACTGGCTCAGCGAAATGGAGAAGTACTTTGCAATAAGGAACTTCTCAGAGGAAACCAAAGCTATTTGGGGAGCCTATCAGCTTTCCCACGAAGCATCTTCGTGGTGGGATAGCCGTAAAGCTGAACTAAACATTGATGAGACCAATATTACTTGGGATCAATTTAAAGGCTATTTTAGGCAACGTTGGCTGCCACAACTTTTCTATGATCAGAAAATGACAGAATTTCAGAACTTAGCTCAAGGGAAGCTAACGGTAACTGAATACTGGGAGCGGTTTACAAAACTCCTCAAGTATGTACCGCAGTATCAAACTGACGAAAAGTTCAGAATACGGAAATTCATCATGGGATTGAATCCCGTGATAGGGGGAGAGGTCGATGTTCACAGTCCAACCACTATGGAAGGAGTTGTTGAAAAGGCCATAAGGCAAGAACAGAAATTAAAGGCTATTTCTGCTCATAAGGAGGAAGTGCGGAAGAAGACTGCAAACCCTTCTTCAACCTCTCTTGCACCCAGAAAAGGACCATGGAAAAAGTTTGGAAACAAGAGTAAGTTTCCAGGAGATAACAATAAGAAAGCAGCAGTAAATAAGCCTGCTGGAAATGTAAGGGATAATTTTGTTAAAAATTATAACAATGGGCAGAAGCCCTATGGAGGACAACGTGACAATTACAAAACTGGAGGCAACTTTGAGCCTAAAAAGGGACCTGTAGGAGGCTACTACAATTGTGGCAAAGATCACTACGCAAATCAGTGCCCTTTGAAGAAGGATGATCGTAATCAAAGATAAGATACATGCCGATGTAGCGGAGAGCAAAGCAAGCTGAAAAGCAAGTGACACCTATAGAAGTTCCGGGTAAGTTATTCGGCATACCTGTCACTATTCTTTTTGATACAGGAGCTACTGAATGTTTTATATCTAATAAACTTGCTTCTAAACTTAAAAGAAAAGCTGGAAAAATGGATAAATCTTGGACTGTACAGTATGGTAATAATTCTGTTCATACAGTGAGTATGTGTCTTTTTGGGGCAGTCCTTGACTTACCTAACTTTTCCACGGAAGTTGATCTCTATGTCGCACCTTTAGGATCGTATGACATTGTCATCGGTGTCAATTGGTTAGCTGACCATAAAGCAAAGGTAGACTGCTATGAAAAGAACATAAAATGTTTAGACGATCACTGGAGTCAGCAGAGATTCAAGGTGTGAAACGGGAAATTTCAGTTAGAAAACTGTCAGCTATGCAGCTTAAAAAGGCTAAAAATAAAGGATGTACCCTTTATGCAGTAAAGATATCTGAATCTTCAGAAGAAAATGATGATTTCATGAAAAGATTCCCTCTTTTACAAAGTTTCAGGGATGTTTTTCCTGAGGAATTACCAGGGTTACCACCCAAGAGAGAATTTGACTTCACCATTGAAATCAAGCCAGGAACAGAACCTATATCCAAAGCGCCTTATCGGATGACTACTACAGAGTTAGTCGAGCTTAAGGCACAGTTGCAAGAACTTTTGTCTAAAGGATTGATTAGACCAAGTGTTTCACCTTGGGGAGCGCCTGTAATATTTGTGAAAAAGAAGGATGGAACACTAAGGCTGTGTATTGATTATCGGATGTTGAACAAAGCAACAGTCAAGAACCGATATCCACTTCCTAGGATCGACGATCTGTTTGATCAGATGCGTGGAGCAGCGGTTTATTCTAAGATAGACCTTCGATCTGGTTACCATCAGTTAAGGATTAGAGAGGAAGACATTCATAAAACAGCTTTCCGAACAAGGTACGGACATTATGAATTCACAGTTCTACCCTTTGGATTAACTAATGCACCCACAGCCTTTATGAATTTAATGAACAATATTTTTCAAGAATACCTGGACAAGTTTGTACTTGTATTCTTGGATGATATTCTCATTTATTCTAAAAGCGTTGAGGAGCACAATGAGCATTTGAAGATAGTTTTGGGAATTTTGAGAAAAAGAAAGTTGTATGGTAAGTTATCCAAATGTTCTTTCTTTGATTCAGAAGTTCACTATTTGGGTCATGTTATAAGTAAAGAAGGAATCGCTGTAGATCCTTCAAAAATAGTGGCAATAACTGAGTGGCCTGCACCAAAGAATGTGCACGAAGTAAGAAGCTTCATGGGTCTTGCTGGTTATTATAGAAAATTTGTAAAGGATTTTTCTAAAGTAGCTGCACCAATAACTTCATTGCAGAAGAAGGATAAGAAATTCATATGGAATGATAAGTGCGAAGCGGCTTTCAAAAGTTTGAAAGACCAGTTGACTTCTGCACCTATACTAGCTGTACCAGACCCTAATGGGAGTTTTACTGTTGTAACGGATGCTTCTGGGGAAGGCCTTGGAGGTGTTTTGCTACAAAATGATCAGGTCATAGCATATGAAAGTAGAAAACTTAAGTTACATGAGCTGAATTATGCCCCTCATGATTTGGAACTTGCTGCCATTGTTCATGCACTTCAAGTCTGGAGACACTACTTACTTGGGAAACCTTTTGAGCTGAAAACTGATCACTTAGGACTGAAATATATTTTTACTCAGCCCAATCTGAATGCCAGATAGAGAAGGTGGTTAGAATTTTTATCACAATATGACCTTGATATTAGCTATATCAAAGGTAAGGAGAATAGAGTAGCTGATGCTCTAAGTCGTAGGAGGCACATTTCTACTCTTATAACATTAAGAACTCAGTTTAAAGACGAGGTAAAAAGTGCCTCAGAATTAGATGCATACTTTAAGCAAGTAAAAGCAGCGCTTGCTGCAGAACCAAAGGATATAAGGTATAAAGGTTTTCATTTTGATAATGAAGGAATCTTGCGTTATGAAAACAGGGTATATGTACCTATGCTGAACGATTTGAGAAATAAATTGTTAGTTGAATTTCATAATTCACCTTTCTCTGGACACCCAGGTATCACAAAAATGCTTGCTGATTTGAAACAACAATACTTTTGGAAAGGTATGAAAAAGGATGTAATTAATTTTGTGACTCATTGTCTGGAATGTCAGCGGGTGAAGGCAGAACATATGCACCCTGCTGGACTGCTATATCCTCATAGCATACCGCAGTACAAATGGCAAGTAATAACCATGGATTTTGTACAAGGACTACCTATGTCCAGGAATAAACATGATGTTATCCTGGTAGTTGTTGATAAACTGACCAAGGTAGCTCATTTCATCGCTGGAAATCTAAAGGATGATTCACCAGTGCTGGCCAAAAGATTCGTACACGAAATTTTCAGATTGCATGGTGTACCAGAATTGATTATATCTGACAGGGATCCTAGAATGACGTCAAGGTTTTGGCAAACGCTTAACGCAGCTCTTGGAATGAAACTAAACTTCAGTTCTGCATATCATCCGGAAACGGATGGACAAACTGAGAGGGTAAATCAAGTGTTGGAGGACATGTTGCGTATGTATTGCATGGATCAACAGTATAAATGGGAAGAGTATCTTCCATTAGTTGAGTTCGCATACAACAATACTTATCACTCATCTCTTAAAATGGCACCATTTGAAGCACTTTATGGAAGAAAGTGCAGAACCCCTGTTAGTTGGGACAGTGTTGAGGATAGAGTGGTAATTGGACCAGAGATTCTCACAGAAATGGAACAGCAAGTTAAGCTGATTCGTGAACGACTAAAGGAAGCAGCGGATAGACAGAAGAGCTATGCTGACCTTAAGCGGGTTGATAGAAGGTTTGAGCTTGGTGATAAGGTTTTTCTTCGTGTTAAACCCAGAAAGAGTTCTATAACTTTTGGCAAGGCTGCCAAGTTGTCACCTCGATTCGTGGGACCTTTCGAAATTGTCGAAATAATCAATCCTGTAGCTTATCGTTTAGCATTGCCACCTGCTTTATCTCGCATGCATGATGTTTTCCATATTTCTTTGCTTAAGAAATACGTTTCAGATCTGTCACATGTTTTAAATTGGAATTCCTTGCAGGTCCAAGACCCAGGAATAATCATGGTTAAACCCACACGAGTGCTGGAAACTCACCAATTGCATTTAAGAAATCATGAAATACAGCAATGTAAGGTCCAGTGGGACCAGTTTAACGAGGAGAGTGCAACTTGGGAAAATCTAGAAGAGATGAAAATTGCTTTTCCTTCTCTTTTTCAACAGAATGAAATCTGTTGACAAAGCATTCTTTTCAGAACTTACTTTTTTTTTTAAAAGTATTTATGAAAGCCAGATGAAAGCAAACATTATTCAGGTTGAATAAAATGTGTTGTGACATTGATTTCTGGAACTATTCAAATATGAAATAGTCACATTATTTGTGTACTGATAAATTGATTGACCTGAAGGTTAATTTAATATGTAATTCATCGGGACGATGAATCTTTTTAGGAGGGAAGCATGTAACACCCTGAACTGTTGTTACTTTCTCCTGAGCATACAAGTGTTGATATGTGATTTCTTGTAAAAGGATGTGTTCCTCGATTAAGAAATCATGCTTGATATGTACTGTATTTTCTTTGCAGATCTTTGACTGAGTCAGAATATGATTAGACTCTTTTATTTATTTCATTTTGCATCTGAGTTTAATCTGATCTCGGAATGAATTATAGAGTTATCCATCTATAATACCTAGCCTTGGATCAGTGGAATTGATCCAAGTATTGCTTTAAGTTTGTTCGTGATGAATTAAAAATTACAGACCTTGAACAGGTTGCAAGGTCTAGAAGCATTGAATAAGCTAGTCCGAGTATAACTCGGTTGAACATGTGAAATGAATTGGTTCCCGATATCGAAGTATATCTGGAAGGTCTCGATCGTGGACCAGGTAATAATTCGGTTTCATACAATTCTGCAGCCTAAGGCAGAACAGGAGCTAACCCTGTTCAAGAATGTATGATGTAGGTCTTTTTCTGAGCATACAGAATGTAGACCTAACTGGAATTATTAATGTTTAGTAACCTAAAACTAAACCTAACCTAGGGGTTAGATTAGTGTTAATCTAACCTAGACCTAGGCTAAGAGCTAATGTCCTAAGTTAGTATCTATGTTTATGGAAGTTAGATTAGGTGTTATCCTAAATTCTAACCTAAGTTACTAACCTATCTATTGAACAAGAATGTATGGGGACCTATGGAGGGGTGCGAACCATGGGCGGCGTTTTCTATGTTATTTAATGCAAAGGATAAGTATGAAGGACAGGCATTGGCGGAGGTTTTAGAAACGGCTAATTGAGCCGACGTGGCAGTTCGCCAAAACTAAAAATGGTCTTGAAATTCTCTTTGTCTATCGCCAACTTTGGCGGTCGGTGGCAGTTGAGTTTAAGCGGGAAAATTGGAGTAAATGCATTCAATGAGCTTGGAAGTCGAGCTCGGAACTCGCGAGAAGGCATGCAAACTGGAAGTTTGTTGGTTTGTTTGGCTTATCGCGAATTTCGGTTTTCCTTCTGCCTGTTCACTGGTTCTTCGCACCAGTCTTCTTGGAGTTGCATGGCGAGTATGAGGGTATCTAGCTCTTTTCTCTGGCAAGGAAAATATATATGTTATGGAGATAGCAAAATTTTGTTGGTCGCTCTAACTTGGAAAAGGAAAAGGAAGTCCGAGCTCTTCCAGTGGTCTGCTTCGGAATTTTGAGCAAAAATCCAGGCATGTTAGGCCCTAACCTTTAAAAATCTTGTTGTCTTTCAAGTGATTTCATTAGAACAACTCTGTTCAAATGTTTTGAGAAAATAGATGATTTTTCCTATGGTTGTCTGGTGTGATTTTTCCACTTTGTATCTTCTTACAGGAATGACTTGTCATTTATCCCTTGATGGGTGTTTATTATTTTCGAACTGTGGCTTTGTTTCTTTGTGTTTGCATTCTGGCTTAAATATACGAAATATATGAAAAGTAGGAATGCTCGGCCTGATTCGGTGATAGCTCATAAATTATTCCTGTGAAGGGTATAAGCCACTGTTATGATTGTCGATTTTTAGTCGTCGACGCTTGTTGTTGATACTAGCCATCAATACTTGGTTGTGGGTACTCAGCGAAAGGAATACTTGTTGGACTTTTGTTGACCGCTCGTTTATATTGAACCTTTGTAAGCTCTTGTGGTTATTGATGATAGTGGCTATTGATACTTGTTGGGTTTCGTTTCGTCTTTTAAAAAAATGTTGGGAAGAGGTATCTTACTGTGTTACAGTAATTCTTTATGACTATGCCGGAGATGTTTTTCCCTTACTTTGTGGTTATGGGTTTATACCCGTTAACAATATATATATATATAGGTTTATATTTGTTATAATCAGTACGACTCTGTGGAGTCGATTGAATGATTTATATATATATTTGAACCACTGTTCAAGTTAAATATAATTGAATATTGGTATTTGATGTGCCAGCGACTTAAGGGAATAACATGTATTTCGTCCTCTGTTATTTTTGTAAGAAAACCTTCGTATCGCAAGGATTTTGTGGTACAGATTCTTTAAGTGTATTTTTACATCGACATTCTGTGCAAATTTGTGTAAAAATAATTGGCAAGGGTTCAGTCGGATTCCTTGTTTTGAATCAGTAATTAGATTTGCTTTGTCTGATTTTTATTATGCACCGTTGATGGGCTCAGATGGAATCATATGCAATTATTTGTCTGGTTACTGTTGTTCGGATTCAGTTGAATTCTTGGAAGGTAACCTGTATTTTAGTCTCATATTGAACCTGATTTTTGGGACACTGTCGTTTTGTCACTGTTTGAGTTCCTTGAGTATGGATAATTATCATGTGTCCTGGCTCTGTTGAAGTGAGTCGCGGATACCATACTTTAAACTTGAATGCGCCCAGGTGAGAATAGATATGCTATATTCCTTTCCGTTTATTCCAGTCCGATTGAGACTGAGTATGTTTCGGAAATTTTGTGTGATTGTCTTGGCATAGTCTTAAGGAAACATCAAATTGCTTAATGCAATGAAGTCTGTTGTTGATCGTGATATACTAGAGGTTCTTTGATTTCGAACTTGGGTCGAAAAGCCTTGCTTTGTGTATAAAAGGGACTAGCATTGGGCTATAGGTTGATATATGGGATTGTAAGCGTGTTTGTCTTCTGTTGCATAACTATCCTGCCTTGAGCTGGACTGATCTAAAAGCCGTCGACTGCACCTCGACAGGAAATGTGGTGATTTTCATGTTGTTTAACGCTTCTTGTAGAGTCTGTTTGGTTGATAGACTTCACTATTGACGTGTTAGCCACTGTACAGGAGTTTTTGCTTGTGTTCGATTTTTATTAAGACAGTGATTCTTCTTGTGGTTTGTCGGACTTGTTCGTATACATACTGGATGAATGCTTTCCATATGTGGAGACGGTACAGTAGTGAACTTGTGTGAAGGGAAGTGTGAATGATTTGTTTCTTTCTCTTCTATTATTTTAATACTTGTTGGTATCTGTCTAACAGTTGGAATTGTTCTTGTATCTTATTAGTGGAATCACGATTTGCTATGATATTCCATTTCTGATGAAAGTAACGATCTTCCAATGTTGCTGATCTTGGATTCAAGATAATTGTTTGGATACTTTCGTTCTTTGATTCTTAATATTTGATGAAATATTTGAGAAATGTTTAGGACTATTCTGTAACGATGATAGAGTTACACGTTTGTAGTCATTTTTGTATTACAAAGGCATAGTCTGATTATGTTTACTTGTTTGGATAATTGATCTCATTTAAACAGGGTGTTTAATGAAAACAATTGACGGATTGCAATTGTTTTAAAAGTTAGTGCTTATCATGCTCAGTTCATCGAACTGACTCATGTTGACTATTTTTGCAGATGGTTGCCGTAAGTGGTAAAGCATGCAGATCTGACAGGATGATCAGATTGTTTAATTTGATTTATAATAAATTTCAGCTTGATTTTCTAAATGTACTAAATGTGGAAAGATGTTCCTTTTCCATTGAGCATTGTATCAAGTATGCTGAATGTCTAAAATGTATTTGTATAGATCTGAGAGGAATGGAAATAAGTATTTGTTACTTATGTGTTGTATTCTTAATTCTGATAGTTGACCTTCTTCGGTTTATATATCGGAGTGGCAATGTTATCCTTGTGTAATTTGGATGCTTTTGTGATTGTCAATGAAAGCTTATAAGGAAATGTGATTGAATTCTTATGAGTGATTAGTAGTTCTAATTTGATCTATCGAAGCAAAATTGAAATTTAAATCATTGTCTTTTTAAAAGATAGGGTTAAAATGAACCTAAGCAGAACACTAATCAAGCTGAATTAAATTACTAATCCCTAGTCCTGAGCATGACAGGACAACATTAAATTGGATTCTTAATCATTTATATCTTGATGCTAATAAGTATGATATAAATTCAGTTAAGAGAACTGATATAAATCTAATGGGGTTCAGATGGCAATCTCATGTGAAGGTTATGAGATATTGTCCAATTCTGTTGTTTTAGAATCATGTGTATTCTAATAACTCCTTGATGAGACCTTAGCCTTAATATCTCCACCATGCAATGGGTTTTATTGAGGAAGGTCATCTTAAGACGAAGAATCCAGGGATCGGGAAAGACTAACCCTAGGGGAAAAGTCTTTAAGTAATTTAAACTCAAAGTGCGTAACGCATATTTTTATTAAGTAGATCTTTTCGAGGTGGATTTAAAGGTTGACGACACAAGTCAACTGCAGGGTTGTACCTCCGAGAAGATTAGGATCTTCTCGAAGTTACAACAATGCAGGTGACTTATGACGACACCCTTTGCATTGATCGCTAAGATTTACACTTTGATCTCGAACGAGTTACTCAGGGACCGATTAGGAATGTGGTCATGTTATAAGGCTGCCTAGGAGATTCGGGGTATCATGACACACTGGTTTAACTGCAGGGTTAAACCAGTATGTCATCGTATCCCTAACCCTCGTGGGCATCCATATAACATTATCACCTTGTTAATCTTTCTCCGAGTGATTAAGTTGTGATAGGAAGGACTGATAGAAGTCGGTATAAGACATTCTATATAACATAAGAATGGGGTGAAGGGCATATTCCAGATTGACGAGTATGCCGTTAAGGAATACGAGACATAAACAGTATGTTTCAAATCTTTGGCCAAAGTATCGCAAGTTGCTGATTGCGTTGTCCTAATTCACCTAGTCTAAGGGATGAGATGCCGATGAATAATGGTAACAATTATTCAGTTAGGTTCCTTGGACAGAGCATTCTGAATTCCCAGAATAGGGAAGAGAACCGCAAGAGTAAAGTGTTAAATAAAAACACCAACTCTTATTACTCATGAATAGATCGGTAGATTACCGAGTCATGGAATGAATAGATCGGAGGTACTCCGAGTCATTACAAATTGCATATGGTTTCTCATATATGAATGGTTATTTGATTTGTGAGTTCTAAATTATGTATTTAGAACCAGGATGTAATTATCAAAAAAAAAAATTCACTTGTTCTAAGGTATAAATTGAGGATGTTGTAGGCCCCATTTCACCAAATAGGCTTAGGATAGGATCACTCTATGTAATGACTTGCATGGATTATTTAACAAGATGGGAAAAATTAGTGCCTACTAAAGATTGTAGACAGTGACTACAACAATCGGTTTCCTATGGGAAAATATTATTACACTTTGTATCGATGCCCATTGAGATTTACCGGTGATAGGGGTACACATTTTCTAAATGAGACCATTAGGGTTATATTAGAAAATTTAATGGTGGCTCATCATAAGACTACCCCTTACCATCCACAAGAAAATGGAACTTTTGAGGCATTTAATAAAATACCGAGTCATACGGTGACCAAATTTTTAATGTTGGTAGATGAGATTGGGATGAAAAAGTATCAGTAGTTCTATGGGTGTATAGGACAACCTATAAGAGGTTGAATAAAGCCACACCATTCTAATTGGTGTTTGGCATAGAGGTTATCTTACCCATTGAATTTATGTTACCTTCTCTGTATAATGCGCGCAGGAGGATTGGCCGACAAACAAGCACTGGAGGAAAGGATTGACAAATTGATGAAATTAGATGAGAGACAATCATTGGCTAGGTGGATTCAAAAGACTGAAAAGGATAAAAAAAAGCATGGCATGATCGCCACATCAGAAACAAACAATTTGAGATTGGGTAGATGGTATTGTTATATGATTCTAAGTTTTTGTGCCATCCCGGAAAGCTAAAAGTCCATTGGTTGGGTCCCTATATCATCTCGGATATCCTTAATTTAGGTGCATGCTAGTTGAGAGCACTTTGGATGGAATGAGATTACCAGGCCATTTCAATGGAAGTAGGCTAAAGCCCTACTATAAATAAGTCTTCTTGGTGTTTGTAATAAGGTAGTTTTTCCATTTAGTATAAGTTTCCCTTTATGCAATTTTCCTTTCTTGTGTTTCCCTTTCTTGTCATTTGTTCTGTTGTTTGTTTTATGCCTTGGGCGTCGGTAACCACATTAATTTTTAAAGGTTGTGCATGCGCAAAGGACCACACATTTGTTTTAGTGTGGGGTGGAGTAATGCGAAGTATAGGCCCATAATACAAATTGAACTGGCAGTAGAAGTTACGGTGAATTTCCTAGTTGATGGATACAAAGCACGTAAGGATGAAGGAAGCGCATGGAAGAAGAGGTGGAAAAAAAATGTTGGTGTTAGGATAAGACCAAAGAAACCATGTATAGAGAGAAGTGTAGGAACAACACGAGGTAGGCGAGAGAAAAAATTAGGTGAAGGGCAGAAGAAGTGCCTTCGGTGTTATTAACATGCACGTAAGAGTCTTATCATGATGGAATGTTTATATGCCGAAGGTTGTAGAAGTTTTTACGTGCAAGGTTGGGCATGTAAGTGAAGGTATGTAAGGTCGTATTGGTGGAAAAATTTGCATTTAATACTAAGTATGGTGGTAGGTAAAATAACATTTAATGTTAGAAAGAAGGAAAAACTATAAATAAGAAGTTAGGAACTTCATTATTTACCTTGAATTTACAAAGAGAAAAGAGCTCTTGCGAACTAGGGCATCCAAAGGCAATCTGTGTGAAGAAAAATTGAAGAAATTTGAGAGGACATGACTAGAGCAGATCCATAAACTAGTAGGAAAGGAGTACATGGGCATGAAGGAAGTTGTTGAAGCATCATCTTGTGGAAGAATTGTTCCATTTAGGTTTTGGCAGGGGCACAATGTTAGGAAGGTTTCCTCATGAGATTGAACATTGGGGTTAGATAGAGTGGTAGAGTAGAGCAAGGAGAAGATGTGTGAAGTGTTAACCTAACCAGAAGAATGGCACCAAAGAAAGCAACCATCTCACCTAAGAAGTAGAAGGGAAAGGACAAGGGGAAGAAAATGAGTGTCGTCACAAGAACAAATGAAGAATGGCATGTGGAGATGTAATACCTAGATGGGGTATTACTAGGAAAAGAATGGGAATCTCATTTACGAAAAATGTTTGTAAGTAACTATAATCACCGCACTAGCATGAAATAAAAGAAATGGCTTTGGAGTTGGTTCACCCAACAAATAAGAGGACACCAGAAGGCATGCCCATCTACAGTGACAAAGTAAAGGTTAAGTTGGAGAAGGTAGGATTACTACAAATTTACAAATTACCCTACTTTGGAAAACCTAAGTGCCTCTACCAGTGGCTAATGATGTACGTTCATGAAGACCACTTTTATTTCATGGGGTGCAAGATGTGCATAACTCCCTAGTAGATTTCCAAGTTCAAATACCTTATCTGCATAAGGGGATACCATTAATGATGACCTAAGATATAAGGAGGCCATCAAAGAAATAGTTGTTGCATATGAATTCTAGAAACGATTAGATACTTTGACATTACAAATATCCCAGACCCCATGATGAGGATGGCCACGTGCTTGGTAACCAAGATCAATGACCAAGAGAGATGGACTCAAGTAAAAAAGGCATGACTAAATGTGTTCTGGAAAATATCTGAGGGGACCATCTACAACTTATCCACTTTCATCATGGATGAAAGTATTAGTAGTGCACAAGAAGGAAAAAGATACTATTTGGCAATGTCCTCCTCACCATTGTTTTCTTAGAGATCAGAGTGCTTGATAGGCCGGAAAGGTTTGTTTGGGAGTACCTAAGAGGATCCCTCACCCGCGAAGTGGTTCGCAAAATATACTTGTGAGATAATGAAAACCACTCATAAGGTGCATTTAGAGAAATGGTACAAGTGCATGAGGTACACATTTAGGGTGGAATGGAGAATTCCGAGAAGCTACCCGTGCTCATGTAAGGACAAGAAAAATTCATGGTTTATCAACACTTCTATATTGGAAGATTCAGGTTGATGATGAAATAATGAGCCCATGGTGCAAGCTTACATTCTCCTTCACCGCGCAATAATTCTAAGTGGGGGTGAAAAGATTTAAAGAGGCCAAGATACTAAGGTTAGACCTTAGTGAGGTGGATCAAGACCATAGGGAGCTATGCGGAAAGTTTACCCCAAGAAGCGTGCATACGTAGAGAGATATGTCTCCCAAAAAAATACGAGATGTTGAAACCAAGATATTGCAAATTGCTAGAAGGGATGTAGAAGGAATATACCTTTGCATCAGGATAAAATTTGGAAAGGGAGCATACTTGGAAAATGATGTATCCATCCCTAAGTTCCCTAATGGAAGAAATAAGCCCACACTAAAGAAGAGGGAAAGGGAAGAGGTTCAAAAGCACCAATTGTTTGGGCTACACAAGTGGTAAGAATGCCGAAGACAAGTGCTAGGCCTAGTACTTATACATGGAGAAAGAAGTTCCCGATGAAATCAAATACTATAGAGGAAGAAGCACTGGAGCACGAGGAACCTATCACCGAAGAGGAGGAGAAGGAAGCAAAATCTCCTACCATGAAGAAGCGATGGTGACAAAAGAATATTTATTGGAGGATACAGAGAGTTTGGAGGCATATAGAATTGAAAGAGATGATGATGATGAAGATGAACCAGAGGTGAGGACCATCCTATATATGAGTTCCATCACTCGGAGGAGGAAGGAGAGGAAGAAGAAAATGAATACATATTATCCAAGAGGGAACATTACAAGGAAGAAGAGGATACTCAGGACAAGGGGGTAAGTGAGGAAGTTATAAAAGAACAAAGGACCCCAAGCCTCACTAAAGAACAAATAGATGAGGCCGCGGAGAAGGAAGTAGCCAAGATCATTGAAGACCTAGTAGAGCAAGAGATGGAATGCAACATGGACCTAGTGATGAAGGAAACAGAGGAGGAAAGCGTAGAAAAGGAATATGGCAGCATGGGAGGGGATCCTAGTTTGGTTGTAAGCTTTCCTAAGGCCATGCACATAAGGAGAAAAAGCATAGAGGCATCACAGGTTCAAAGGATGGGATATATTGATGACCCAAACAAGGTGTCTCATGCATGATTTCAAAGTACCATACCAACAGAGCAACTCTTTGCTATGGCATCATTTGATGAGGAACATGCACCCCGGATGAGGAAAATGCTTTCTTGGGCATTTGAGTCCCACATCGATAAACCAGAATTTGAAGTGAGCCAAGGGGCAATAATGAAGGTACTTGAATCAAAAGATGAAAATGCCTTGGTAAACTCTTAGCGGCTATTAGACAAAAAAATATACAACATGCTTAACAAATTTTTGTTGAAGTAGAGGCCAAAATCTTTGGGAGGAATGACAGGTGAAGTTACTAGAGGCATAACTAGAGAAAAGGGAAGAGGAGCTAGAGAAAAGAACCAAGGAGTTAAACCGGGAGGAACTAATCGGTGCACAGCTATGGAG
The DNA here is from genome assembly GCA_018340775.1 of Taxus wallichiana var. yunnanensis. Classification (NCBI taxonomy): domain Eukaryota; kingdom Viridiplantae; phylum Streptophyta; class Pinopsida; order Cupressales; family Taxaceae; genus Taxus; species Taxus wallichiana. The sequence goes on along the minus strand of CM031234.1, from coordinate 685,238,938 downwards.
TCGGTTGAAATAAGAGAATGCAAGGGTGCATGAGGTCTACAAGAAAGCAGAGATGATCACAGATGCCATTTTCTTAAAGCATCCAAATCTAATGCCACCAGCACGAAGTATGGATCCACCCTAGAGTTTCTAGAGGACTTGACCCGTGTCCTCACAATGGAAATATGACCACTAGCCTTGGAGTCTGCAGAGGAGGAATCATCGCGTAAAGAAAAGGAGGAAAAGATGAAGGTTGTGGCCATTATGGCCCAAAGACAATAAATTCCTTGTGGATGTGATAGTCATCACCTAAGTCGCTAAGGCCGCTTATGACAACTGCACCGATAGAGATAGAGTGGCGAGCATTTTGGTTGCCACCCATGAAGTAGAGCTCAAGGAGTTCTAGGAGAAGAACAAGGGGAATAGGGCGGAACGTGAAAAATTCTATCCGAGGTTGAGAAGAAATAAGAGGCTATTGAGACCTTGTAGGGTTCAATCAAAATCTAGATGAAAGAAATGTATCCCTAGATCATTGAAAGGATGGACGCACTCAAGGATTTGGGAAAAAGTTGGAGGGAATTGTGGAGATAATGAATACGTAAGGAGAAGGGATAATATTTGAAGAGGTGAGAGCCCTAGTCGGAAACCTTTGTCAACAAAGTGAAGTCGATACCTAGAATAAGTTGGAGGTAGACTTGACGAAATATTTCCCTCTCCTCTTGTAGAAATAATCATAGTTCCCCATTCTTTCATTCTTCCCCAAAATTATTCATTCCTTTATTCTTTCTCCAAACTATTCAAGGAAAGTCATTCTTTATTCTTTGAGAAGGTGTTCCCGAGGATGGAGAACAAGCATAGTGTGGGGTGATGTTGGTTCCCTAAAATATTGGCTAAGTACAATAAGGCACGTGAGTGTGTAATGGACTATTTAAAGAAGGGTGCATAAGGATAAAGCATAAAGGATAGGTTTTTATGAGGTTTTTAGTAGAACCAGTGGTGCACGTGTAAGATAGAAAATATCTTGGGACTTAGCCATATTTGGCATATCGGGTAGAACACGAGGAAAGCATGACCCGACTGTGCATGCATAGTAGATAAGGTGCCAGGATGATAACTTGGTGCCCACAAAAGGAATATAGCTTATGATAGAAGATTCTAAAAGGTAATCATGGAAAAAGATGGAGAGATTGCATCTAAAGAAGCATGCTCCCATGGAGGAACACTTGGACACATGGAAAGCAATCTACAACTTCAGAAAGGCATGGTGGTGCTTGATAAGGCTATATATATGAGCACCCGGTAGAAGAAAGATATACACATATGGAGATAGGTGGAGAGATCAAGAATTGAAGAGAGGCAAATCCAAGAAAGAATGTTGTGGGAGCTCCATAGGTTAGGTTTAGAGGATCTATAGGAGTAGGTTGTATCAAGGGGATGGGTCTTAACATTATATTTTTCTTTGTACTATGAAGGGCCTAAGTCAAGTTCTAATGCATGAAATTGGTCTCCATTATCACATGATGCTTGGTCAACATGATTCTTCAACTCACCACGACCACTGTAGAGTCCACCTTTCTGTGAGCTAACCTCACTATTTCACTTTTTTGAGCTTTCTAAGGCAATCCATTTCCATACTTTCTCATTACCTCATTGAGGCGAGTCGACCTTCATCCTATGCTTGAGCTCTTTCCTTGCAAAATTCACCAAGCTAACTTGGCTTGGCTATCTATCTCCTTGTCGACCCATCCTTCGATCTCTATGATGTTGAATTATCCCCTGGCCAACTTCATTTAACTTACCTCATAGGCTATTATCTCTTACTACTTGAGCTAAATTGGCATCATCCTTTCATCTGATTGATGCCCTACCATTTAGGTTCGTTCCATAGCTCGCCAAAGTGATATCTCCATTACATTTTAGTACCCACTCAATGTTAAGTTGCGAGATCGAATCACCAATGGGCTCATGTTCTTACCTCTATGCCATGAAATTCAGCCTCTCCACATCCCGAACACATGTTGAGTTCGATGTGAGCCATTTTCCTTGTGGTTTTTACGTCATGTGATCCAACTCCCATGACTCGCCCCTATGTTGAAATGGCCTCTATTCACCTCCCGATCCGGTCCATGGTTCGACCACTTGTGTCGCTTCACCCATCAAACTTGAGCTCAAGGATCTTGCAATGTGTTGTTGATTCATTCCTTTCACGTACAAATCTAATTCGATTGTTTAGCTTCCTACAAAACTCAGCTCTCTCCGAGTATATTTTTGAGCTAATCGGTGAGCTTTCCACGGACTCACCCCAAATACATCATCTAGCTTGATGAGCTACTCACTAAGCAGCTTAGTGAGCTATTTTCTAGCTTGTCGCCCTTTGATGCCCAAAGTGAAAATTTTGACCCCAAAGCTCTCAATTTAGGAATTTTTAATTTCTTCATGTCAAAGGATTCATGGGACCAGTATGCAAGGGATTTTTAGGATCATCATGTTTTACTTGTTTTGGATGGTGTGGGCTCGTGGGGCACGCATTTAATCATTTTTAAGTTGATATTAATGGTCAAAACTAGAAGAGGAATAAATTCATCAATATGATTTTCACTCCCAAATCCACTAAATGTGCTTTCTGAGACCCCCAGAAATTACCTGTAGCCTAGTTTCACATGTGGGGTTTGTTTAGCCACCTAGGTCATGTGAGTTCCTTGTCATTTAATTTAGATCGAGGGGAAAATTGGATAACAAGATTCTTTTCCTTGATATACCTCGGTAGTGTAGTTTTTCCTAGTCGTCTAAGTGGTCGTAGTCTAATGACATGTGTTACTCTTCCATGACACTCCTGACCAATAATTTCATACATGTCATGAACCCAATAGTCACAAGAAATGCTAGTGGTTTCGTTGATGGAATGCATGTCTCCTTAAATAAAATCCCTATTTTTTTGTCTCTACGTCCTCTGGGATGCACATTATTTGAGCATAAATCTGGTGGAGTTATTCTACACTCATATGTTCTATATATGGCACATATTTTGTTCCATCCATTTGGATTACTTCTCGTTGTTCATCATTTTCAAATTTTACATAACGCTTGTTAAAGCACAAGTCTAAATTTTTAGCATAACAAAAAAATGGCCAAGTAGCATAGGAAGTTATCTTTTCATCTAGCTCTACGACATCAAAGTCACCCTTAAATTTCACTCCTGTATGGTAAAGTTGGCATCCTTCAAGGATCCAATGGGAATTTCCCTTGTTTTATTTTCCATGTACAAAAAAATTGAGGATGGATGCAATGATGTTCTTCCCATCTAGTTCCAAGAATCAAGGGAGATAATATTAAATTTTGTGCTTATTTCAATAAGGATATTACTTACAATTCATAATTTGATCACCGTATCCAGTGTGATATCCTTTTAAACTCATGATAATGAGGTGGTAAGTTACCATGGAGGTTCTAGTGATATTTCTTTGTATCCATGCACAATACCTTCTCTTGAAGACAATATCCTAACAAAGGTATGATATTGTATTGGATGAGCATCTTGCACACTTCTTTGAGATCATAAACATCCTTATGAGGGTCTTCAGGTATATCTTGAAGGATCTCTTCTTACATCTATTCCTTTAAATTTTGTATCACCCTTTGAATATTTCTATTCATGTTCATATTATATTTCAATACTTCCAATGGGTAGCAAGCCAATGCTCTTTCCAATCGTTGCACCTACTATATTTCTTCCAAACAAACATTTCTATCCAACTACGAGACCGTATTGCATTGCCATATGTGTGGAATTTATTTTTGTTCATCTTGTGTTGACACCAAAATGTACCTACCTATATCTCCTTCCCAATGTGAAGATACTTGATTACCTTGATTACCTCCATCACTTTGTGATGATATTATATGTGAACTTCCAAATTCTAAGTAAAAATGCAAGGTTTAAGGGTCTAGGTTCCATCGTATGTTGCTAGCTGATCTCAATACTTCCTTGAACTCACTGTCATAAGATGGAGAGGGGGTCCTTTTGCTACGATTTCCCAATACCAAAGGGATAGGGTCCTATGGTCGCTTGTCTATCACACGGTTACCATAAAATCTTCTCATTAACATTTCTATTTGTCTCAATGCCTCTTCAATTTCCCTCTCTCATGCATCATTATACATGTGCAATATTTGTTCTTGTTTGTGAGATAATTTATCACTAGGAAAAATTAGTTGATTTTCACCAATGCTCTGGGACTAGGTCCCTTTGCTTGAATGGGAAGCTCCATTATTATATGTAAATAAAAATAACTATGTGGTTGGCCAATAGGTCGGGGATCCAACATGAAAACTCCACTTGCATGTGTGGTAAATGGTTGCAATCTTATGCAAAGTAGGAATTTTCAAATAAGGTGAAAGGTTGGGAGTGGGAATTTGAGAGAGGGGGATTAATATTGCAAGGTGGCTAAATTAGATTCTTGTAATGATTAATAAGATATATCAACACACAATTGGAAAGAACAAATTTTCTAATTATATCAAGACAAAATAAATTATGAGCATAAAATCTCATTCATTCATTCATCCAGAAAATCTAAAACTCCTTTCTTGATTGACATGTTTATAAAGTTGTGCAATGAGACAAAGAGGAAACATATAGAAAGGGAAATGGAATAAAATGTTATATATTTCTTTTTATTGGTAGCTATCTACACATGAACTTACCAAATCGACAACCCATTGAGGTGAGGAAGCCACTACAATTTATATTTTTCTAAAGATAATCTTCACCTACCCCCACATGTATTTTCACTTTCCTTCTCAGAACTTGTGGATATTTATATTCCTAGGAAATAAATTAAGTCCCATTTTATTAATTGAGGGAAACTTATTAAAATTTTCAACTATAGTCATATTAATGAATAAGATGAAAATGATAAGTGCAAACCCCTAATGAAGAGATAGAACATGAAGGAAGAGAGGAAGGGGAGTGAAGAGAGAAAGAAGATAACTACTCAACTTCAAGAATATGTTTCCACCGATGGATACGTGTTTTCCAATGAAATCTTAGAACGTTATTTAGGAGAAATCTTGATACCTTTTGAATTATTTTCTATATAACACCACTATAGGTGTAGCTTTGTCATCTTATGGGATATGTAAAGAGCTCAAGGAATTGAACCATTTTTCAGAGAGAGCATTGATGTTCTTGAATTTAGTGAACCAAGACTAATGATCTTTCGCAGTTTTTGATATGACGACCCTTATCTCAGCCAAAGAATCTAGCATGTCTTTGTTAAAGGAAAAAGGATTTCTGGCCTCTTTCTTGAAAATTTCTTCAAATGGATTCAGTAGATCATCCACCAAAGTTTCTTTGGCCACTTCTGGCACTCCAAGTTTTTGTATCTCAACATTGACATCCTCTTGCATCTTTAGAGTGTGTTCTTTGCACAAATCCATTTCAAGAGAGAATGGTTTATAATTTCATAATGATTAACTATATTCCTAGCCTAGAATTGAGACAAGTCATTAGATTTTGAATTGAATATCCCCTTGCTCAATAGTACAACAAAGTTGAGCTTACCCATCTCAATGATAAGTGGATACACCTAGTCCCAATTATCCTTTTCTTTTTCAATATATTCTCTATTCATGATTACTTTTGTAGATGTTGCATTCATTTAATGAACAATGAAATGATATTAGGAAGAAATATCTCACCATTTTCTAGAATCTCATTCACCCATTTATCATTTTCTCTTCCCTACATGAAGAAAAGCATGTGTTCTTCAGATGGACTTAGAGAAAAAGCTATTAATGAGAGACACTTCCTTTTCTGGAGGAGATGAGGTAGCATTTTTATCCATGAATGTATACATGTATGAGGTGATGGTCTTTATATGGTCTTCCGATTAATCATTTCTCTCCTTATACTCCCAATTTCTTGGGAGAAGGTGAGTGGAATAATCTTGGAACAAATGAAGATCTCCCTCATGTGTCACTGGTCTAAATGGAGTGGTTCTGATTTCATAATCATATGGGGTCATCTCACTAATAGGATAGATGAATTTAGAAAGAGATACCTCCACATATTGGTTTCTCAAAGTGTTGCTAAAAAAGTGGGAGGTAATTTTAGATTTATTCCTATTCTTTTCCTTTAAAATTTTGGATATATCCTCAAAATATGGGATCACAACTTGTTGGACCATACGGGTCTATCCTCTAATCATACCTTGTACCCATAAGAATGTATCATTTTATTTAGGCTCATTTTTGGGCATGATGGTAGTATTTTGATTTGGTTGAAGAGGTGCATCTTTGGTTAGTTGAATAGGCACATCTACTTAAAAAGAAATGCTTCAAGTTTTCTAAATGGTAAGTGGCTGAGCTAAATCAATATCACATTTTTCCATACCTTCTTATGGGTTCTCATGTATTGAGTTGGCTTAGATCCCATGGACTTTCTTTTTGTGATCCTTTGAGAATGAGAAAAACTCAAAGTGAAGAGATGATATGTTTGTTTCTTAAGAGTATGGATACCTCGTGACTCAATGAATGAAAATATCTTCTTCTTGAATCAATCTCTAGATCTTTGAATCATTTCCTTGGTCTGCTCAAGTATATCCCCGATTCCTAAATGTTCCAAAGAACTTGTGGGAGAGGTGAATATTTCATAGCTTGATACTCGGGGTTTTAAAATTCCATTCCATCATCATCAATTCCCTCCTCAAACCAATAAAAATCAAACTACCTAATTTTTCCTACTATCATCCTCATATGATCCCTTTCCCTAACTTCAAGATCATCAAAACAGTTCACCCAATAGTCCTCAATTTGTGGCACATGGTGCAAGCTAGGGATATTAAACATCAAGGGTACTTCGGATATCGAAGTTAGCCCTAAAAGTGTAGGAATAAATATTCAATTGAGAGAAAGAGGCTTCCAAATTTGATGCATCAATGAGAGACTTGCAAGAGAAAATTCCCAAAGAGATAGGGAAAGACACACCTTTCTTCTTCCTACTCTTGAGTTTTCCATTGACATAGAAAAGTTATATGTAAAGATTGAACATGAAAATATTTTCACTGAGATACCTTGGGAGTTTTCACAGAGTGAGGTCAAATCTAGATACCCAAATATAAGAATAAATTTGATAATTACGTGAATATGAACCCATATCTTTGGATCGGTGTGGAAACATGTGACGAAATTCTCGATTATGGATTTCATTTAAATAATGTCATGACATACATGGTGAATGCATCATTCACCCTTACAAATTGGTGATTACTCTCCCTCAGGACCAATTATGGATATCTCTAGTAGGAAGGGACATTTTGGGAGATGTCATGTGTGATAGTTAAACCCATGAAGGATCTCATACTGGTGAGAGCATATACTAATTATGATGTCATGGAAAATCTCCTCAACTAGAAACTGAAGCAAATGGAAGTGGAGGTTATCATAGATGATTTTATCCCAATCAATCATTTTATTTCCCTAAATGATGGTAAGGATGAACAACGCCATCTAGTCTTGGAAATATTTTGTAGTTTCTTCACCTATCACCCTACTCAAAAAATGATCACATTTGAGAATCCTTCATGAAAATCATGCCTAGACCAAGACTTCGGCACATAGGAGGGTTTCCTTACCTACTTTAGCCATGACCCCAATGCAAGGCCCTAGAGGTATGAATTTGTCTTCAACCATTCTCCTGATGCACTCCTTTGGGATGATTACCATATTGCTCCAAGTTGGGATTTGCATACTTTTTGATATTCCTTTGGGGGTGAGCACTTCCAAGATTGAACTATCATCCGCCCTTATGATTTGAGTGTCTGGTTCGTAGTGTTGAGCACAAGTCATCATGAATTCTATTATTTGGATGGATAGTGGGTGGCCATTTCTTGCATACAATCCACTTGTGTATATCCTTTCTTCTATAGGTTCTTTGGGTCCTCCTAACATCCGGTTCTTAGGTCCGCCAAGTCCATCTGAGTGAACATCACTATCTCCCACATCCATATACTCTAATGAAAGGGTTGAAATGGGATATAAACTAGAAAATTTTAACTTCATTATGGAAAAAATTTGTTAGGTGAGAGAAAACGAGGAAGACAAAAACTTTTTTCACCTATAACGAACACTTTTCTTTTTAGTGAGTAGGATCTAGGGATTTCTTTTTTTTTCTTTTTTTTCTTTTTCTTGTTGTTTTCAATCTCTTTAGGATCCTAATATACAACATACACTTTATTTGATGTAATTTTGATGAATGTTTATAATTACTATTTTTAGAAAGTGTTTTTGCCTTTTCCTTACCAAATTTTATGAGTTTGTCTTCTCTATTGATCTCTAAGTGCACTTATTAGAGAAGATTTTCCTTTTTGGAAATTTTTTATTCATAGTAATTGGAAAGGCTAGATAATTAATATATTTATAAATGAAACTTCCCCTATCGGTTTTCCACGAAAATAGTTTCACTGGAATAGGCTCGCTCTCCGGATCACGTGCTCAAATTTTTGTCTCAATCCGCTTTCTAGAGTTTGTGTAAATAAAAAAGTGTAAAATAGGGAAAAAAATATGGTTTTATACCTAAATAATATATAACAATATAGGGTTAGAAAAAACTATCTTCATGAAGGCAACTAGATTGTATAATAGCTTAGAAACTTTCATTCAAATCGGATCACTAGTTTGGAAGATATGAAAATTTCTTCGTTTAGGTGTTCATGGCTGACTTGGATGAAATTTTAGGTATGTATGATGAATTTGTAGGTGTTATTAAGATTCTAGATATCAAAAATGGATTCCTAGGTTTAGTTGGTAAAGGAATGGAGTGAAACACGATTATACAACTCTTTAAATACTTAAAGTGGACTTTTTTTAGTTGTGAAAGCACTTTAAAGCTTAGATTGAAAGAATGATGAGGTGGGGCACATTTTGTTGTCCCAAATTTCCTCAATGTCCCCTGGAATAGTTGGGAAAATTTGGGAAGAAAAATATTCCCCCTTCCTTGGGATTGAAAAGTTGTGGGAGATAAGTGGAGAGCCGGGAGGATGAGAGAGAAATGTTTAAGCACCCGAGAGAAAAAATTTGTGGTCAATGTAGACAAAAAATCACACACTTTCAGTCATTATTTAGTCTCGGTCTCATAATACTATTCATATGGTTTTGAGTGAAGAGAGTACTAATTAACGCATGTCTTTGGCCATTTTTATTTCTTTCCATCGTATTTTCAATCTTACACCTACACTTTCCCAGTCAGGTTAGATAGCTTAGATATGTGATTTCTTAGGATTTTGTGTGGTCGTTTCCTCCTCTTGTTCATCTAGTCTCCAAGTGTGACATGGTGCTGAAATACCTACGAATAATATAAGTACTTCTTAACCCTCTTTGTAGATTAGTGTTTCATCTTTCACTTGATTAGTTTCTTGAGTAATTTCTATCTTGGATTGTTTCATTTATTTACTACTCCTATAACATTAGATTAAACTAAATTAGACCCCCATTTTCCATTTTAGTTTAATCATTTTGGTGAACCCGATCGATTAAACAATATCTTTTGATTATGACTTCACCCTATCATGTCATGGCTCAATCATCATGCCCCGCTTTAGAACCTACTAAGATTTCGGTATAGTCACTACTCTTGTTGACTTTATACAAATGCGTACTTAATAGTCCCCTTGATTTGTCACACCTAAGGTTTATCCTTCCATTAATTTAGTAACAACTCATTGTACTCACTCCCCCATGGCCCCTCTCACTTCCATTCCACCATCCATCACTTCAACGGCTCCTCTTGCTTTCGCTTCTAAGGGATATGAAATCATTGATCAACTTAAGAATACACACACTAAGATTTATCTTTATGACTTGCTGTGTAATGCACATGAATTTCCACCTATGCCCTTCACCGATGAAGAATATAAAATGAACATTTACACACTACCTCACAATTGATCTTTCTATGATCCACCTCATTCTATTACTTATCATGTCTGCAGCAAGGCTGCACCAATAGGCTTCACTCCCAATAATGATGATCTATTAGATGGTTTCACATGATTGTACTCACCAATGCATTTGGGGCCATAAAATCCACATACCACCATAACATCACATCAATAGAAATTTCATGCTCATATTTACACACACCCACATTCTAGCATTCACATAGTCATCTACATTGCATACATCATCACTTCCCGATGACACACTCTTGTGCTTTAGTTCACACTTGACTGTTGAGGGAATTCTCTACACATGAACCCCACACACTACACAATATTCACTACACATTAGGCACCACATATCATTACACATCATCTACACATTATACACTACATTCTAAGCTATAGGCATTACACATTTTCATACATCCTATATTTTACATCTTGTCCTACACACATCACTCCATAGCTATTGTATATTGTGTGTTGTTATACCTCATACATGTCCTCTAATATTGTGTCTTATATCTACTATGATACACATCTTAGGTCATGTACACATACTACATTACATGTTACTATGCACATAGTACACATTTTACATATTCACTTCTACATGCTACACTCACTACCTGATGATGTAATATAGTCTCGTGGTCCATACTAGATTGTTAAGGGTATACATTTTGAAATGGACCACATCACACTCATGTATCCACTCACATCCTATGTTCCTCATGCAACATTCCTAGGATTAATAATATATGATTTAGGCTATAGGATCGCTTCTCCTAGTGTCATCTTGTGATAGGTTGTACCATCACTTTAACTTACATTGTTTAGTGGTATACATTTTAGGATAAATCACCACCTCTTTTCTATTCATCTTGTCATCATATACACTAAGGATATAAATTCATGCATATGTCATCACTATGTTGCATCCCATCACCGCAGGACACTTATCACAACATGCTATATACAACACATAGTTTGACCATTTCCCGGTGAAGCACTCTCGTTTTTGGTTTATTCTTGACTGATGAGGGGTAAAAACAAATAAACCTCATGGCATACAACTCTATTCACTCGGGGAATGCAAATCCTATCATTCACTTTGTATTCCATTCCATCCATCTACAACATACTACATTTTATGGTTACACTTACTCTTTCATGCACTTGTTTTTACATGTTCACTTTACTACACATGTTATATAAATCTCTTGTATGTAATTATCTTTACCATACACACAATCACATTCACATCCTTCTCTAGTTGTGATCAGATATACAAAACTTTTACATGAATCATTGATGCTTGATACACTACCTACTAAGGGCATCCACATACGATACATGTGTTATTGTTTTATTTTTGTTCATAACACACTACTTTGGTTTATACATGCTTTGACATACTAGCTATTTTTATGACATGTTAAAGGGTGCTTCATCTGCAACATTTGTTTTATATGATTACTTGCTTGTTATTGTATGCGGGACTTTCCCTTTGTTTGGATTGTACTCTTGTTTGTTTATATGCGGCCGCTATGGCCTTGAGTGTCTTATGACATCATGAGTGATGTCCCATGTTTGAAACCCACTTTTCATGGTCCATAATTGTCTTCTTATGTGTTTACTTGCATTCTAGCTTACATACTATCTACATAGCTTAAACTTGTTTTCTACATGCATTCTTGTTCATACTAAAACTTATTTTTCCTATTCACTTGTTTGTATGTGCCTTGGTTTCTACAAAGTGCATTCCCTTCCCATACAAGGAAGAATTATAATTTACACATTCATTCATATTTTAGGGCCACATTATCCTATCCATGATGTCACATAATTTAGGGTTAACTCACTACATGACGTTATACACCGATACGTATCAATTTAGTTTTCATCTTTGACATATTAGGTTATACAACTAATGGGTTTTGACCAATCTATGAACCCCATACATGATGGATTTTATAGGGTAGGTTGTCCCTAGCATTCTAGAGAGTAGTTACAAGCTAGAGGAACATCATAATCTCCTCCCTACACTTCTTCGGCCATTGGCATCGATCACCCAAAAATGGGAAGAAAAATATCTCTTCATATATTCTCAGGGAAGCAGTTACAAGTTGGATAATAACACACCTTTCTCCCTACACTTCTTTGGTGACATTGGCATGATATTTCCAAAAAAATCTCACTTCACCGATAGTTACAAGATATACTTTCTACACCATTTTGTCTCATCACAGATTAGGTGCACATGTTCCTTTTTCATTTTCATACTTTCATTTACAGTCTTTTTACTATATACATGTGTTTTTACACATATACATGTGTATTTGAATACTTGATCATCTTCTCTTTAGTATATCCATCTGTATGTGAAGCAAGCAATCAATAACAACAACAAACGCATGGAGGGTACATCGCACATGTAGTACCAACCATGCGGGTACACTACATACATTGGCATATACACACGCACTTCCACCATAGGTTCACTCTCATCACTATTTTACACTTTTGCATATTTAGTCTCCATGCTCCATCTTTTTCTCACTCCACACTTTGTCAAGTTCTTTAGCACAATTGATACATATCTCTACATCGATTATTAGGTACGCATATCTATCTACTTTTTGTTACAAATCTTTCCTCTCACTAAAATAAAGTGAGGAAAATGTAGATGTAGAAAATCACGTACTTTGAGTCATTATTTTGTCTCGAGTCTCAAACTACTATTCATATGGTTCTTGAGTGAAGAGTGTAATAATTAACCCATGTATTTGGCCATTTTTATATTGCTTACCATCATATTTTTGATCTTACACCTACGATTTCCTAATCGAGTTAGATAGCTCAATTTTTTGTTTTCTTAGCTTCACATGTGCATTTGTTTCCTTATCATGTTCATTTGGTATCCACTTTGCAACATAGTCCCGATATACCTATGAATTAACTAAATAATTATTAACCCTATTTTCACATTAGGATTTCATATTTCACTTGCTTAGTTGTTTGATTATTTTCTTTATTGCATTGTTTCATTTATATACTACTCCTATAACATTCGATTAAACTAAATGATATTCCCATTCTTCATTTTAGTCCAATCAGTCACATGATAAACCTATGCAAGGGATATGAGTTGGGCACTTTTTTTTGTCCCAAATTTCCCCATTGTCCCCAATATTCTAGACACTTGCGACATTTGGGATAAAAAATGTACCTAAGGGTTAAGGAGGAAAAACTTAGCCAAATTTGGATGCATGACCACTTACAAAATTTTCTCGGAAGAGATAGGGTCACATTAGGGTCCAAGGGCTACAAATGAGGGTTGGGGTGAATATTTTTGTCCCTACTATCCCCACTATCCCAAATAGTTTAGAAATTTAGGATATTCAAAAAATTTGCTACATTCGGGACACAAAACCGCATCACCCATCTATCACATCCCGCAATTTCATCATGTTTCATTGAAAGGATAAGTGTAAAATGAATATTGGTTTATAAGAGCGAGGATAATCTATGTTGCATAGTCGAGTATGTATCTACACATGCATATTTATATATTGAAAAGGATATAGACACTTACGTGTAGTTGCATGCCCAACTACGTAAAAATACTTTTCACCAAGTGTTCGTAAAGTAATTAACATTAATAATTTATTCTTGTTTTTATTTTATGTTTGAATGTACTTAACATGCTTTGAGTGCGATTATTTAGATGATGGTAGATATAGCTAGGAATGTTTTACCTGTAATTTAATATTATAGTGCATCTTTCTATGTTATGTGTCATGAGTTATTTGCTTTGTTGAGAGTGATGATTTGATGCATTGGTATATTGCTTAGTTGTTATATATAATATTGATCTTATGATTCATTTAGCTTACTAGAAATAATTATTGTTTAATATGAGGGATATTTACATGGTTACAATAGTATTATTTCATTATGGAAACACATTTTGACCACATGATGCTAACTCTCTCATGGTATGAATGGTCATAGACCACAAAGTTTAAGGAAGTATTCCTCACCACTTAAAAAGGATATGAAGTTTTTCAAGGTAACAATACTTGTTTAATTGTTTTATTAAGCAGTTGTAGATGAGGATAGTTGTTAATCAAGAATAATAATCTCCTTGATACTTATTGTTTCACCATTTTCTTTATGGATTTGATGAAACAGATAAGGGTATGGGCCAAGGAGGAATACCTGTTGTGATGGTCAGTTTAAAGGTTGTTATGCGTGTTCGACTTCTTGATCTAATGCTGACTGTGAGAGATTCCTTTTGGCTAGGAGGAACTACCTAAAATATAAAACAAGACCAAAAAGAGAGTTAAATAGTATATGACAAAGTGCACTTCTAGCAATGCTAGATCTAGGAAGTGTGATACTTCCTAGAAGGCCATAAATCCACTGTTTATAAATCAATATAAAATAACTTAAACATGTAAATAAAATAATATAGTGCTAGCATTCTGATTTGGGTTCCTCAGATTAATATTAGCATTGATACAATTAAATACTAAAATGCTATGTAGGTAAAGGTTTTGGGTTCGGTTGCGGGTAACGTAGGTGGTCTGCAGGTCATAGACAAAGTCTTCGTAAGGTTGGGTAAGATTTTGGGTTGTTTTGGGTGAGGTAATTAGGTTGTTGGTCTGGAACAGTGTTATCAAACACAAAGACCAACGTCGATCAAGGTGACCGATGCCGGTTTAGGTATGAACAATATTGATAATTGTGGAAAGTGGTAAAGAGTCAAGGGGAGGGTGTTAGGGCTATCTTCTATCTTGGAACATAGAGTTGGAAAGGTCTATGTGGGGAGGGTGAGGTGAAAGGTACAAGATATGTATGGTAATGTTTTGAATGAGGTTTGGGGTGGGATAAGGGTTGAGTTGTTAGGTTGGGTTGACAATCATAGTGACCAATATCGATTAAGGAGACTGATGTTGGTATAAGATAGACCGACCACGGTTAGGGTTAACTAGTTTTGGTGATTGTGGGGAACTGGAAGATGTTGTAGAATAAGTTTTGGGTCCTCTCTGTGATTACACAAAGATTTTGGAGGGTTTTTGTGAGGTCTACATGAGGGATAAGGTTTTGGGATAGGTTTTTGTGAAGTTTAGGTGGGGTGTAATGGGGTGGTTGATAGAGATAAAGTTGAGGGATAGATATAAGTAAGAATAGTGAATAGATGAAGGCAAATAGAGAATACAACTACAAGTGACAGAGGAGAAACCAACTTACTTGGAGTTCAGAAGGGTTCTAAATGCCCGTAGCGGGGAGTGGTGGTTGGAGATGCTGGTGAAGGTTGATATGTGGAATGGTACTCGATCTTACAGTCGTGCTTCTGAAATGCTAGTGTGAATGCAAATACCTTCGAGATCGTCTTGGTGCTACCTTTGGCTATCTGGATGTGTGAAAGGGCTCTGGTTCCTATTTGCATGCAGATATCCTTCATTCCAAAGCTCAAGAATGTGGCCAACCTCTCAAATAAGGTTACCAAAATTAATATACATGTCGATGACAATTTAGGGTGACCGGCATCAATTTAGGGTTGACCAACATTGGTTAAGGTGGGAAATCCTAGGTTAACTAAAAACGATAGATCTTGGCAATATTTTTGGCCAGTCTATCTACACTTCTAGATAAAAATGTAATGTTGCACTTAGATAAGGAGAAATGTGTGTTTCACTGATTCTTAGAGCGTTTCCTTGAATATTGACAAAACAAATAAGGGAAAATGGGCTAGGAAGAATACCTGTTAAATATGGTTGAAGGTTGTTGCACGTGTATGACTTCTTGATCCACAGCTGATCGTGAGAGCTTCCTTTTGGCTAGGAGGAACTACCTGAAATGAACAACAAGACCACTAAAAGAGATTAAATAGCATATGACAGTGGACTACCTAGCATTTTCTAGTTAAGGAAGTGTGATACTCCCTAGAAGGATGTCAATCCACCGTTTAAAACAACTCAATGTTAACAATAAATAAAACCCTATTATAGTTATAATAATTTAGGTATCTCATTTGATTAAAATAACCAAATTCATTCAAACATGCTAAGCTATGATTGAATGCGAAGGAAAGGTTCTCTTCACAAAGTACTAAATCTTGTTCGAGTCCAGTTTTGGGCTATTTTGGGTATTTAGTGGGGAAGTTAGGCTCTGTTCTTGAGTCCAGCGGTAAAACACAGGCTGATGTCGGTCTAGTGTAACCGATGATGGTTCAGGATGGACCGGTAGTGGTCATGGGTAATTGGCGTCGGTATATTTGGGTGACATAAACTTATTAAAATCTTGGTGTTGGGACATGTCTGAGGCTAAATGAAAATGGAGAGGGTAATGGAAAGATCTATGGAGATCTTAGATATACTCAGAGGTGTTTAACAGTTAGGTATGGGAAATTTAGTGGTGTGGGTGAAGGAATGATCAAACTTGCATGAAGGTAAATGGTGGGAGAATGGGGGTGTAAGTAGAAACTGATAATAGAGGTAATAGAACCTACTTAGGAACAAAAATGGATGAATGCTAGTTAACAAATACTTACTGTTGTGTGAGTTTGATGGCTGGATGACAATGGTAGTTGATCAGATGGATGGAATTTGATGTAGTGATGGAACTTCCTCGGATGCTTCCATGAATGTAAATGGCTCTATGATCACTTTTGATTATGGCTATGGATGATCAGATGCATGAATGAATGTTTGTTTTTCTTGCATGTAGCTCTGGTTTCACCTCTCTTTTCTCTGAATGTGTAAACCACGAAATAAGGTTTTTTTAGGGAATAAATGGTAATCGAAGATGGTTTAGGGTGACTGGCGTTGGTTAGGGAGGGATTTTCTAGGTCTTCTAAAATGGGTAGATCCACTTGATTTTTTGGATCTTCTTCATTTCTTTCTATGGATTAGAACGAAAGCTTCCTTTCTAACAGGGGGGAATGTGGTTAGAGGGAATGTAGGCTTTTATTTTTAGGGTTTATGTAGGTCTTAGTTAGTTATGGAAACATAATAAGATTAGGTTTGGGGTGAGGTGGATAGGTGAGGTGGGGGTGTGATAATTATCTCAATTAGGATATTTAAATAATAAATATTATGAGATCATGAATTAATTAAATTAATATTAGAGTGGGGTGAAAGGGGCCATGGTTAGGTTAGTGTATTAAGGGTGATTATTTGACATGGGACCAATGGGAGTATGACCCAATTTTGGTGTCTATACTTTGACCCTTTTTATTACATAGATTGTATTGGTAAGTGACATTGACAAAAATAAGGTGTGGCTGCCCCATGTGTGGGTGAAGGTGATCCCCCTCAAACTAGGAACTGATGAGGTAGAAGGTAGAATCGGTGAGTGCTTTGATAAAAGGTGGACAATAGGGGTGAGGGGGGTAAAGGTCTAATTGGGTAATCCAAGTAATGGGTCAGGGTCAAAGGTATTAACAATCAAATGCACACACACTTATAAACTACAACACAAGACTGGGTTGAAGAGCGGAGTAAACTCTACATTGTCTAAGGTTGATAGGCTTATCCAAAGAAGGTTGAGGTGATTCCAGTATCCAAGGTATAGGATATGGTCAGGAAACACATCACTGGTCAGGTGCAGGAATGTTTAGGTATGTTTTAGTACACCAAAGGTTGGGTCAAGATAAACGGTCACGAGAAAAAGGTAAGGTAAGGTCCAAAGAGAAAACAACATGGGTAATAGTTTCTCAATGTATAGCGAGCACATGAGGTCATAGGTCACTAGCAATGTTCTAGGTCCAAGTAGCTAGGTCATGACATGGGTAGGGCCGAGGTATGGGTAAAATAACGAGTCCCTAAATGAGGAAGAGGTTAGGTGGTAAATGATGAGGTCAGAAGGGTAAAGTGGAGTGTCCAAGTCAGGTGTGAGTGAGGGAAAAAAATGCTTTAGGTTAGCAAATGAGGGGTAGTGGGTAGGAATTGGTGAGACTAGTTTGGACATCGAGATGGGGAGATGATTGAGCTCCATGCATGATTATTTCATTATTGATATATTTTTGACACATATACTGGCTTGTGTGCTAAAGATAGTGAGGATGTACATGAGATTTTTTGAGATTTTGTTATATACACTGGCCTATGTGTTGAAGATATTTGAGAGTCATGTATATGGATACACATGTTTAGATGATTGATTTATACAAATGATGGTGATTACAGGTCATTATGTGTATATGGTTGTGCTTAACTTGCTATTTTGATTTGTATATGTGATCGAAACTAAGTAGTGTAGGCATGATAAATCTAGGTCATAGGCATGGATTGAGTTAGGTGTGGCATCAATTGAGTCGGTTTATAGGCATGGATGGAGTCGGGTCATAGGCATGGATTGAGTTAGTCGTGATTTAGGCATGGATGGAGTTAGTTTGTGGTTTAGGCATGGATGGAGTCGGGCCATAGGTATGGATTGAGTTTGGTTGTGGTTTAGGCATGGATGGAGTCGGGTTGTGGTTTAGGCATAGATGGATTCAAGCCATAGGCATGGATTGAGTTTGTAACTCATGAATTTGTGCAATTAATGATGGTATGAGTCATGTTGAGATGTTTTATAGTAACATGTGTGATAATGGTAGACAAAATGAATGATAGACATAAGGGTAATGTATAAATGACGATGATAAAGATGTGAAGCAATTATTGTTTTGTTTGGTTTAATTTACAATTATTGTTATAAAAGGAAATTAACTAGGGTAGAATGTAATTAGGAAAGGGAAAAGGGGAATTGGTTAGGGTAGAGAGTGGCTGAGCTAACCTCCAAAGGCCCCATGCCCCTAGAGTGTTGCCTACATAGTCCGGCGAAAAGGGACCTCAGGCTGATGTAGTTCTCCCATAAGCTAGGGAAAATGTAAGGAGGTATGAGAATGGGTTGGTAGGTTATAGGCATGGTTGAGTCAAGGTTGTTTAGGTATGGTTGAACTATAGGCACATTGGTATGGGTGATTTTAAGTTGATTGTGGTGAAAGAGGAAAATTTCCCAGAGGTAAGCGTCGAGGGTCTAGTCCTGTATAGGATAATCAATACGTAATGAAGAAGGTTAAAAGATAAGAGGAGGCAAGAAAGCCACCTGATTGGTAAGGATCAGAATGAGTGGGTCATACCTTAGATAGGCTGATGAACGTAAGACCCTAAAGACATTGCATGATTGATCATTCTAAAGGTGAAGAGTAGTCACATGATCACCAAATGTCATGGTTCCAACAGGTCCCTTGAGGCGGTAGGAAATGAAAGTGGGAATGGTGAGAAGGTGAAAAGTGGTTAGTTTATATGGCGTGAGGGAGCATACATTATGGCAAGAGATCCAAGATCACAAAAAACAAGTCCATGATGAAAAAGGTGTTTGTTTTGATTTATATTTGAGATAGACTAATTGATGCGGGAATTCTATATGGGATGAGGAAATTAACCCCTTGAGGTCTTCGTGAAGCTGATCGATGTAGGAAGATTCAGATTCTCCTTTTTTAAGAAGCACAATTTACATAGCTTTCCTTCGAGGGAGAAGTCTATTTATAGTAGTGTAGACACCTAAAATTGGTTATCCAATTTAGTGTCCCTTGTGCACATTTGCTCTCTCAGGTAACCTGAGGCACATTTATATCACCACTATCCCCTTGGGGTATTATTCAATTTGTGATTTAAACACCTATCCTAAGTTTAATTCACCCCATTATGTTTTACCCGTGAGCAATTAAATATTAACTATTTAATTACACCTTTTCACATGTATCCTAACCACTTATCCACCCCATATCTATTCTATCCATACATCTCCCCTATTTCTCCTCCTCCCAAAGCGGGATATTTCCCATATTTGAGGTGGAGGGATCACTCTTATCTTTCCATAAATCGCTCCTTTTGGCCGTCTCGAGTTCATTCCTGTGATCGGCGCCGACCGGTACTCGGTCAACGCCGATTTTTCGGAGCGGCGCCGATTATAAATAGAGGCCCAGAACTCAGTTCTGGTAGGACACAGATTGTAAAAGAGAGAACGAGAGATCTTTGAGCATCAAGTGTGAACATTATCTATCGAATGAGAGCGGATCTTGTCCAAATCAATCCCTG
This sequence comes from Taxus wallichiana var. yunnanensis, assembly GCA_018340775.1. Classification (NCBI taxonomy): domain Eukaryota; kingdom Viridiplantae; phylum Streptophyta; class Pinopsida; order Cupressales; family Taxaceae; genus Taxus; species Taxus wallichiana. The sequence continues at coordinate 685,218,924 of CM031234.1, read as the reverse complement.
AGAGGAGCACCATTACTCTGCTCTTATCACATCAACATCGCACATCTCCATTGATTTTCTGGTGACTCTATTCCTACATCCAGCACAGGTGGAGCCTTGCTAGTATCTCTCCGGCTTCTGTAGATCCAGCAGACGTTGACGATCTTGCCTTTGTTTCCCGATTCCTGAATCTTCTCGCACTTTGTCTTGGATTGGCGCTTGAATCTATATCAGTCGACGCCAATCTATATCAGTCGACACCGATCTAAACCAGTCGACGCCGATTCTACATAATCGACACCGATCATCCTACAAATAGGTAAAAGGACACAGGTAACACAAATCCAGCTTTGTTTTCACAGTTCCCTGTTTTCTGTTGCTTTTTGTCTGCTGTTTAGATTCCGTTTATTACTTTGATCAGAAAATCTAGTCCTGTACATACATATTTTATCATGTGTGCTTCTTTACTTAATTGAAAACGTGGATTGACATCCGCCAAGGGAGCTTATCGCTTCCCGGATCCGCTTCTCGGGCAGTCCACCTAAATATCTTTTAACGTGGTCTTTTACGCCAAGCATCGGTGTCTCGCGAGTTACTTGGACCTACATGTGCGAAATTACTCGTGTGCGCCGTCTTATCTACATCGGCTTCCTTGTCTGTCTACATCTTCGAGATCTTGTCCATCAGGTATCAATTTCATTTGAGTTTTTCAAGGTTTTTGTGTTTAGTTTGGTACATTAACTTGGACAGGTAACAAGCGTGAAATTCTTGATCAACATTCTGGCACGCCCAGTGGGACCCAACCAAAGTCCCTTATTGGTAAATTCATCTCTTTTTTTAGTTTTGAGCTTTGTTCTTTTTCTTCACTGATTTTTATCGATTCGCTTAAGCATTTCCTTTCATTGTTTTAATCTTGCTCTTTATGCAAAATTGTTATTTCCTTGAAAATTTTCTAGTTCCTTAAAAATAGAAATTTTCGTTTCACCATTATCTAGATATATCTTTCTAGATTTTGTTTGGTGTTTGCTTAACCTTTTCTTGTGGAGCACTTTGCTTGTTCGTGGGATTGTTCGAGGGGAAGAGCTCAACAACGCGCTTTTTGAAGTCCACACACATTGGAGAGCTAAATCTACAGGTATTTCTCTTTTACGGTGTTTTCTCCTTTTTAGGAACTAAAAAAGAATTCTTTGTTTGTGGTCTATCACATTCAAACATTTCAATTTTTGGTGCTTAAAAGAATTTAATTGCATTTGGGAAAGAATCTGCATTTGACTTGTCTTCATCGAAATCAAACACTTCGTTTTTAAGTGCTTAAAAAAAAGAGTTCTTTCTTTTTCATTTCTGCAGTATGTTTTTCATCTAGTTTTAATTAGGCTGGAAAATTGATCAAAATCGGTAGTGACACTATTTGATTTTATTTTTCACCCTTGCACAAAAGCCAAAATCACTAGGTATAAAGCATTTAAACAAAAATTCTTTCCTGGCCTTGCCTACTTGGAAGTGACATCCAAGAGGAAGAGCCTACGCGGTACTCGAGCAGCGCTATAAATTCACGGAAGTTCGGTATATATTGGCAAAGCATCCGATTCTCTTATCGCAGCGGTGTGTGAAGTGCGGGGTAGGCCCTATATCAAGCCACATACCGGTCTTTTCTTGAAGTGCCTTGGGACTCCTCACCAAAACATCCCCCAAACCATCCTTTGGCTATATGAGTAGTTCTGTTCTAAAAGGCCTTCCCTAATATTTTCTTTCTTAAAAGCATAAAAACTTAAAAGAGATAATCACCTACGCTGCTTGAATTATCTATGGATTGGTTAGATCAATCTTATTTTTGCTTGTTTATGACGGTCATCACTCGGTTACAATCTAGAAGAATGGCTCAATTAGCCCCTTCTTCCTCCGAGATCACCACTAGTGTGGATGTTTCGACCCCCCAGGTCTTCCTTGGGATCGCTGTTAGTTGGTTCCCCATCTTGGTCATATAATCCTTTCTATCAGGCTAAAGCAACCCCATCACGTCCAGCTTCCCCTAGTCCTTCAGAAATATCATCTGCTTTTGACTTAGAGTATGTTCCTCGTGGGGATCCTGAATTTCAGGTGCTCCTTGATCGCAATCTGGTAGCCCTCATGGACTACCTAGTACACAAGTCTATTCAAATATCTGATCAGGGACCACCAATCCAGCAAGTGTACGATTATCCTCGTGAACCATCCCAGGCCTTTGTAGAATAGTTAGCATCATTTTTCTCACCTCGAGCCATGGAGGAGGGTGGTGCACCTATGCCTCCTTTTTCTCTTCCACCGACCATATCGACTAGTTCTCAAATAGTCTTACCTATTCCTAACGCCGTAGTTACCTCGACTATTCCACAACCTACTTCTGAGAGGTCCTCTTCTCTGGCTATAATGAGTGCATCTGTGCACCCGCATATTGCTGTTAATTCATCTATGCCGTCCATTGTGTCCCAGGGTCAATACCCCTTTATGAGTCAACCCCCTTCGACTAGTCAGTTGGTTCCTGCTTCTCGTCCTCCAGTGGGTTTTTCTTCCAATGTTCCAACAACAGTGACCTTCACCCATCCTCTAGCATCGGCACCCTTAACAACCAATCCGGCAGTAAAAAGCCTCTTTCAGGTCTTGTTCCCCACCATGTCCAATCAAATCGGCACCCATGTTCCTCAATCTGTTCCGATTCAGTCAACAAGCATAGGAGTCCACCAATCACAGGCTCCGTCCGTCATCCAACCTTCATTTTCTCAACCACTTATTATCCCACACCCTATATACACAGCTCCTTCATAGCAAATACCCCACCAAAGCGTCACCCAACACACTGGTTACTCCTCTTATCATCCTATCAATCAACAGATGAATCCCTCGTTGACACCTCAACAACATCCACCATTTCCTTTTTATGTAGGACATGCCAAAGTGTGCCTCCTCCTCAATCGATGTGGTTCAAATTCTTTTTAAGAAAATTGTAGACTTGGAAGCCTCCACTAAAGGGGCTCGTCCTTCATACTATTTTGAGGAAGTGTGTAATGAACCCATTCACCCCTCGGTGGCTTTTAAACCTTATCCTTCCCAATGGGAACTTCCTAAATTTTCAAAATTTCATATTCGGGAGGACCCTCAACAGCATTTGCGAGCATTCAAACATGCTTGCTACCTCATAGTCCAGGATCAGGAGCTTATGCTCCGTACTTTTCCCATGTCTCTAGCAGGTCCTGCTTTAGACTGGTACAATAACATTCCTTGTTTTCTTTTTCTCAATTGGCTCAGATGTTTGTTGAAAACTTTTCAATAAATATCGTGCATAAGATCTTGATTACAGATCTTTATAACATTCGTCAATTCGATGATGAGTCTATTGCAGACTTTGTCACTCGTTGGAGAGGGATAATAAACCAATTGTCTTTCTCCCTTCCTCAATCCCAACAGATCGAGTTGTTTACTCGATCTTGTGCTAATCATATTTCTTCCACTTTAAGGATCCAGACCTTTCATACATTTGAAGAATCCTTTATGATGGCGCGCAAACTTGAGTCTCGCGCCATTGAACAAGGGAAGTTAAAACTTCGCTCTAAATCTAAACCAGATTTTTCTCGGTTTACCAAATCAAATCCTTCCACTTCTAAAGACAAGAATCAGGGATCCACCAACGCTATCGTATTAAAAACATCACGAGCCGATACCACTTCTAATCAAACACCACGAAGAGACTCCTCATCTTCTCGAAAAGGGTCCTCGTCATCTCGATCTTTCACTTCGTTGGGGGAATCATATGCTTCTATCCTGGAAAAAATGTTGGAAGTCCACATGATTGAACTTCCTCCCATTAGGAATATTAATGAAAGCCAAGAACGTCCATTCTCGGTATAGGAAAATGACTTGTCATTATCATAGAACCAAAGGTCATGACATTGAATGATGTCGGACCTTCAAAATCTTGTCCAGAAATTCATTGATAAAGGCAAGCTCATTATGGATAACCTAAATGCTCCCCAAATCAAGCGGCCGGATGTCTTTAAACAACCTTTTCCCAATCATTCCCCGAACCATGATGCTTCAGAGTCTCAAAAACCAAACACTCATACTATCAGCTTCATCTCTACTGAAGAATCTTCTTCTAAAACTAAGCCATCTGCATGAACACATCGACCGAATCAGAACCTCCTTCCGCTTCGTTAATCACTGGGATTCCACCATCTTCAGATAGCCCGTCTTTGAATATTCCAACATTGTTAGATACGGATTCACCTCTCTCTGCTTCTTTGTCTGATCTCCCGTCCATACCCGAGACAGTATCATCCTCATCTGTCTCATCGTCAGACATTCTTTCAATGCTCGAGGCAATTACATCCCTTCGAGTTTCCACCGCGGATACATCCACTTCTGTTTCTCCCATTTTTGCTGCGACTATGCCCTTGGTGAACGTACCTATAGTTGTGCTGACTTCGACGGAAGCATCTTTGATTTTGACTCTTCCTGTTTCCTTTCCTACAGTAGTTTCACCCACAATTCTTCGCACGAAGTAGTTCCCTTGCAAGGAACTGCTTCTTCATCACTCACTTCTTCCATCACCAATGCTACTTTGCCTATTAAGGGGAAATCTAAAGAAGTAGCACCAACACCTATATGCTCGGTTCCTGAACTTAGACCGAGACAACCGAAATCTAACATTGCGCCATCAGTACCTCCCCATTTGCTTCCCCCGAAAAGGTTACAATCACCTTATGCGGTTGAAATTGTCACCATCCCTGAAAAAGGAAAGCCCATATTTTGAACCATCAAGACTCTTGGTGCTTTCCCACAAAAATCTCTCTCTGTGCCTCATAAAAGATTGGATTTGTCTGCTGAGAAGGCATCTTCTTCTATAAACTTATCAAAACCATCATCTTCTTCTACAACACATTCTTCACCAGCACCTCGAAAAGTGGACTTACCTACTAAAAAGACATCACCTCTTTTATCAGAATCATCATCTTCGTTACCAAAAACCAGGGCACCCTCTGTTCCTCCGATTATACCTACTTTGGAAGCTTCTCCCTCATCTAAATCGACATTATCTAAATCATCATTAGTTTCGACCAAGTAGCCTCCCTTATCTCTGAAGACCACAACACTTGTCACATCTCCATCATCTTCAAAATCTATTTTAGGGGCTCCTCCTCCATCGAAATCAATCATGTCTTACCTACTTCCATCTCAAATGCCCAAGGCTGCTCCTCCAGAGGTCCAAAAAAATAAGATGCTCCCTAAAAAGACTGTCAAACCTAATATGTAGGTTCTTTTCCCTTGGCAGTCTGTTAAAGTAAAAGAGGCGCCTTCATCATCTCTGTCCTCATCTTTGTCTACCGGGTTCTATACTGAAATCCTTCACCAACTTATCCAATCTTCATCCATATCTCTTCCTCCAATTAAACCCTATAACCCTAAAGGATTTAAACCTACCTGGTTTAACTTTGATTTGATTTGTGCTTACCACCGTACCCCGGGTCATGATACCGAGGGATGTAAAGCTCTTCAATCTGTCATCAACAGCCTTTTGGAAGAAAGTGATCTTTTGCTGGAGGAGGAGGAACAAGCACCTCCTGTCATCTTAGCTCCATCTGAGCCCCAACAATCTACTCAGGCCTCTACTTCTAGTGATTCCACTCCAAATGATCTTCCACCTTCTCAAATCGACACAATTCATATCGCCACTACAACCCAATAGTCTGATAATCCATCCTCATCTACAACATCTCGGCCACGGGTTATCATTTCTGCAGCCCCCGAAGGAGTTCCTCCTTCCTCATTAGCCCCAAGACCTCGGGTCTCTATTCATGCTGCACCTCGGGCTCAAATTCCCATGTCAGTTGAGGAGAGTGTTATGAAACAACTCACCCAGGCTCCGGTCAAAATGTCTCTTTTTGACCTCATTCAATCCTCTCCGCAACATCGCCAGGCTCTGATTGATAATCTGTGTCACATCGCAGTGAATTCAGATGAGCCCCAGCCCTTCGAGATGGTTGTTGGATTGAATAGACCATCAACCGCCATTTCTTTTGAAGATTCAGAAATTCCTTCCCTTTCTTCCGAGGATTTGGAGGCTCCCCTCTTTATCACAGTCCAAATCGACAACACTACATTAAAATGCATTATGATCAACAGTGGTGCTGCACTCAACGTCATCTCCTCACACACATTCGAGAAACTTAAGTTACCAAAGAACGTAGTGTCACCCCCGCCTTTTGCCCTTTGATCATTTAACGATCAGCTAGCAGTTACTTTAGGAACTGTGGTCTTACCCATTCGAGTAGGTAAGAAGCTACTTCACGAACTCTTTTACATTGTTGAAGGGAAATTCCACTATAATATGATCCTCGGACGCTCCTGGATTCATGCAATGCATTGTGTCCCATCCACCCTCCATCGATGCTTAAAATATCAATATGAGGGCAAAATCTATACTCATCCAGGAGATCCTTTTCCTTCCGCACAATGCGACATGACCACAGGGTCTGCCCCTCTAAAGGAAAATGCTTGTTCTCCTGATGGGGCCTCATCTTCTTCCATACCTGCAACCAAACTACCGGATGTACAAAATTTAGAAGAGACATTGTAGCGTTTCTCACTAGGAGAGCTTCCTCTCCTTTCTTTTGACACCCATCTCAAACCTAGTGAGTATGGTAGACCAGACAAACAACCTGAATATCAGCCAGGTCTTGGTCGCATCGTCACCATTGGTCTACCCAATCAATAGACTAATTTCATTTACGGTGGTCTTGATACGCCTCACTATCGCCCGGATTCTCCTCCTAGGACCAAACCTTATTTAACAGGGTTCGATTGTCTACAGAATCCCACGTTTGCAAAAACTTATTTATATCGATGCGCGTGGAAGGGCTTTGGCTTAGGTAAATATGAACAAGGTGTGCATGACCTCGCGTCCATTCCAACTCTCAAGCCACATCAAAAATTTGGTTTAGGATTTAAACCTCTTTCAAAAGCCACCGTCACTATTCTCGATGAGCCTCTTCCTATTGAGGAACCATCTTCTCCCGCTAAGTCAGAAGCATCACTCGATGTGGATGATGCCATTTCCATCATGTCTAACTTTTTTTTTAGTCAATACCATGTCCTTAGGGCCACTAGCCTATAAGACTAATGACAGGTCCACTTTCACACCGTTAATTTTCCCTGAAATAGTTGGAGATGACTCTCCTACTATCAACACTATCCACTGTGCGGATGATGATTCTGTCCTCACCTATCTGGCAGAGGATTCCTATCTTCCTAAAACCGTTCCTTCTGACACATCTACGCTTCTCAACGAAGCCACTGTCGACCTTAATATAGGGACTTCTAAAGACCCTCGCATCATTAAGGTCGGCCAATCCCTTAATCCACATAAGTTAGGAGACTTTACCACTTTTCTTTCCAACCATCGTCAAGCCTTTGCTTGGTCATATGAGGATATGCTGGACTCGATCCCAATATTGTGTTCCACAATAGCGTTACTCTTCCCGACATCAAACCATTTAAACAAAAATTGCGTAAAATGCACCCTAGAGTAGCTCTTCTTGTTAAAGAAGAATTGCGATGCTTTTGCTCTCGGCTAACTTCATCCAACCCATTGATTATCCACAATGGGTTTCAATGTAGTACCAAGAACTAAAGCTCTTTGGGAAAATTCAAATTTGTACCGACTTCCGGGATCTTAATCTTGCTTGTCCAAAAGATGATTTTCCTCTACCTAATATCGACCAACTCGTGGATTTAACTGCGGGTCATGAGATGCTTTCTCTTATGGATGGTTTCTCTGGGTATAATCAAATTCTCATCACACCAGAAGACCAACATAAGACTTCTTTCATAACTCCTTGGGGGACCTTTTGTTATCGTGTCATGCCTTTCGGTCTTAAGAACGTAGGAGCAACCTATCAGTGAGCAATGACCTACATCTTCCATGATCTCTTACACAAAACTGTGGAAGATTATGTTGACAATCTCCTCGGTAAATCCAAACGTCGTCAGGATCATCTTTTCATTCTTGCACCTCTCTTTGAGAGGCTTATTCGCTTTTGTCTTCATCTAAATCCATCTAAGTATGTGTTTGGCATTCTCACTGGTAAAATTTTAGGTTTTATCATTTCCATTAGGGGTATTGAAGTAGACCCCGCAAAAATAAAAGCTATCCTTGAGATGCCTCCCCCTTCTAACTTAAAGCAACTCCATGAGTCTCTAAGGACGTCTTTAATCAGTGCATCATTTTATCTCACAATTGTCGGACCATTGTAAACCTTTTCATCATCTCCTTCGTAAGAATGTTCATTTTGAATGGGATGAACATTGCCAAAAGGCCTTCGATGATCTCAAAGCTTATCTTCTTTCTCCACCTGTGCTTACACCTCCACGCGAGGGGGAGCCTTTCTATCTTTATATCTCTGTGACTGACCATGCTCTGGGAGCCATGATCTCACATCGGGATGCTTGCGGTAAAGAACAAGTTGTCTATTACATCAGTCGCACCCTCCATGAGTATGAAACACGTTATTCCGAAGCTGAAAAGCTGTGTTGTGCTCTCTTCTTCGCAACTTCTAAGCTTCGTCATTACCTCCTTAATCACAAAACTTACATTGTCACAAGTGTCAATCCACTCAAGACAATTCATGCGAAGCCTTATCACAATGATCGTATCACTCGTTGGCTCATGCTTATGACAGAATTTGATCTCGAGTTTATCCCGCAAAAGTCTATCAAGGGTCAGGTCATTGCAGATCAATTAGCTGATGCTCCTCTTCCGACACTCAAGTCCCCTTGCTCGATTCCCCGATGAATATATCCAACAAATTGATTTTGGTCTGTCTCCATTTAAAGTAAAGCTCTTCTTTGATGGATCCAAATGCCAGCAAGGGGGAGGTGCAGGTTTCGTGATGATTCCTCCTTGGGGTACGCCTATCCCAGTCACACACAAATTGAACTTTGAGTGCACCAATAATATGGCTGAATATGAAGCTCTTGTCTTGGGTCTTCAAAATGCCATTAATCTCGGCGCTCGTCATATTGACATCTTTGGTGATTTTGAGCTCATCGTCAATCAAGTCACGGGCATCTATTAGTGCAAGAATGATATCCTTCAAAAATATCGTGATATTGTTCTCGTTCAACTCCAATCTTTTGATAAATTCACTATCCAAGCTATTCCTCACACTGCGAATTGATTCGCAGATACAATGGCTTCGTTAGCCTCACTTATCCCGCCTTTTACCGAGGACTCGCGACTTTATGTGGTTGTGCAATGATTAGATCAACCATTTCATCTTAGGCAACTAACTTCAATCCATGCTTTGTCCACAACCCATACTCAGGATGAGTGGTATCAACAGATCGTTGATTATCTATCTCATTCGGTGCTTCCTCCTGATCTGACTTCCAATGGTAGAAGATCTTTTATCCTACGCGCTAATCGCTATACTATTCTAGGCGGGATCCTCTACAAACGTGGCTTTGATGGTATTTTACTTTGGTGCCTCAAAACCCTTGAATCATCTAAAGCTATCTAGGAGGTCCATGACGGTATCTGTGGTGGCCATTTTAGTGGCTTGGCCGTAGCTAAACGCATCTTACGTTTGGGATATTATTGGCCTTCTCTTAATCGAGATTGTTGTGAATACACTAAGAAATGCATCAAGTGTCAACAACATTCCAATCTCACACATATCCCTAGTCAAGCTTTACAACCTACAGCGGATTTGTGGCCTTTTTCGCAATGGGGTCTTGATCTCATTGGTCTCATCAATCCCCGTTCTTCACAGTGTCATCATTCTATCATTACTGCCACTGAATACTTTACTAAGTGGGTGGAAGCTATCCCTCTTTCTTCAACAAAAGCTAAACCCATAGTTGATTTTGTCTATCAACACATCATTTGTCGCTTTGGTGTTCCACACAAACTCATCACAGATAACGGTAAGTCTTTCAAAAACATTGATTTGCAGAACCTCTGCGACGCTTTCAATATCAAACTCAGCTTTTCTTCTCCATACTATCCTCAAGCTAATGGTCAGGCCGAAGCTTCCAATAAAACTTTGCGTAATATCCTCGCAAAGGTAACTAGTCGAGCTGGTAGGGATTGGCATTTACATATCCCTTTTGCTCTCTGGGCTTATCGGACTAGCATTCGTACTCCTACTGGTGCTACTCCCTTCTCTCTCGTCTATGGGTCTGAGGCTGTTCTTCCTTTGGAAGTCCAAATCCCATCTCTCCGTGTTTCTCTTAGAGAATTTGTCTCTGATGAGGACTATCGTCAAAATCGTCTAGCACAACTTGAATTATTAGATGAGTGGCGTCTCAACGCTCTTGAACATCATCAAGTCTATCTTGAGCGTGTCAAATGTGCTTATAACAAGCACTTGCAACACCGTGACTTCAAAATTGGTGATCTTGTTCTTAAAGAAAATCAAAATGTCACTACACTCGAAAGGAGTCAGCGTGGTAAGTTTGCTCCCAACTGGATGGGTCTATACGTTATCACTCATAAATATGGGTCGGGGCTTATCATCTATCTTCCATGGATGGTATACCTGAAGTGGAACCTCTTAATGCCTTGCATCTACGGCCCTTCTACTGTTAAAATCTATCTTACACAAATCTAGTCGCAAGACAGATCTTTCATCCGTCTAACAACCAGTCATATACTTTCATGGTGATTCAAAATTATGTGGTTCTCCACCTATTGTCTTTTTTACCTTAAATATGAGTATCGCGGCTCTACTCATAGCATTTTTCTTCTGGATATGTTTCTCCTCATGGTAGGAATACCTTAATCACCGTTTCATTTGTCCCAAGTGCTTATCTTAATCGGATCTACTCGGGGCATGAGTGCGTGCTCTTTATACGTTTTCTTCCCCTCTATCTGATCTATCTAGGTCTAAACTCAGCTTCTTCCAAAAAGTTTTCAAAAAAAAAAAAAAAAGATAGACTGATCCCTTGAAGGACAGCTACCCATACAATCAAATGAATCAAAAGATATAGACCATGCCCTCGAAGGATGGCTATCATTAAAATTCAAAATACAGACCGCTCCCTTGAAGGACGGCTTTGTTTCTCAAAAGAATACTCAAGGCTTCTTGCATTGATCAGCCTTTCAGTCAGTTTATACACTTTTTAGCATCACTGAAAGACTTCCCGTATTGATCAGTCTTTCCATATCGAGCAAACTTCCCGCATTGATCAGTTTGCTTTTCTGCGTAAATCATGAAGCTGAGATATAAGACCTTTTGTCGATCATATGGAGAATCCTATTTTCCCAGTATGAACATGTATTCTGTCCCTTGTAAATTTCAATGAGATACCTACTTACTGCTCCTTCCGTTTCCCTCCTAAATCTGGTTTGCGGCTAGTTAGTGTCAGGTTTATTTTAACCTCATATAGGGCCTTGTATGCATAATCTTTTGGTTTCCTATCCAGATTCTATTTATGGTCGGTTGGGGTCCAGCTTATCATTTTTCTTCTTATCTGGGTGTATATCCTTTATTTCTAATCAAGGTCGTTTTCATTACGTCCTTGGCTCTCATAGAGTATTTCCAATTATTTCATCCAGTTGAATTAACATTTAACATGTTAATTTGATCAAACTCTATCATTTATCTAATTTCATCCGATTTACTTTGTCCAAAACACATATCATCACCTCTATTATAAACACATGTGGGTCTATCTATCTATTTTCATCAAAATTTAATTAAAAATCTCAAAAATAAAATTATATATATATATATATATATATATATATATATCAAATCCATTCCAACTATCAACTCCCACCACATCATCTAATCACTTGTCTATCCAAGTAACATTACACCTATCTTTATCTATCTTCTCAATCAAGTTAAATCCACATATCAATCACATCAAATCACATCTATTTATGTCCTCTACATCTATGTCTATATCCATCACAATTACACTACATCTATCCATGTATATCAAAATTAAAAGCAAGAGAACAATCATATGACAAAGGAAATGATGAATCTATATATATACGATTAATACGTCAGCAAAAAAATGGGTGGCTCTCAATTAAGCCATCTATAAAATGCCTTCCAATCGAGGCTACATCACTACACTGATACAAAATACATCAATCTCTATATCGTAAAATTTGATGTGTGGAGGACACTATCTCCTCCACCCTCCTCTGGACTAGGCTGTCTCTCCTGGCCACCGCTTATTGAGCTAGATGCACCTGCTGCTGAGGCCTCTGCCCACCTCGGTCTCTCCCGGTGCTCCCTCCCTCTGATGCCCCACTCGCTGTGGCTATCGCTGATCTCCTCCTCACCCCGTACCGAGGCACATCTGGGGCATGCTGCGCTAGGGCATCCTCGTAGTATCTCACCTCAGTGAGGAGAGACTGATATGTACTCAGGCTCATGGTACCAGGTGCTCGTAGTGGTGCTGCTGGTGCTGCTAGTGGTGCCCCTCCTATGGTCGTGCCCTGTGTCCCAGACTCTGACATAGTACCTGTCTCACCATATTTGGCCCTGAGGGCCTCCCTATGTTGATGGTAGCGATCCCTCTGCTGGATCGCTATATCTCGCTCCTAGCGAGTGGTGTCTCTCTCCAAAATCAGGGCATCCCTCTCCTCTGTCAGAGCTCTGATCTCCTCGAGAGCCGCCTGGTGTGTATGTGTCAGGGTGGCGTGCTCTCCCTCTAGTCTCTCCAGCACTGTAGCCATATCCTCCTCATCGGCATCTATAGATGCCGGAAGGTGTCGTGGTAGCTCTGTTGCATACCATGCCGCATAACCATCATCCACTCCGGCGTCATCATCACTATCTGTGGACGGTGGGGCCTCTCTCAATGGATTTGCTGGAATCAAAATCGACAAATCAGTCTCTCTGTTGTCTCGCCCGCAAGGCTCGTAAGTTGTCGGCCTTTGTGTACTAGGCCGAACTGTCTCAATACCCGTATAAACGGGACGCGCTCCCACATGTGAGGCCTATGGCCCCTAACCACCCTGCTCCGTCTCAATGCCACCAAGTGAGCATCCTGACCGGCCCATGTCGGAAATACCCAATATGGTCTCCAGATGACCTGCTCTGGTGTCAGCATCCTGAAACGCTCAGCATACCAATCTGTAGATCTCCCTGTATCTCCCGAGGCCATATCGGCCCGCCATCGCCGAATCCGTAATCAATAGCTCCCACTGCTGCTGGCATCCAGGAAGCCCGAATGGCACGATCAACACGCTATGTGCTCATATGCCCAAAGAATGGAGCACAAAGCGACATCAATACTGTCCTCTTCCGCGGTGGTATACATCCATAACTCATAGTATATCTGAGCTATCAAGGCATCAGCAAAGGCAAACACCTGTCTGAACTGCAGGATGTCACAAATGTAATCTAGTAACAACAATGGGAATCTCCCACCTCCTGAATCTGGTAGAGCAAAATAGGAGATCGCCATCTGAATCAAAACTATACGTCTACTCCTAGGAACATCCTGTCTGTACTGCGAGGCTATCCTCACTGCCCCGGACACTATCTCTGAATCATCTACCCTATCTCCATACAATCGAACTAGGGCCCTCTGCTGCTGCTCTCGTGGTGTAATCTCTATCGGGTCCCCAGTGATCGGTAGCCTCAAAATCCTGTATATGTCCTCATGGGTGATGGTCATCTCACCCGTCCTGAACCAAAAAGTGCAAGTCTAGCTATCCCATCATCGCACTAGTGCTCGCATCAACTCTACATCTCGCGGCACTCGTCTGTAGTACCGAAAGCCCCCGAGCCGGATAACTCTAAGTGGCGCCAATCTGCGTCAGTGACGTCAGGGAGGATGGTCTCCAGTAACTCGGGCATCGCATCCCTCATGTGTAGTACCTCTCATGCCTACATCCACGACATCAAAAGCAATATTAGCTTCATATTTACCCAAATCTGAACATCCAAAACAAATTTTATCATTTTCATCCAGATATCTATCCAATCGGCGTCGATTAAATACAATCGGCGTCGATCATATATAGTCGACGCCGATTGAACTCAATCGGCGCCGCTTACATTACATCGACGTCGATTCTACCAATCGACGCCGATTTTCAGGCCGGAGGTGAAACACACTCTGGCCTCCCACAAAAAAAAAAAATTAAAAAAATATAATATAAAATAAATATGACGGGTTCAAGAAGAATCACTTACCCAAGGTCGTGTCCTCCTCCGCTTCTGACCGCTTCCAGAGGCTTCAATGGTGCTCAATTCCAATTTTTGACTCTCTCTGAATCAATCATCATGGTGTAAATAAATCGTTCACGTTTTCCGCTCACATATTTATATGTCTTTGTGAACGGTCAGTCGCTGCCCGTTTATTTAGGTCGGCGCCGATTAGTATGATCGCCGTTAATTTTCCATATCTCTTTGCCATAGTGTTGATGCTTGGCTTATTTATCTGGTCATTATTGTGCGCTGAATGTTGCCTTTTGGCACATATTTTCGATATCACCATCCATTTCGAGTTTGTTCCCTTTACGTGGGGCACTCGTACTTTTTGCAACTTAGAGTTAACGGGTGCAGGCACTAACGTAAATGCGCTTTGCACCATCTAGTTGTCCCTACCAATGTGTCTCTCTTTAGATGCTAACTATTTTGCAGCCCTCCTTACACTCATGGGTCTGTAGGTACTAACGTCGTCTCATGAGGAGACCGTCTAGTCTGCCCTACCAATGTGAGTTCCTTAGGTGGCTACCTCTTTATTCATGTTTGTGCATCATTAATAATGAAAAAATACATTTGAATTAATCAAATATAATTTGATTAATTATCCATTTCAAAATCCAAAAAATAATCTAATCCTCATCACATGTCATTATTCTCCATGTTTTTCCATTATTGAATTAAAAATTTAAATTCAAATCCTCACCCACCCTTCGTGGTCCCCACTCACCTAAAATCCTCCACTTATGAATTAAAAATATAATTCAAATCCTCACCCATTCTTCGTGGCCCCCACTCACCTAATCTTGCACACATTTTCAAACCACTCATCTAATCTTGCCCACATTTTCAAACCACTCATCTAATCTTGCCCACATTTTCAAACCACTCACCTAATCTTGCCCACATTTTCAAACCATGATTACTTAAATTAATCTAAGTTAATCACTCCCCCAGGCTATAAATACAACCTTACCCCTCCCCTCTAAACACACGGAGAATAAGCTTTCATGCCATATCTAAGTTCTTGCATCCTTTGAGCAAAGAACATCCTTTTGCCTTGTCCTAATGCCAAAATAGCCTCATAATCCTTTTTCCCATCTAGTGCAAAGTAAGAGGATCGTTGTTGCAGGAAGGTCTTGCTCCGTCTTGAAGAAAAGCACCTACATATCACAAAATCAGGGCTCAATCCAAGTTTCCTAGCCCATTACGAGGTTTCTTTACGGGCGAAGAAGGAGGTATATGATTATTGGTATTTTACTTCCTTGTTAGTAGTGTATTTTTCATAGCTTACATTCTGGCACGCCCGGTTACTTTCGATCTGTTACCATTACTTTCTCAATTAGTGGTTTTATCTGTTCTTTGTTTATTATTGTTTATTATTATTTCCTTTTCTGTTCCTTTTGGTCTTCTTTGGTTAACCTTCACGCTTTGGGTAGTGTTTTTGTTGTGTGGTGTCTTGTGGTGTATCTGCAGGTTATAGCAATAATGAAACTCTGAAGCTCATCTTGTCTTTGATCTCCTCGGTGCTTGGTGTTTAGTTGACAGTTTTGGCTTTGCTATTTACTCGTCATCTGTAGAAACATATGAACTATCCATTAGTTTATCATCTTACTGTCATGGGACAACCAATCCGGAAAATATATTTATTTATTTCCTTTTGCTAAAATAACTGCTTTGTAGGAAGTTAATCATTTATTTATTTTTTCTTTCTTTTATTTTAGTCAATCATTTTATGATCTAACTCTTTCTTTCTGATTATTGTTATTTTTTAACCTTGCTGTCAAAATTTTAGCTTCTCAGGTGAAATACAGAAGTCAGAAAATAAAAAAACCAGCTCCCTGGGACGTTTTTCTCACGTTTAAAATTTTCATTCAGAGCGTTCTCGTAGCCCATCTTCCGGAAGCCATAACTTTTGCTCCCGAACTCGGAATGACTTCATTTTTTTTTTAACGGAAAGGTATTGAAAAGATCTATGCAATGAAAAAATAATTTTTAGATTTAGACTTACAAAAAAATTTGGTTTCATTTCTTCTAACACCTGTCTTTTTAACAAAAAAACAACAAAATTATAGTTTTATTTATTTATTTATTTTTTTAATTTTTATTTCACGAAACATCCTCACACGTATGCTCTTTCCTCGCACTTCAAAAGTGATCTTGGAAATCAGAAACGTGAGGCCACTCGAGCTCTAGAAAACAATTTTTATTTTTAATTTTTTGCCTTACATTTAAATTTTCCACGACAACACTTCTAGATAACGTTTTCACCCTCTTCTTTCATCGTTTTTCTTTTTTGTGAAAATAATCATTATCGCTATTTCGCAATCATGATTAATTGCAATAATTATTAACATTTAAAAAAAAAAAAGTCGAAAATCAGAAAATTATTCCAATTGTATCCGCGTATGCTCTTTTCTTGCGCCTTCGAGCGATCTGGAAAATCAGAAACGGTCACATTTTTTTAGTTTCTTGTTCTAACATTGCAGGATCCTCTAGATTTGTTTTTCAACTATCATTTTAATAATTATTTTCCTTTGTCATATTCTTAATATTTTTTGGTCGTTGGTTGTGTATGCTCTTTTCCTGCGCCTTTGAGCGATCTGGCAAATCAAAAACAACCACGATCACTTTTCTAACATTTCATTTGCAGGATAACTACTAATTTGTTTTCTGTAGAACCGCGTTGCTGGAATATTGTCAAAAACAAAAACAAAAACAAAAACAACAAAAATCCAGCAAAAATACCACCATTTAAAGACAATTGCTGAAACAAAAAAAAAAAAAAAATACGCTCAGGTACGCAATTATTTTTTGCTAGTGATTTATTTCAAGTTGGAAAGAACCCTGCGTTTAATCACTTTATCATATTGTTTTTACACGTAGACAAGGTGGATTTCATCACCACCAAAGCTACATCGGTGACGTGGACTTGACTACCACGCACCAACAACATTTGCATCTGCATTGCACTTTGAGACCTAGTCTCATCACAGCGTTCGGTATTTACCTCGCCGCTGCTCTTCACTTACAGGTAATGCTGTCGTGCAGCGCATGCGAGTCACGCCTAAATAGCTGTAACAACGAAGCCTAGGCATCGTCCCTGTAAATCTTCGGGGAGTTATAAGGACACCATACACATTCATCCCTCCATCACCTTCCACCTTTTCACAAAACATATTCTGGACGTGGTGATTCACTCCAAAACAGGCAAGTAAGAATTGGTGAGTCTCCTCCAGTGCTCTAAGGGTTCCCCGTACCAATTTTGTCCCCGTACAAAATTAGGTATATCAGGACTAGGGTATATCGGAGGACGCATCTTCTTGGAGTAATAAGAGCCTGCATCCACCATTTCACAACATACTTGTATGATTGCATGAAACAATGATCATTCCTGAAGAAGTTACCTCATAAGCCAAAACAATTGAATCCACATGATTGCTTGCTGTTTGAAAACACAATAGTTTAGCATTTTTTTATCATAAAACTTGGTGATATCAATGTGTTCATTGTAAAAGTTCGGACCCTAGTTGTGTTCCACAAAAAAATCGAGTTCTCGACCATTGATACCAATGCGAAAACATCGAAACAATCCAACAACCTGGGATCAAACCATCACACCAATTTCATTAGCTTACCTCATCCAACAATACATTTGTCATAACTTGGCATTTTATATCCAGTGATATTGAGTGACTAGCATTCACTCCCCATATTGTCAATTGTCAAAACATCATCCATAGCTTGTTTCCAGCTATATCAAACTAATATTGGGTAACTTGTTTGAGTTCACTCATTATTCTGTCCACCATCACATTTATCCAAATCATAGCCAACACAAATCCTTTCACAACCATATCGTGATTAACCTATTCAGGTTACTCTCCCCGTCAATAGTCCAGAGCTTATTTAAGTCAAATCTACACAACGTGCAACAAATCGTCTAATAACTCGTCTCGAGTTACATCATCATCATATTGAGATAACTTGTTTGAGTTACTCTCCTTATCAGTCATCACAAGCTTATTCACGATAAATCCAAAGTAATCAAAGTCATAATGGTATTCACTCGCAGTCACAATCGTGAAAATGACGACGAAGAAGTCGCACAACCAGAACTCACCACTGAAGAACAAGAACAAGTCAATAGGGTGATAGAACAAAACAAAAATGAATATCTGTTACGCATCCTAGCCATGGGGGCAAAACTACCCCCTGACTTCGGGACCGAAAATTTAAACAAACTCATCGACAATGGTGAATCTAGTTATCACAATGAAATACCAAACAATCCAAATGGTTCTTGGCCAGAAGAATTATTCACTAAAATCCAAGATTTAACAAAGAAACTTGAGGAAACAATGATTAGAGCTGAAAGATTAAAAGACCTCAATCTAGATTCTAATACTCGCGACATGTTTGATAAACCGTCCCCCGCTTCTCCATTTGCACAAGAATGGAAACTTATGAAAGACACCATTCAGGGACTGCAAAAACAATCGAAACAATTCAACTTTGAAGAATTGTGTCCTTATCCATTTGATACAGAAATATCACGATTACCATTTCCGCCATCCTTTGAAATCCCTAAGTTTGATAAATACAAAAGCAAAGGTGACCCCCGTGAACATGTCAAGGAATTTTACATGCAATGTCAGGAAGTTGCCTATCGAGACACGTACCTTTTACGATTATTCCCCCAAAGTTTAGGAGGACAAGCTTTAGACTGGTTTTTCCATCTACCCAAAGGGTCGGTCACGACATTTGCAGACTTATCGGAGAAATTTGTCAAACATTTTTCTTATAACCTAGACTCAGAGATAACCATGCTTGATCTCTGCAACACTAGGCAAAGGCCAAACGAAAATTTTGCTTCCTTTTTACAACGATGGCGCGGAATTGCAAGCCGATTTCCCTGCTCAGTACCCGAGAAACAACTAGTTAGCATTTTTGTCCCTAATCTCAATGCCGAATTATCATTCCACATGCAAATGCATTGTCTGAATAGTTTTGAAGAAGTCATCGAAAAGGGGACACAAATCGAAAAAGCCCTCATTTCTAAGGGCTTACTTAAAGCACCCTTTAGAGACCAACCTTATCGAGACACTCCTCAGAACCAGGACAAATCTAAATTCTTTAATCGGAATCGAAATATCATCAACGATGGCATTACTGATTCCCGCCATGTCCGAAATGTCCAAAACCATCCCACCAACACATTAAAATCTAAACAACCCATCATTATCCCTAGAAAGGAAGTTCCTTCTAGGGATCGACGAAGAGAGTTCACTCCTCTCGGAGAAAGTCTATCTAGTGTCTTTCGTCATTTGGCAAATGCTAATATGATTACATATCCCATTGTCAGACCCTTCGAAGAAGGACAACCCAAACCAAATTGGTATAAAGACAATGAATATTGTGATTACCATCGCATAAAAGGGCACTCCACAGATCGATGCATGCAACTCCGCCATTACGTCCAAGACCTGATTGAACGTGGAGACATAGAAGTTGAAAATACTTCTGAGACAAAAACACCTAATGAAAAACTTCACATGTTCAAAAATCCATTCCCTAACCATGATAAAAATTCAAAAGATAAGGGTCAATCATCAAGCAATGTCGAGTATGACTCAGTCATCTCGACCATAGATTATGACCAAGACTTAGTGGCAACTATAAAGATCAAAAATGATTGTGTGATCACCACTAGACAGAAAAAAATATGGGTCCCTACAACAAAAAAATCTGCCACTTCGTCCCGGCATCACCTCCTAATCCACCATCTAATTCCATTGCCAATTCCTCTCCTGACCTACCTACGCCGTCATTTAATATTGTCAAACAATTAGAAGACTCCGCACAAATTTCAATCATGGAACTACTTAATTCTTCTCCCGCTTTTCTAACGCATCCTTATCAAACATTGAATAATGCTCGTGTCCCTGAGGACATCAATTCACAACAATTCCAGGCTTTAATTGCACATCTTACAGTCCCCAATCCTATTTTATCTTTTGGTCCCGATGACATGCTTAATCCCAATATCGCTAATAATCATTCTTTATACGTCGAGGGTTATGTAACTCATCGTAAAATCAAGCGCGTCTTAATCGACAACGGATCAGCATTAAATATTTGTTCCATGAAACTTTTACGTTGTCTAGGTTACACTGAAAATGATTTGCAAAACAATATCATAACCATTCGTGGGTATGATAATAGCGAAAGAAAGTCTGAAGGCACAATCACGTTGCCTCTCCAAGTTGGACCCATCACCTTAGACACGATTTGTCATGTGGTAGATGTAGAAGTTGCCTATAACATTCTTGTCGGCCGACCATGGATTCATGCCATGAAAGCCGTCCCATCAACATTCCACCAATGCATTAAGTTTCCTCATTTGGACAAGGAATTTACATTACGTGCAGATCCCCAACCTTTTGAGTATTGTAGATTCCTCGAAGGACGGTATCGACATGATCACTATTGTCCATCCACAGATAAATATGCTCCACCTCGGATAATCCCTAATGAAACACGCATTGATCCTGATACACTCCCTAACAATAATCCGAAACCATCATCTCATAACCAAAACACATTTTCCAATCCATTATCATCCGCTAGTCAACCACCTTCCACCAGTCCTCCTCCCACTAATCAATCATCTTCTTCCACTAATCAAGCTTCTTCTTCCAGCAACAATTATTCTTCCACCACACCACCTTCTTCTTCACCTAGCCAATCTTCTTCATCCAACCACACCTCCTCTATTAAGATACCTCCTCCTGTGAATAACCAACCTTCATCCTTCAATCCACCCCCTTCTTCTTATAACCCATTTTCTTCATCTTTTAAGACTACCAAACTAACTTCCCCACCACATGAGGTACCTATTGGTCCCCCATCTCACACATTTAAAATCATTGACACGGGATGCGGTGAATATCAATTTCAAAGATGGCGAGACTCTTTTTATATCACCAAATCCCCACATAGCTATGGCAAACCTAACGCTCCACATCTGAAAATCCATCCCAATTACCAAATGGGTCAGTCAGTTTGGAAAAAGTTTGGTCATCTTGACAACGAACATATTCCAAGTTCTTCAGGATCTTGGTTATATAATGATGACTTTGCTCCATGTTATGAGTCCCCTCAATTTACCAAAGCTCACCGAATAATGAAAAACATGCGATGGCAGGGTAAAGGACTCGGTCCAAATGAACAAGGTCGTTTAGACCCTATAAATTGCACACAACATCACGGTAAACATGGTCTAGGTTTCAAGGTGTTTGATGTCGCTCCCATAATAATTTCGAGTGTACATGATGACCCGATTCGATAATGACATTAGATCTCCATGTAGTCTTTTTGAAGACCTCGCTGAAACACATCTTGCCTTTGAACATTTTCTATTAATGTCATCAATTTTGAGCCTACACATCCGAGTCTCATAGACCATGGCCAACCACATCATGCAGCCATGGACATGTTCCAAAATGATGAAGCCATCGAAGAATTCCTTGGAACTCGTGACCAAATACCTACTTCAGACCATAGAAAAGGATTTGAAATCAATCTAAATGAATCGGCCTATTTTGGCGAAGAGATAAAATATTCAGATCCTTCACCATCAGAAAATTTGGATCAAAAGCGCAAACAGAGGATTTCCCATAGTCAAAACCTCACCGCCACCTTATCCAATAAACATGTCAAAAAATTCCAACAAACACCTGACACTGATGACCTACATCAACCATTAGCATCGTTCTCCGAAAAGGATACATCTAAAATGCTTGTAGAAGAAACAAAAGACATAAACATTGGCACCACTGAACAACCAAAAATTTTACAACTTGGCATTAGTCTATCTGACCAAGAATGCATGGAATTCACAACACTCCTTATTGAATTCCAAGATATATTTGCATGGACGTATAAGGACATGCCAGGCTTGGACCCATCTCTTGTAGTACACCATCTTGTGGTACATCCGGATGTAAAACCTGTAAAGCAAAAACTACGTAAAATGCATCCCCAAGTTGCATTACTTGTTAAAGCCGAACTCGAGAAACTCTTGGAAGCTGACTTCATTAAACCTATTGATTATTCAGCATGGATATCTAACATAGTTCCTGTCACCAAGAAAACTCCACGGCATCGAATATGCCACAGACTTAGTGACATCAACAAGGCTTGTCCCAAAGATGACTTTCCCTTGCCAAATATAGACATGATTGTTGATTCTACGGCAGGCCATGAAATGCTCTCCTTAATGGATGGATTCTCTGGTTACAATCAAATACGTATTGCTGAAGGAGATCAACATAAAACGGCATTTACTACACCATGGGGCACCTTCTGTTATAAGGTCATGCCTTTCGGATTGAAAAATCTGGTGCTTTACCTATCAATGAGCAATGACTGTTATCTTCCATGACATGTTACATGATATCATGGAAGATTATGTTGATGATATATTAGCAAAATCTAAAACACGAATAGGGCATCCAAGTGTGTTGAGACGCATTTTCGATAGATTACGTGAGTATAAGGTTCGTCTTAACCCAAAGAAATGTGTGTTTGGAGTAACCTCTGGTAAATTATTAGGGTTTATTGTCTCACGAAGAGGCATAGAAGTGGATCCTGCCAAAGTCAAAGCCATTATGGAAATGCCTCCTCCTCAAAACCTAAAACAATTACGCAGTCTTCAAGGAAAGATACAATCTATTCGGCGTTTCATATCACAGTTGGCTGACAAGTGCCATCACTTTAATCAGTTACTCAAGAAAGATGCACACTTTCACTGGAACCACGATTGCCAAGATTCTTTTGCTAAGTTAAAAGAATACCTCTCTAGTCCACTTGTTCTTATGTCACCAATTGCTGATAAACCTATGTTGCTTTATACATCTACCACTGAACATGCCATAGGAGCTCTACTAGCACAACATAACAATCAAGGAAAAGAACAGGCTGTATATTACCTTAGTCGAACACTTATTGAGCACGAAATACGTTATTCCCAAATCGAAAAAGTATGCTTAGCGGTTGCCTTTGCATTCCATAAGTTACGTCATTACTTGCTCAATCACACAACTAAGTTGATTGCCAAAATTGATCCTCTCAAGTATTTGTTGTCCAGACCCATTCTCACGGGAAGAATGTCTAGTTGGGTTGTATTACTTAGTGAATTCGATGTCGAGTTTGTTCCGCAAAAAGCAATTAAAGGACAAGCCCTTGCCGACCAACTTGCCGAGGCACCCCTTCCTGGCACAGAACCACTTCAGTTTTCTTTTCCTGATGAAGATATTCTACACATAGACATCGCGCCAGCTTGGACTCTATTTTTTGATGGATCTTGTAATCTCCATGGCTCAGGGGCTGGTATTTTGCTTATCACACCCAGTGGACATGTTATCCCCAAATCATTTCGCTTAGCATTCCCATGTACCAACAATATCGCAGAATATGAAGCTCTCGTCACAGGGTTAAAACTGGCTATATCTTGGAATCTTACAGAATTAGCTGTATTTGGTGATTCTTTACTTATCATCAAGCAAGTTACTGATGAATACCAGGTCAAGGATGAAAAACTTATCCCATATAAACGCATGGTGGATAGTCTTCGAAGCTATTTTCGATTAATTAGCTTTGATCAAATTCCCAGAATTAAGTAATAAATCTGCGATCTTGTGGCGACCATCGGGTCCCTATTAGAAATCGCATCTAGTCAACCCCAGGCACATTTTCTCGTTGAACATCTCTTAATGCCTACCTATGATCTTCCTGAAAACACTATGGTATGTGAGATCGTGGGTCCGAATAACCCTTGGTACCACGATCTTTATACCTTCATTCGTGATAAAACGTTTCCTGCCGACATGAAACCAATGCATAAACGTGCTTTAGCACAACGTGCTTCTCGTTACACCATTTTAGCAGAAACTCTTTATAAACGAGGATATGATGGCACCCTGCTCCGATGTCTTAATCAGGAAGAATCCTCGAGTGTCTTAGCTGAAGTCCATTCTGGTATCTGTGGAGCACACATGAATGGTATCGCCTTAGCCAAGAAAATCTTGCGAGTTGGATATTATTGGCCCACCATGGAAAGTGACGCATGTCATTTTGTCAAACATTGTCAAGCATGTCAAAAGCATGGAAATCTTATCCACGCACCTTCCCAGGCATTACAATCGATAACCACACCATGGCCCTTCTCTCAATGGGGACTTGACCTCATTGGTAAAATCAGACCAACATCTTCCGATGGACATAAGTTCATCATTACCGCTACCGATTACTTCACTAAATGGGTAGAGGCTATGCCTCTCACTTATGTTACCGGTAGCCAAATATCGAAATTTATTTTCAATAATCTCATATGTCGATTTGGTATTCCATCCGCTCTGGTTGCAGATAATGGCAAATCATTTAAAAACCAGGATGTAAAAGACCTAGCCAAACGTTTTCACATCAAACTTAAATGGTCTACTCCATACTACCCTCAGGGCAACGGTCAAGCGGAAGCAACCAATAAGACCTTAAAATCCATCATGGAAAAGATTGTCAACACCCATGGACGAAATTGGCATACTCAAATTTACCCCGCTCTTTGGGCTTACCGTACATCTTACCGCACGCCTATCGGAGCCACCCCATTTTCCCTTGTTTATGGTTGTGAAGCCATTTTACCTATTGAGATAGAACTCCCATCCTTGAGGATCTCCCTTAAAGATGTAATTAATGAGGATGAATACTGACAGTCACGGCTTCAGGAGCTTGAGCTTCTCGATGAAAAATGACTTAATGCTCTCAATCATCTTCAAGTCTATCAAAACCGACTGCAACACGCAATTATCATAAAAAGGTAAGACCCAGAGAATTCGAAATTGGTGACCTTGTTTTAAAAGAAAATCAAAAGAATACCACTAAAGAACGAGAAAAACAAGGAAAATTTGAGCCTAATTGGTTAGGACCCTATGTAATCACAGCTAAATTTGGCTCTGGAGCCTATAAATTGGCCACTGCAGATGGTCAAGATCTTGATGAACCAATGAATGCAGTTCATTTAAAGAAATTTTATCCTTGAGATGTTCACTATTCCAGGATACAACATGTACATTGTTCCTTTTGTCTTGCTTATCTCCAAATAATTCAAATTTATTCATTTCCATTGGCAGACATTTTCATTATCAAAATCACATCTTCATATTTATCATCATGAGACAAGTGCTAATATAAATCCTATTAAGTTTGTGAGCATCATACTTCTTCCACTTTCAGTCGCTTTCCTCTATGGTCATACCTAGAAGCTTATTGATGGTAATATATCCCCTTCAAATACATTCTCTCTTTCATAACAAAGCTCTAAACTTCGTTACCCAATTCGTTTGGTCGTCCATCTCAGTCTTCGGTGTTGAACCCTCGCGTCCTACTAGTCGTGTGGGGCTGAGATTGGGGGCAGATGTTTCTTCCCAAATACAAAGCACTATTGTAAAAAAATCCATCAATTCAATAACTTATGAATAATTCATTGTCACATCTTTCGTCCTTCATAGTCTTTGGTGTTGAGCCCACACTTCTTACTAGTAGTGTGAGACTAGGGAATGGAGGAAGGTGCCCTTACTCGTCTACGTCTTGTCTTCGGTGATAAACCCTTGCCTCTTACAAGTGGCATGGGGCAAAGCGTAGAGGGTCATTCTCATACAAGCATAAAAACATTGCAAAATATTCCAAAAAAAAAAAAAAACAAAAAAAAAAAAAAAAAAAGAAAAAAGGAAATTCACTCGCCTATATTTTGCCTTTGGTGATGAGCCCTTGCTTCTCACTAGTAGCATGGGGCAAGGCATAGGGAGTCATTTCAAAAATACAAAATCTTATAGTGCTTACAAATTATAGAATCCCCAAACACGTAATTTAGATGCCTAAGTGAAGAGAGAACTATCCCTTAACCTCATATCTTATCAATCAGCTAGGCCACATAACTGTCTAAGTCTAGCATGTGACTCATAAAGTGAAAGCCATTTTTGAAACCGGTTCAGTACCATTATGAAGAATGGAGTCACAATTTCCCAAAGGGATTGTTGTTAGCATTTGTCTCTATATTCATTATCTACCTCCTACGTCCTTCTTGATTCTTGGTGATGAGCCCACACATCTTACTAGTTGTGTGGAGTCAAGAATGGAGTTGGAATTCTTTTCATCATATCATCACCACCATATCATGCCAATGGAAAGTGAATTTATGTTATTTTGAGCATAAGTTACAATGCGGAACACGGTACATACGGATAATATCCTTGTTTATCACCTCTCAAAAATAAGTCTGCACTCTGGTCCATAAATTGCCAATCACAGTGTAAAAAATCTATGTAAAAATTCAAAAACATTTGAAAATCGTAAAAAAAAAACCAAAAAAATCCAAAAACAATGTAAAAATCTAAAAATCTAAAAACATTTGAAAATCGTAAAAAATCCAAAAACAATGTAAAAATCCAAAAATCAAAAACATTTGAAAATCGTCAAAAATCCAAAAACATTTAAAAATCCAAAAATCCAAAAACATTTGTGAAAAAAATCCAAAATCTAAAAACAATGTAAAAATCCAAAAATCAAAAACATTTGAAAATCATCAAAATCCAAAAACCAAAAACATTTGAAAAATCAAAAATCCAAAAACATTTGAAAATCAAAAATCAAAAATCCAAAAATCCAAAAACATGTAAAAATCCAAAAATCCAAAAACATTTGAAAATCGTCAAAAAAATCCAAACAATGTAAACATCAAAAAAATTCAAAAACATTAGAAAATCCAAAAAAAAAATTATAAAATTCAAAAAAAATTAGAAAATCCAAAAATCCAAAAACAAAAACATTAGAAAATATCCAAAATACAAAAACATTTGTAAAATTTTCAAAAGACCAAAAACATCCACAAAATTGTAAAAACTCAATAAGCAACACGTTCATCCTTTGAACTATTATCCCAACGAATGGTCCAACCACCTTATGACTACCAATTTCAAACCACTTCTCCTCGCGTGAATCCTCGCTTGGGGAAAATCCGGCTCTCATTGTTTCCTTGTTTGAGGAGACTGACCCAATCCTTTGTACCTCTGCTTGGGGGCACATCTAATCAATCATCACTGTGGAACACGTTAGGGACATGTTTACTGGTTCTTGTGTTGCATTATTAGTGGCAAATTATTAATTGCTTTCTTGTATCTTGATATATTACAGGGGGCATCTTGATTTTATATATCCTGGTGTTCTCTGTAATATTCTTATGTTATCTGATTGCATGTCGTACTGGGGCATCATACTTTCTTGATGGCCTCTGTCATATCTCTCTTCCATTTGCATATCGTCTCTTGGGGCATCAAACCTTTTTGATGGCCCCTGTCTATCCTATCACGCATATTACAGTCTAGTCATCCTGATCTTTTATATCACGATGCATCCTGTTATGTGCTATATTAAAATTAAGATGCTTTTCGTCACGTGAGTATCTTCCTGCATGATCAACATCTTACTTTGCACCCCATCCATTCACCCATACTAATGCATTCTCCAGTTTGCGAATCCTACTTGATCACCGTTGCAGTTTGCGAATCCTACTTGACGATCTTTCTCAAGTAGCATTCACTATCCAGCAGCTCCTTCTCCCCCACCATGATCACCATGTATTTGATCCATTCATTCTCACTTCTCATTTTTACTCCTCTACCGCTTATACCCATATTACCCTTCTCACCATTCCTGTCCCCTCTCACCCATTGGTATTCTTTCCTTTCACCCGTTTTCTTCCCGCTTGACAATCTTACTTAATAACCCCTTCTATATGGAATCCTCAGTGGAGGTTTACCCTCTCCCTAAGATCTTCCCGCTGTAGAAGCTTCTTCACCACATGCCCTCTCATCAAATAACCATCACCACCAAACACATCTTCCAACTCCACCTCTTCTACTTCCCATTCCCGCATCATTACTCTCACCACGTGGGCATCCCAATTAAGGATTCCCCTCACACTCTCCACCCTCCACTGCATATATTCCTTCATCCATTCATGTTATACTCCTTTGTGTCCTTTCTTTCTTATTATCACCTCATCTCATATCATATACCACTTAGGCATACCTCACTCACTCTTTTCTCATCCTTCCCCAAATCCACCTTATGCCTGGTCATCCTACTTACACGCTCTCGTAGTATGGCAAATTCACTTGAGGGTTCCCCTTCAGTCCATTTTGTCATACCCTATTCCCACCAACTCTAACATCATCCTTCTTCTTCCTCAACTTGGCGATCTTACTTAACCATTCCGGCCAGCATGGCAATCTTACTAAGACTTCCACTTAAGGTTGATCGCCTGTGGCCTTCCCCCATCCCATCATATTTCCCCCATCTTATTTCTCCCACTCTCATCGCGATCATCTTCTTCACCCTACCATTCCACCCCTATCCCATATCATTTTGTCTTTCTCTTTGCATATCATCCCTGTCGGTTGGGTGACCCTACGAAACCTCTCCAGCAATATGACGATCTTACTTAAGAGATTCTCTTAAGCATGACATGTCATCTTACACTCGCCCATCACTCTCAATCTCACCATCCATTTTTCCTCTTCATTCCCCATCATCACATCTTTTTACCACCACTATCACCCTCCTCTTCTTGGCAATCTTACTTAACCACTCACCCGGCATGGCGATCTCACTTAAGAGTCCCTCTTAAGGATGATCTATCTCCTTGCCTTTCCCCATCACTACACACCCTTCACCCTTCATTTTTTCTCGGCATTCCCCATTATCACATCCTTTCACCTCCTTTTCGATTCTCATGAAACACCACTTCTCGCTTGACCATTTTCATCTCCAGTTTTGCTCACATGGCAATCTTACTTAACCACTTCCATCACATGACAATCTTATGTCAGGGTCCTCCCTACACTTAACTTGTCATCGTGAACTTCTCCCCCGCCTCATTCTTCGTTCACTTTGTTGATCGCTTCTTCCACTGGTATCTCCTATTACCCACTTTTTCCTCCTCTATTATCCTTTCTCCACATATCTTCTTACAACATACAACTCATCTCTTCCACCTACAATCACATTCTTTTCCCCCATTTTCCCCTCCTTGATCCATCATCCTTCATACCATTTCTTCCCATTCTTTTCATGTCTTGGTTCTTCATCCTCACCTCGTTCATCCTCATCACCCCCATCCTCTCCTCGCTTTCACTTAGTCCCAACTCATCCCTCCCATCTTCTTCAATCTTTCCACTTCATCTTCTCAAATTCCCCCCACATTTCTACCCACACACATATTCGCCATTCTTGTTAACACTCCTATATCATTCTTTCATCATCATCTTCTCTTCCCGCGCTCATAATTGTCAACGGGTTTTCCCTAAAAATTATCAATCCTCATTCCGCACGACCTCATTCACTCCCTTGGACCTTCTAGAGTTTCCCTTCATTCCTTCCCTCCTCTAAGCCCACCACTCATTGGCAACGGGTTTTCCCTAACGTCCCTTTGTTGGCGTTACCCTTTCCAGTCCTCATTCGCTTTCTCTTTTTCTTCATTTTTTCTTTCACCCTTCCCCACCACTCATTGTCAAGGGGATTTCCCTAACATCCCTTCATTGGCATTGCCTCTTCTATCCCCCATTCTCTTTTCTCTCCTATTCTTTTCCCTCACTCCCACCCTTTCTTGTCACTTCTTACCCATCTCTCCATCTCCTCTTTGCCCTCTTCACTATCTTTATTGTCTTCATCATACCTCCTTTTTCTATTTTCCCATCATCCTAGTATCCTCATTTCATGCATCTCCACATCTTTTCCAATCGATGTCATTCCTCCCCTCTTTCTTCTTTGAACATTCCTTCTACCATTTCCTTTCCACTTATTACCCCCTTTCTGTATTCCCTTCCTTCTCCATCATTTTCTTTGTTATCCTCTTCTCTCTCCCACCCCTCGTCTTATTTCCCTTCCCCTATATCATCTTCTTCCCCTTTTTCCATCACGTTTCCTCCTTACATCCCCATCGATAACCTGGTTGTTCAGCGTTGTCCTGTCTTTTTTATCATCCCACTCTCCACATGCATCTCCATACGGTCTGTTCCATATTCTTTGCCTTGGTCTTCCTCATGATGATGTGATTCCTTGATCTTCTCCTTGTATTCGTTCTATCTTCCTTTCCTCTCCCCTAATTTTCACATTTCTTGACCACTTCCCCTTTTCTCTACCACCCCTACCTTTTCGTTCATTACGTATATGTTTCTCTTCCTTTCTCTCCTCTTTTCACACTTTCCTCGCCCCTCATAGTTTCTTTTTTTTTTTTTCTCCGTTCTACTTCTTCTTTTGTCCTCTTTCCATTTCCCTCCATTTCACTACTACTCCCACCTCATTTTCTCCTTCTTATTTATCCTTTCCCGTTTCCTACTTTTTCACTTCCACGCATCCCTCTTTACTATCTCTGTTGCTTCCTTCATTTTGCACATCTCTCTCTTTTATCCCCTTCACCCTCTACTCTGTCATTTTTTTGTTTTTGCCTTGTTTGTCCTTCATCATTCCCTTCTTCCCCTATCATCCCTCTCTCTTATTTCTACCTCTTTCATTCCTTTTGTTCCCCTCCCCTATTTCCCTTACTCTTCTCATAATCAACCCCCAATCCTATCCATTCCCTTTTCTCTTTCCCACACACCCTCACACCTAGCATTCAAGGTCGATTGAATCCTTTCTCCATTTGCGTCGTGCGGTCATTCCAGTCTCTTCCACTCCATTATCATCCTCTTCTCCACCGAATCCATTTCCTTTCTTTTCGAGAGTTCTGTCATATATTTCATTCTCGTCAGTCCTCTCGAGGGGGCATCACCACATCTATCCATAATCACATCTTCTCATGACATTTTTGTCTTGGAGGATACTATGACATCCGTCACTCACCACTTTCTATTCTCCCCAACAAACATTCACTCTACCTTTTAAAAAGTAGATTGAATTCTTCCCCCATACCATCTACTTTCTTTGAAAGGACACTACTTTCATAGTACCCTTCCAAAGAGGGGCAAATGTAGACACCCCAATTTCACATCTATCCTAAATCAATTAATTCCCCTTCCTCATTTCCCACAAAAATACATTTCGAATTAATCAAATATAATTTGATTAATTATCCATTTCAAAATCTAAAAAATAATCTAATCCTCATCACATGTCATTATTCTCCATGTTTTTCCATTATTGAATTAAAAATTTAAATTCAAATCCTCACCCACCCTTCGTGGTCCCCACTCACCTAAAATCCTCCACTTATGAATTAAAAATATAATTCAAATCCTCACCCATTCTTCGTGGCCCCCACTCACCTAATCTTGCACACATTTTCAAACCACTCATCTAATCTTGCCCACATTTTCAAACCACTCACCTAATCTTGCCCACATTTTCAAACCATGATTACTTAAATTAATCTAAGTTAATCACTCCCAGGGCTATAAATACAACCTTACCCCTCCCCTCTAAACACACGGAGAATAAGCTTTCATGCCATATCTAAGTTCTTGCATCCTTTGAGAAAAGAACATCCTTTTGCCTTGTCCTAATGCCAAAATAGCCTCATAATCCTTTTTCCCATCTAGTGCAAAGTAAGAGGATCGTTGTTGCAGGAAGGTCTTGCTCCGTCTTGAAGAAAAGCACCTACATATCACAAAATCAGGGCTCAATCCAAGTTTCCTAGCCCATTACGAGGTTTGCTACGGGCGGAGCGCTTGAGGAGGAGTACGATTATTGGTATTTGTGGAGCCTTGCTAGTATCTCTCCAGCCTTCTATAGATCCATGAGACGTTGACGATCTTGCCTTTGTTTTCCGATTCCCGAATCTTCTCACACTTTGTCTCGGATCGACGCCGATCTATATCAGTCGACGCCGATCTATATCAATCGACGCCGATCTGAACCAGTCGACGCCGATTCTACATAATCGACGCCAATCATCCTGAAAATAGGTAAAAGGACACAGGTAACACAAATCCAGCTTTGTTTTCACAGTTCCCTGTTTTCTGTTGCTTTCTGTCTGCTATTTAGATTCCGTTTATTACTTTGATCAGAAAATCTAGTCCTGTACGTACATCTTTTATCATGTGTGCTTCTTTACTTAATTGAAAATGTGGACTGACATCCGCTAAGGGATTTTATCACTTCCGGATCCGCTTCTTGGCAAAGATCCACCTAAATATCTTTTAACGTGGTCTTTTTCTCACAAGCATCGTTGTCTCGCAGTTACTTGGACCTCATCATGCAGTAGATTGCTAGTGTGCACCCGTCTTATCTACATCGGCTTCCTTGTCCGTCTACATCTTCGGATCTTGTCCATCGTATCAATTTCATTTGAGTTTTCAAGGTTTTTGTGTTTAGTTTGGTACATTAACTTGGACAGTAACAAGCGTGAAATTCTTGATCAACAAGTAGTGATGTAGAGAGAAAGATGTCCTTTTGAGGGAGTCATCTTTTTATTGGAAGTTTGACTTAAGGAGTTGGATCCCATGTGAGGGATTTTAAGTCACAAATAAGACTAAGGTGAAGAATCAGATTCTTGTTCGAAAGCAAGGTGAAATGATCATGAGATGTCATGTAAAAGTAGATGAAAAGTATCCATGAGAATCATGCCATGTGTAGAGCCATGATACACACATTTAAGAGAGGGTAAAAGAGTAACAAGTACACACATGATTCTTGTTTAATCTTTGGGGATGACATAGTGAAAGGAGAGAAGTCAAAAGCACTCAAGGGATGAGCATGAAAAGAGGTAGAAGGTGAGGTAGGACTGAAAGTCAACAAGAGAATGGTCGAAGATGTAAGGCGAAGGGGGCTCGGGTTTGGGTTTACCATCTAGTGAAGATAAATGATGAGCACCTTATCCATAAGCATGAGTCACGATGTATGGTCGAAGCCAATTAGGAGAAAATTTTCCCCGTTTACTTTTTTTTCTCGCTTTTAGTTACATGTTGATTTTCCCTTAGGACAAGGTCACCGACTTTGAAAGTTCATTCATGGACACATTTTTCATAGGCACATTTGATATGTTTTTGGTAAATTTGAAGATGATCAAGAGCATAAAGATTGTGTTCATCTAAAAATTCAAGTTATGCTAAATGGTCCTAGCAAAAGTCATCATCATTGAGCATGTCATGGAGAGAAATACAAAGAGATGGAATCTGGACTTCGAGAGGCATAACAACCTCTGTACTATAGACTAAAGAAAAAGGTGTGGCAGCAGTGGAAGTATGAATACTAGTGCGGTACACACATGGGGCGAAAGGAATGTTCGTATGCCAGTCCTTCCCAATATCGTTAGCCACTTTCATGAGAATTTTGTTCAAGGTTTTATTAGTGGATTCAGCCTGCCATTGGTTTGTGGGTAATATGGTGATGAGAAACTTAGTTGAATACCGAAGGCATCAAAAAGTTTCCACAAGGTTTTATTTTTAAATTGTTTTCTCATTATCAGTGATGAGGTGATGTGGGACACCAAAGTGACAAATAATGTGATGATTGATGAACTCACATATTTTCTCGGCTTTTGTGGAGATGAGAGGTATGGCTTCAACCCATTTGGTGTAATATTCGGTAGTGGTGATTATCCATTGATGTCACTGGGAAGAATGGGGATTGATCTCTCTGACAAGATCCAAACCCCATTGAGAGAAGGGCCAAAGGTCACGGGAAACCTGTAAGGCATGAATGGGTGCATGATGATGGCTGGTGTGTTGTTGGCATTTTACACAATGTTTAACGTAATCACAACAATCATGGTTAAGGGTCAGCCAAGAATAGCCTAGGCAAAGAATACACTTAGCAACAAGGACACCAAGTGACCTCCACATATGCTATCATGAACTTTCTTAATGGTATAAGGAATTTCAGAACTCGTAAGGCAATCGTAAGAGAATACCATTAATGCCACACTTATAGAGAAGAACACCCATGATGATGTAATGAGAGATCCTTTTAAGAAAGACACAATTTCCATTACGAGTGAGGTTGGGAGCTAAGATGGAGAGGAAAGATAGTCCGAGTATTATTTATACCAAAGGTCACTTGGGTCGGGATCGGTGGTTTCGATATCGTAAACTTCACGAGGTAAATAAGAGGGTGATTGGAGTCTTTGTATAGTGACAAAGATTTTAGAATTGGTAGGCGAAGCGGTATCCGGGAAGCCAAGCAAGCCATGGTATTTACAAATTTTTGGGTAGAACGGGGATGGTTTGAAGGGTGTAATCGGTCGAAGGTGGTAAAAGTATGTCTACATGATGTTTATACTTTTGAAGTATCTCATTACGACACCGGTATTTACCATTGACTTGGTTTATGCCCAATTGAGAATCACCAAAGATGTTGATTGAATTAACATCCAAGGCATAGGAAGCTTGGAGACCCAATACGAGTGCTTCGTATTCATCAATATTACTTATTTAATAAAAATTGAGTTTGAAAGAAAAAGGTATGGGTTCACCATCAAGTGGAATGAGGATAATACCAGCCCCACCCCCAAACCGACACTTGGAACCATCGAACAAGAGTGTCATTTGGTAAAGCAGGTTCATCCAAGGAAAGGGTAGCAATAGACTCATTTGGAAAATAAAAATTAGAGGGTTGATCCTTGGAAATAGGTGCGTCGGCCCACTTGGTTGATGATATCTTGGCCCTTGATGGAATTTTGATGGATGAATTTGAGGTCAAGGTCGGCTAAAAGCATAATCCAAAGATGCGATTGTTGATTTTGGTAAGGTTTGACATACATGAAGTGTAAGGGGGGTCGTGTTGGTCAAAACATAGGTTTTGTGGTTAAGTAGGTAATGGCAGACTTTGGTGGCAACGAAAAACTAAGTTTAAACAATTTTTTTGCATGGGTGTATCCGGTCTCATAGTCTAGAAGAGTACAACTTATGCAATAAACCTCCTACTCCCTATGTTGTTCATCATGATGAGCGAGCATGGCCCCTAAGAAGTGATCGGTAGCAAAAATGTATAGGTAGAAGCGTTGATCATCTTTAGATGGAATGAGTATAGGTTATTGGAGAAGTTATTGTTTTAAGGCCTCAAAAGCTTTGTGGCAGTCCTCATCCCAATTAAAGGAGACATCCTTTTTGAGAAGATGATGAAATGGTGACACCGATCAAAAATTTGTAAAATGAAATGACGAATAGACTTCAACTTATCTTGTAGGCTACTTAAGCTGCCGCAGATTAGTGGGCGAGAGGAATTTTGAGAATGGCCTCTAATTTAGTGGAGTCAACCTCTATACCATGTAAGGAGACAATAAATCTTAGGAGCTTTCCCAAGAGCACCGTGAAGACACATTTCTTGGGCTAAAGGTGAACACAATACTTAATGAGGCAACAAAGATGGTTTTTAGGACAACAAGATGCTCAGAGCGGTGTTTAGATTTGGCAAGGAGATCTTCTACATAATATTCCAATATACGGTGCATGATGTCATGGAAGATGTAATTCATAGCTCGTTGAAATGTAACACCAACATTTTAAGGCCAAAAGGCATGATTCGATAGCATAAGGTCCCCCAAGGGGTGATGAATGTAGTTTTGTGTTGATCTTCTAGGGCAAGCAAGATTTGGTTATAACCTGAGAAATCATCCATGAGTGATAGATCTCGTGACCAGTAAAGGTCAACCAATTGGTCAATCTTGGGTAGAGGAAAGTCATCTTTCAAGAAAGCTAGGTTGAGGTCATGGAAATCTATGCAAATGCGAGTCCCCTATTGCCTTAGTGACGGGAAAAAATTTTATAATTCCATCGAGGATAATAAATGGGTAAGATGAAGGAAATGGAAAGAAGGCACTAAATTTCTTCTTTGACTAGAAGAGCAATGCAAGGGTGTATTTTCCTCAACTTTTGTTTTACTGAGTTTAACATCGAATGGTTACTATTAGTGCCAATTCACATCACCCCCAAATGAGTTATGGATCTACTTTTCTAAGGTAAACTCATCTGGTGTGAATGCACAACATTGAGTTTTCTCCAAGGTGTGGGACCTTGCAAGGTGAGAAAAATATCTAGATTGAATCTGGTTCTTACTCCTCTGTTTAGGTGTATACATACAATCTTTGCAGAGGTTTTGATTCAAAATTCTTACTCTAAAATTACCAAGGGGATAGGGTTGAGAGAAAACAAGGAAATGAAAACAAAACTAAGCAAAATAGAGAGGTGATACACCAAAGGAGTGTTGAACTCCTTGCTTTGCAAAAAAAGGACACAGATCATGAAGATACAGCAACAAAACATGCACAAATTTGCCAAAATACAAAGAAAGATCAGAAGGAAACAAACCAATGCAAGAGAGGATTGGAAAATCAATCACAGAGCATGTATTGTCAGTTCCAGAATTGATACAATACATTGCAAGATAACAAAGAAGGAAAAAATGTGTTACAATCTCCATGGGAGGTCTGAAACTCCTTCAAATCCACCTGCTAAGGAGAAATGAAGAGCTTGCAGGAGCAAGAACATCCAACCTTTTACAAATGAGCCAAAACTAGATTTTTATCATGAGCAGAATGGAAGAAAATGTAAAAACATGGGAAAATTGATTTGGGACTTCAACCACCGACAAGATTCATCCAATGGGCTTGCAAAATTATGGGTTTCCACAAAAAATCCCATACTTCAAAGTACATTTCCTTACAGAGCAAAACAGAGGTCCATACTTCATTAATTTTGGTGGTTGGAGTCATTTTCTATGTTTTTTACATGCTAGAGACGTTTTCCTATTTTTCTCCCACAAATATCCATCAAAATACAAAATTTAACCCTCCATCATGTAGATAATTTCACCAACTTTCCAATGACACAAAGAACGCAAAAATCCAAGCTCTGGATCAAAAGTTATGCCCCTCTGAAGATTTAGGGCAAAACTAGGGAAAAATGGATTACAAGCTTGAAACTTTAAAATTTTACCTTTTTTGAATTTGGGAAAATTTTCCCAAAAATCCCCGCACCCCACCACCCTGCTGCTATGTGTTGCTCTTTGATTTATCGTGGGCATGTGCCTTGAATTTTTCTTTTGACGCCATTGACCACTTTGGCAAAAATGCCCAATTCTCCCCACGCCCCTAACCTTCACCGTCCGACTGGACACGTGGTGGCCTCCTATTGGTCTATAGGCCTTCGGGAAAAATTTTCTCCTTTGCACCCCCACTAAGCCCTTTGGAAAATTTTCCAACTCGCCTCTGCTGTCCCAACCTCCGCCGCCGACTGGACACGTGGCGCCTCCTATTGGTCCACAAGCCTTCGGGCAAAATTTTCTACTTTGCACCCCCGTCGAGCCCTTTGGCAAATTTTCTAACTCACCTCCATTGTCCTAACCTCCTCTACCACGTGTCACATTTCTAATGGTCATGGGCCTGTCAAGGGAAATTTTCCCAAAAAAACTCCACCGAGCCATAACTTGAAATTTACAAGGAGTTAGGAGGAAAACTTTACCTTTCTGGAAAGGTGAGGAAAATTCCTATCTTATGGAGCCATTTCTAGAAATTTTTGAGCCCTTGAAGCATGTCAAATGGGTCATCTACCTGCTAGATGAATGATGAGTAGCCTTTGAAGCATCCCTTAGGCATGGAGTCATGAGCAATAGCACTGCAAACTAATTTAAACTTTGAAAACTTCCTTTTGAGCCACCTGAAGTCCACTAATCTTGGAGTTGTTTTCACTAAAATGTTAATGCAATGGACTGTGCAAGAGAAAAACTAGCAACACCCAAAACTATGTACAAAATTGGAAATCATACATACCCCAAATGGGATATGCAGATTGTGCACAAGCACTTCTTTTACTGAAAGAAAACCTACCTACTCTACTCTAACTAGAAGCAAAGGCAAGCTAAACAAACCCTGCAACTGGTTGTGTAAAATAGCTTCCTTTCTTCAAAATGGGCAGCCATGCAATTGATTTGGAGCTGATCATGGCTGCTTGGATGAGTGGAAAATCAACAAGAAGTTGGTCTTCTACCCAAATCAACAAGGTGTCAGCTAAAGGCAAATTAGATACCTCTTTTAGTTGCTTTGTATTTGGATTGAAGAGGTAAGGCAGCTGATCCTTGACACTTTGTAGCTCATCCTCATGCTTGGGAGTAAGCATGACTGGTTGTGACTTCTCCTTTGGCTCCAATGAAGCCAAATACCTTATTGGGCAAGGTCTGGTCCATTTGATATGCCCATAGCTCTGAAATTCAACTCCAAAAATGGAGTCTTCTTGTAGACCTTCTTGAGTGAATGATGTGGAAGAAATGATGAAGTTCATCTATTGTTCTCCTTCCTTCATGGCAGCATGGAACTCTTCTACAATATGCAGCTCCTCATTATTGATTGCAACATCCAATGAAGTTGCTTTTGCATTGTTGTAACCTACTGCAATACATTGTTGGCTTTGGAGTTCCTCCATTGTAGTTTTTGGAAGATCAAATTCTTCCAACTTTGATTCAAGAGGCATGTTGCAAACTGCAGGCTGCTTGTCCTTGAATTCTCTTGTCCATGGCAGCAAGTTCTTGTTGTTGGAGAATGAATGGTGAAGAAGGAAATGTTGTAATTTCAGCTGGCTCTTCATCCAAACATTCTTCTAAGTCTGATGGAAAATCAAACTCTTGAATGTCTTGCTGCAGCAAAGTCTCTCCCTCTTGTATGGTGGCCTCCAAATCTGCATTTTCTTCACCATGTGTAGTTTCATTTTCAAACACGAAACTTGTCAATTCAAACTCATCCCAAAAATCAGATTTTTGGAGAGATGAAGTGGGAGAGAAACATGAAATTTCTTGTGCCTCTTGCTCACAATTTGGACCTATTTTGTTCACCTCCATAATGGCTTCATCAATCAAATTAGCCCTTCAAATGAAAGAAAAAATGTATCAATAATTATTCCTTCTTTTGTTTTTGTAAAAACTGACTTGATCTCATCCATTTGCTCCTCTTCAATGGGATTTGGAGCTGTTTTTCTTCCTCCTCTGCTTCTTGAAGACCATCTTGCTCTTGATTAAAATCTTCCTCTAGCATGAGGTTTGTCAAATCAAACTCTTCAACTGCTACTCTAGAGGATAAGTTGGGGCTGCAAGATCTTCTTCTTCTATGGCTGATTGTGCAACTTGAATTGGATCAGCATTTCCTTCAAATAGAGTGCCAACATGGACACTACATTCTGAGAAAACTGATTGCTGATCTGCTTCTTCCTTTTGCTCTTCTTCTGCTACAACAAAATCAGTCCTGACCACCATTTGTTCTTCAACTTTGGCCTCCTCTATAGGCTTCATCAGCAAAGGGATCTTCTCAATTCCATATTTAAGAGCCAAACTCACTAAGCTCTTAATCATTCCTTCTTTTCTTGGCTCTTCCTCTTGCTATCCTTCATGACTGATTTTTGCAATTTCTTCTTCCCCACATGGAACTGGGAATGCAAGAGGAGAGACAGATTGGAGTTCAACCAATTTTGCATTTGTTTGTGGTGGTGGAGGAGGTAGAACTCCTTGTTTCTTTGGAGGAGAGGGTATTTCTATTGGCTCTTGTGGAGGGGATGACTATTTGGAAGGGAAGAGGAAAGAAGAATTGAGATGGGGTGGAAGACTAGGGAATGGAGAAATGGATTCAACATTTGGGACAACAGATGGAGAGTTTAAAACTTGACACTGCTGAGATAAAATAGATTGGGAAAGAGGAAAAGGAAAGGCATGAGATGGTGTGCTTACCCATTGACAAGGTTGCTGAACACCAAGTTTATAGGCCTCTATCTCTGTTG
This sequence comes from Taxus wallichiana var. yunnanensis, assembly GCA_018340775.1. Lineage (NCBI taxonomy): Eukaryota > Viridiplantae > Streptophyta > Pinopsida > Cupressales > Taxaceae > Taxus > Taxus wallichiana. The sequence goes on along the minus strand of CM031234.1, from coordinate 685,178,924 downwards.
TCCATTGTGTAAGTTGGGGCAGCATCTCCATCATGAAGTCCAGCTTCTCTTGAGGGCTGAAGTGTCTTGGAAAAGGACCTCCCCATGGACAAGGAGTCCTACAACCAATTCTGAAAGCCTTCATTTGAGCTATTACTCTTGATTGCACCATCTTTGCCTCCATCTTTTGGATTTTCTCCACAAAATCAGCATCTTCCATTTGATTTTCTTCATTGCATGCGTACCCTTACTTTTGATGTGCTTCATAACCAAACTGATTTTGGTATTGCTCACATGGGTAAGCATGCTGACCTTGAATTTGATCAAAATTCTGATTTAGAGGATTTGTAAAACATTATGGAGGTGGAATATACTTGTTTGTTATAAATATGAATTCCATGATGGAAATGAAGTCATGATTTCCCAACTTCATGGAATGGAAAAGAATGAAATATATGGAAAGAATAATGAATGGAAACTGAATGGAAAGAGGGTCTGCAACTTAAGAAATGGGTTGTTAATTAGATGGAGTCAACAGATGTGTTTGCAAGTGCCTCCAAAGGTTAAAATCTTCACAAGAACACACAAACCTACAAAAGATGAATTGAAGACCTCTAAGTCCCACAGGCATGCCAAAACTGTTAGTGCAAATTCACAACACCCCCAAATGAGTTATGGATCTACTTTTCTAAGGAAAACTCATCTGGTGTGAATGCACAACATTGAGTTTTCTCCAAGGTGTGGGACCTTGCAAGGTGAGAAAACTCTCCAGATTGAAGTTGGTTCTTACTCCTCTATTTAGGTGTATACATGCAATCTTTGCAGAGGTTCTGATTCAAAATTCTTACTCTAAAATTACCAAGGGGACATGGTTGAGAGAAAACAAGGAAATGAAAACAAAACTAAGCAAAACAGAGAGGTGATACACCAAAGGAGTGCTGAACTCCTTGCTTTGCAAAAAAAGACACAGATCATGAAGATACAGCAACAAAACATGCACAAATTTTCCAAAATACAAAGAAAGATCAGAAGGAAACAAACCAATGCAAGAGAGGATTGGAAAATCAATCACAGAGCATGTATTGTCAGTTCCAGAATTGATACAATACATTGCAGATAACAAAGAAGGAAAAAATGTGTTAAAATCTCCATGGGAGGTCTGAAAATCCTTTAAATCCACATGCTAAGGAGAAATGAAGAGCTTGCAGGAGCAAGAACATCCAACCTTTTACAAATGAGCCAAAACTGGCTTTTTATCACGAGCAGAATGGAAGAAAAGGTAAAAATGTGGGAAAATTAATTTGGGACTTCAACCACCAACAAGATTCATTTAATGGGCCTACAAAATGATGGGTTTCCACCAAAAATCCCATACTTTGAAGTACCTTTCCTTACAGAGAAAAACAGAGCTCCATACTTCATTAATTTTGGTCGTTGGAGTCGTTTTCTATGTTTTTTGCATGCCAGAGACATTTTCCTATTTTTCTTTAACAAATATCCATCAGAATAAAAAATTTAACCCTCCATCATGTAAATAATTTCACCAGCTTTCCAATGACACTAAGAATGCAAAAATCGAGCTCGGATCAAAAGTTATCCCCTATGAAGATTTAGGGAAAAATAGGGAAAAAATGGATTAGCTACAAAAACTTTAAAGTTTTCCCTTTTTTGAATTTGGGAAAATTTTCAAAAAAATCCCTATGCCCCGCCACCCCACTGCCATGTGTCATTCTCTGATTTTCCATAGGCATGCACCTTGAATTTTGCTTTTGACGTCGCTGACCACTTTGGGAAAAATTCCCAATTCTTCCCACGCCCCCGACCTCTGCCACTGACTAGACACGTGGCGGCCTCCTATTAGTTCGCGGGCCTTTGGGAAAAATTTTATCCTTTGCATCTTCGGTGAGCCCTTTGGAAAATTTTCCAACTCGCCTCCACTGTCCTGACCTCCGCCGTCAACTGGACACGTAGTGGCCTCCTATTGGTCCTCGGGCCTTAAGGCAAAATTTTCTCCTTTGTGCCCCCACCGAGCGCTTTGGAAAATTTTCCAACTCGCCTCCACTATCCCGACCTCTATCACCATGTGTCACATTTCTAATGGTCTTGGGCTGTCAAGGGAAATTTTCCCCAAAAAACTCCGTCGAGCCATAACTTGAAATTTACAAGGAGTTAGGAGGAAAATTTTACCTTTCTAGAAAGGTGAGGAAAAATCCTATCTTATGGAGCCATTTCTAGAAATTTTTGAGCCCTTGAAGCATGTCAAAAATTCAATTAAGTGCCAGCAAAGGAGAAGAAGGAGGAGTTAGCCAAAAATAAGCATGGGGCTTATTTTGGATAATAGTTACGATATTGTGGACCACTATGGTGGAGTCAATACCGGGCATGTCTATGTAAGACCAAGCTAAATCATGGTTATGATTTTTTAGAAAAGAAGTGATGGCTTCTTGTTGAACATCATGTAAAGATTGGCTAATGTTTAGAATGTGCGGATCATCATGATTGTGTATGTTGATTTCGATAGTCCATTCATTCAACATGGTTTCGCCTCGATGGTAACGATCGATGAATATATGAGTCTTTTGCACCAAGGTAGGTGATTATAGATTCATCATCTTGACATTGAACGACATTAATAGAAGGTGTATCATCATCAATCATTTCAGGATACAGGAAGGGAAGAGAAGAGGGAGCCTCTCCCTCATGTTTATAAGTTAGAGGCCCCAAGTAAATGGTGTTTATGAAAAAAAAAGTCAGGAGGGATGGATTCTGGATCCATTAACTATGTTGGTGAAGGTGGTGAAGAAGGTGGAGCAAGTGAAGAAGGTGAGAGGGGGTCGATATGCTCAATGAGTTCGATGTGAGCCTTCTTGGTAGGTAGTTCAGAAAAGTCGATACCACTACATTCGTTATGTTTGTAGGTAGTACATGGAATAACAGTGTGACGACCTTGCTCATAAAAACCAAAACCAAAACCATTCCACACACATTGGTGTAGGAAGGTGTGGGTAAAATGGTGATTGGTGAGTGACTAGAGGTTGGTAGAAAATGGGTGGGTTTGTGATGGTGGTTCAAGTGTATAAGTGGTAGTATCAAGTCCCCCATAGGTGAGATTGGTGCGAAGGTGGGGAGGACCAGTAAAGGAGACACTCTCCTATGCAGTGATCATAGTGAGGGTGTTGGTGAAGGATTCCATACTCTTGTGGAGTAAGGAATGTATTGACATTATATAGGTGATACTCCCCCAGAGTGAGGCATTGAAAAATTCCTTCTAAGGGATTGGTGGTTGATATGTGGGTAGCTGGGATAGACAATGTATTAGAGATTGGATCGGAGGTGGAGCCACTGATTGGGAGGTTGATGGGTCAGCAGTGGAGGTCGTGGCAGTGGTAGGGATGGAGGAGTTAGGTGTGGTTGATTTAGCGGTGGCACTGGTAAGTGGAGGTGTAGGTGAAGAGGAAGTGGTCATGGAGGTAGATGCCTTAATGGGTATAAGCACATCATTGGGTCGGTAAATCATGTTGTAGGTTTTTAAAGGTGATGGGTCAGTCAGGAATTGTATAGGTGTGTCCTTCATGCTCAAACTTTACACAATGGTGCAAAGTGGAAGGAACACAACCCATGACATGAATCCAGGGTCTACCAAGCAACATGTTATATTGAAATTCCCGTCCAAGACGTAAAATAACTCTTGACGGTGTGAGGGCCCACACAAAAATGGAGGATGATGGTGCCAAGCGTAGAGGTGATAACATCATTAAATGAACGCAACATGACGGGATGTTTATGCATACAATTTTTGGGTGTGCGCATTTGGTCGAATGCATGGGAGGAGATGATGTTAATGCTATCACCCCCATCGATCATAACACATCATACACGTACATTATCAATATGGACGGAGATGAAAAGGGTTGGATTTGGGTCATCAGTTTGGTGTTATGTGATCTCTTCATCCGAGAAGGCGAGGCGCGCAACTTGGTTGGTAGGTGGAGGTGTAGAAGGTGTTAATTTGGTGAGAGAGGCTACATGATGAGGTGTAATAATGGAGGCTACGAGTTATAGGGTCATTGGGTAAGACCTCAATAGGTCAAGAACCTCCATGAGATCTTAGCAATGGGATTCGAGAGGTTTGGATGAGGTGATATAGGGGCATTTTGAGGGAGGATTGGTGTAATTGTTTGAGCATCGTGTGATGTGCATCCCCATTGGAAATAAGATATGTGGGGCCATGGATAGTGACTTTAGGTGAGGGTGTAGATGGTATGTTGGGTATAGGGTTGGTCGGTGGGTCGGTTACCTTTTCTTTTCCTTTGTCTTTACGTGTAATGCGGTAACTACATGGATCGGGATGATTTGGGGCGGGAGGTAGGTGAAGTAGGTGAGTTGTGAAAGGTATAGTGCTAGGAAGGTTAGAAGCCAAGAGGTGGGAAGGAACCTTGTGAAATGAGTTGGGCACACTAAAATTTGGGTGGAGGTTTGGTGAGTTCTCTGATACGAACCATGTTAATTTTGAATCTTGGGGGTGGCTCTAAGAGTTGTGGGGGTGGAGATTTTGGTCACTGAGTAGGTAATGAGGGAAGAACTATGGAAATTGGTGTTGGTGAAATGGGGTCCTCATCGAGAAGGTCATCATCATCAAAGTTTTCTTCAAGAGGACACAACTGGATAAGAACAATTTTCAAAGCCTTATAGTTCTCTACATCATGTCCTGACACACGATGGTAGGCACAAATTTTGGTTTTGTCAAACCCTTTTGGTTTGGGTTTGAGTGGGTCGTAAGGTCTAAGAGGTGGTAATGTGATGACAAAATTTTTAAGGAGGTTGGTTAGGATTTTGGCATAGGATCCCACTAGTGGATCGTAATGGGAGGTGAATGTGGGTTTGGGTGTAGGTGCGGCTGATTATACAAGAAGGGTCTTTGCAAGAGGGGGAGTGGGTCGAGCTATGGTTTTAGGTGTTGGTGTGGTCTTAGGTGTTGGTCATGTCTACTTGGGTAAGGGCATGGTAGATGAACTAGAAATAGAGTGTGTGGTTGGTTTGACTACCTTATTGGAGGGTAGTGGATTTTTGACTTTAGGTTGCACCTTCTTGTGTAAGGGTGATATGGGCGCACGAGATTTAGAGGGAAAAGTGGATGGTGGAAGAGGGTGGGTTACCCATGGGGATAACCAAGGTGCTATGGAGGTAGATGGCGTAGGTTGTGTAGGAAGTGTCAGAGAAAGGGAATGAAGTGTTGTGGGTAGTGAATAAGTTATCGATGGTATTGGAGGTATGGGTGGTAAAAATGTTACGGTGTGGGAAAAAGTTGTGTCGAGTGCTTGGGTATATTAGAGATCTGCGAGGGAGGAATGGGCTACTATGTTTTTAGTTTACCAGCGGTGGAGGTTTCTTAGCCAGGGTCGAGGGGTAAGGTCCTAAGATGGATGGAAGGGGTGAAGGTGATGAAGGTGTGATCGGTGAGGTTAGGGTACGAGATCTAGGGGTTTGGTTATTTTGTTTGGGGGTGGATTAAGTTTGGTGTTAGTTTTGGAGGATGTAGCTAAATCTAATTTGATGGGTGGATGAGTACGGCTATCTCATTGGGATGACCCTAAAGTAGTAATAGTTTTAGGCAAGGAAAATGATGTAGAGGTGGGTTTAGATGTAAATGAATGTTGGGTTATTAGTAGAGGAGTAAGTTGAGCCATGAATGGTATCGTGGGAGAATTTGTGATATTTTTGTTGTGTTTGGTTTGATCGCCACCAAAATACTTTTGGATAAATAGTGGAGGTTTCAAATGAGTGACATTTACATTTGTGTTGAGACAGAAGTAGAAGATGCCCCCAAAGTAAGGGTTTATCCACATAATCTAGGAGTTTGGCTAAGCATGAGAATGACACTATAATGGGTGGGGTTGATGTGGATCCAATGGTGATTTCTATAAAATGTGTTTTAGAAATGGGGAATTTTCTAGCTTCAGCCTCTGTGGGTAAGAGAGCCGAAAGTAAGTCACAGGATCTTGGGTGGCTGAAGGAGAATGGTCACCTAGAGGCAATGGCATTTTTACTAGATATTTGATAGGTGGTGGAGATGACAGTGTTCCTCTGTGGGTGGGGAGATGAAAAAATGTCTCTTGTTGGTCGAGAGAGGTACCACTAGTGATGACTCTCTAGGTGGAGAAGCCAAAGGTGAAATGGTTTTGATGTTAACAAAAGACTCCTTCATAGGTGAGGGAGGAGACGAAGGGTGTTCCTCTATGGGTGGAGGAATAGGTGAAGTGGGTTCATGTGTAGGTGGAGGACTTCGAGCTAATATTTCCTCTATGGAAGGAATATGAGGTAATTGGGAAGCAACTAGTGTGTCACTAAAAATAGCATGGACCTCGCAGGTATGGCTATCATTAGTTGAGGTCTCTCTAGTTTGATCAAAAGAAGGGGCATGATTAGGAAATGGTTTCTTAAAGATGTGTAGGTTTTGATTGGCAAGTGTGTTTTGGTTATCCAAGACTAACGTACCAGTCTCGAGCATTTCCTAGACAATGTTTTTGAAAGTGATGCAATTACCATCACTATGACCTTTTACTTGATGATAGTTATAGAATTTGTGCTCTTTATACCACGCAGGTGTGGGGTGAGCAGGATCAAAACCAATGTCTGGTTTGATAGGGGGAAGGGTAATTACCCCAAATTTAATGAGATTTTCTAAGATAGAAGAATAAGGCTCCCCGATTGGGGTGTATTTCCATTGTTCTCATCTGAATTGAAAGGTTTGGACATGAGAAAGATTAGATGAGGGCTTAGCATGATTTGACGGATGAGATGGGCTGACCTTGAGTACCACTATGTTAGTGGTCCCCTTAGCTTTTGAATAATTATTCCATGGTTTCGAAGAAGAAGAGTTATCATTTGACTTAAATGTCGAGTTCTTATTGCGTAGTTGAATTTTCTTTTCCTCAATGGCCTGAATCTCTAGCTTTCTTGCCATGGTGACTTCTTGATTGAAGGTTCGGAAAGTCTAGACCTACAAGGCCGGTGAGATATGTCTAGAACAAGCCCGAGTGAATATCTCTATGAGCTTGGTTTATGGTAATTGGAATGTGAGTTAATTGATTAGGTTATGCCAACGAGATACAAAATTTGTGATAGACTCATCATCATATTGACGTATAGAGTAGAGGTTAGTCATGGTAACCTTCTTAACAATGTTGATGGAGAAGTGATCCAAGAAGGCTTGGGCTACCTAATTAAATGAGAAGATAGAATGTCTAGGTAACCCACTATACCAGTCTAATGTGGGCCCGATCAGAGACATGGGAAAGGTCCTCGAGAAGCAAAGCATCATCATAACACCCATGTTTGAAAGACCGCAAGTTCTGTTGTGGGTCCTCTTTGCTATTGAAGCGGTTAAATTTAGGCATTTCCCAATGTATGGGATATGGATGAATAGGAATAGATGGGTGTATGGGCTCATTGAAAATTTCATCATAGGTGAGAGAATTACACGAGCTGGAAACCGATGCCTCCAGTGTCTGCATATTGTCCATCATTAACTTGATGAGGTCATTGGTAGGTGGTGACAGATGGGAACCTCTTGTAGCATAAGAGGGTTGGTGTTAGACATATGATGGAGGTGGCATTCCAGATATATGGAGATGCTTTGCATAGGTAGGTTGGGAATAAGGGAGTGAGATAGGGGGTACATACCCTGAAGGAATGATGGATGAAACGAGAGGCTACTAATAGTACATATATGGAGGTGGAAGGGTCGAGGTAACCCTAGTAGCGATGGGGGCTAAGGAATGTGGAATAGAAAGGAAAATGTTTTGAAATGGGGTAGGGGTTGTCGACACCGGGGGTGGTTGTGTTTCTATGGGTATATGTGAGACAATAGGCACGAGATGAGGTTATGTTTTGGGTGGTGGATGAAGATATAGTGGATGTTATAGGTGTAATAGATGTGGCCGATGCGGCGGTCATAGCAGGTATAGGGCCTAGCTATGAAATGATTGGGGGCAAGGTAGATGCGGGTAACATGGAGCTAGAAGGGGCTAACATAGAAGTAGGAATGAGTGTCAAGGGGATAGATACGGGCATGTCATATATCAACTGACCTAAGGCATCTCGAGTGGATAAGTGGGAAAGATAGAACTATAAGGCGGAAGGGTTCTAGTCAAGGAGTCATGTGAACTCCTTATCCCCTATGGCGATAGTGATAGGTTGGGTAGGATCCATGGGTGATAGAATAGAAGGTGGTGAAGGACTGGGTGAGAGTGGTTGACAAATAGTATGGAATATGAGGGTGTTTTCTTGGCTAATAGTTAGCACCATGTGAATAAGTACTGATGTGGTAGGACTACTTTTTGTAAATGACACATAAATACAACAGAAATAGGAAAAGAAGGTAGTGGTAGGTGGATTAGGTACAAAATGTCAGGGGGAATTGAAATTTGAACAACCTAACCGATGTTGGTTATGGTAAACCGATGTCGGTCATAGGTAACCATGGTCGGTCACTATAGAAAAATGGATAGTTTGTCAAAACAAGGAAAAGGGCTAATAAATTTCTAGGCAGATAAGATGTAGATGGATTTTATCAGGAAAGAGTAGATGACGAGAGTTACAGAGACTTTGAGTAACAAAGAATATGAAACAGGTATTCTTTTGGGCAGGCCAACCAAAAGAACAGTAAACTAACGTTGGTTGGGTAAAAATGGTGATGGTCAGAGAGAAACCAGCTATGGTTAATGGACCAACACTTGTTACTATGAAATTGAAACAAAGATGAAGAACAGGGTGTTGTGATTTAAAATCAAGTGTAGAATCAAACCTTGAATTCTAAGAATGATGAAAATGGGATCCGGCACACTCAAATGAATTTGGAATACACCAACTATGATAAGGAGTGTCCAAGGAGAAATAAAAGATGATGCACATGTCCTCTCACCTCAAAATGCAAGCCAAATAGAAACACTAAGATAATGTTATGGTGGGGCTGGCCATCTTCTAAGATAATTACTCGACAAAAGTAACAAGCTAGGTGCCCACCGTACCGTGATCGTGTGTGTTTCACTGATTCTTAGACATTTCTTTAAAATATTAACGAAATAGATAAGGTAATGAGCATAGGAGGAATACATTGTTGGAATGTTGGTTATTCGGTTGTTGCGCTGTATGACTTCTGAATCTATAGATGATCGTGAGAGCTTCCTTTTGGCTAGGAGGAACTACTGAATGGAACAAAAGACCACCAAATAAAAGTTAAATGATATCTGCAGTGAACTCGCCTAATGTGTGCTAGATACGGGAAGTGTGATACTTCCTGATTTGCTATCATCCACCTTTATCTAAAATAATTTAATGCTGGTAATGAAGTAAATACTATTGTAATTGAAATGATTTATTTATCCCATTAAAAACACAATAAGAAAGATCTAATCTAACATGCTAGGTTAAACTAAGATTTGAAGGTCAAATAACTCGGTTGCAGGTATCCGTAGGTCTAACGAGAGGTCTCAAGCAGATCACAGATGAACAAAGGTAATGTGGGAATAGGTGGATAGGTCATTGTTTTGGACTCTATTGGTCAATACAGAGACCAATGCCGATTGGGGAGAAATGGTGCCGGTTACTGTGGAAAACTGAGAATGCCATAGAATGAGCTTTGGGTCTCCCTTGTGATTACACAAAGGACTTGGTTGGCTGAGAATGAGGTATTAGGTTGTTTGGATGGGGTTTGGTGGGGTTTTAATGGGTATATGGAGGGGTGAGTATTAAAGGAGGTCAATGGGTGGCTAAGAGAACAAAAGGATGACAATACAATGATGAAATGAATGAACCGAAGAGTAAACTATTCTACTTACTTGAAATCTAGTTCTGGGTGCTTGTGAGTGATGGATGAAGGTGCTGGTAAGAGGTTGAATGCTATTAACGATCACAAAATGTTGAAAAGTTCCTACATGGGCTGCATGTGCATTCCGTTTTCTTGGTTGGATCAAATCTTTGCTAGGGTGGGTGCTCAATGATTGTTGGGTGATTGTTGGATGCTTGTGTAAGAGAAAATGCTTGATCTCCTTCCTTGCATGCATGTTCTCACGAAAAAGTGCTCTATAAAGATGTTTTATTTCTCAAGAAAATTCCCAATGTTTTATAACGTCGAAAATAAGGTTGTTTTGGGGATTAAAAGGTGACCAATGGAAATTCCGACTTAACTAGTTATGGTTAGGGTAGCAGGCGTCGATCAGCGGGATTTCCTAAGTTTACTAAACTAGGCGAGATCCCCTTGATTTTACGGGATCTTGTGTCGTTCACCACGTGGATCGACTAGAATCTTCTTTTCAAAGCATGTAGGAATGTGGTTAGAGGGAATGTAGGCATTGATTTTTAGGGTTTTGGTAATTCTTAGTTAGTTATGGCAACTTACTAATAATAGGTCTTAAGGTGAGTTGGCTTGATGAGGCGTCTAGGTGAGGTGTAAGTGTGGGCATTATCAAAATTAAGATATTTAAATAATAAATATGGTTAGGATAATGAATTAATTTAATTAGACTAATTAAATTAATATTAGTGGGGTGAAGGGGGCCATAGGCTAGATGAATGTGTTCAATGGTGTTTATTTGTTGAGATACCAAAGGGGAGTGTGACCTAATTTTAGTGTCTACATTTTTCCCCTTTTTGTTGTGTAGCTTGTATTAGTAAGTGACGCTAACAAAAATAAGATGTGGGTGCCCCATGTGTGGGTGAAGGTGATCCCCCTCAAACTAGGAATTGATGAGGCAGAAGGCATAATCGGTGAGTGGTTTGATAAAAGGTAAATATGAGAAAGGGAAAAATGTGGGGAGTGGGTGGAAAAAGGAAAAAGGTTGACTCGGGTAATCTAGGTAATGGGTCAGGGTCAAAGGTAGGAACATTCAAACGCACGCACACATAAACTGTAGCACGTTACTAGGTTGAAGAGTAGGCAAACTCTACATTGTCTAAGGTTGAGAGGTTTATCCAAACAAGGTTGAAGTGATTCCGGTATCCAATATATAGGATATAGTCAAGAAGCACAACGTAGGTGAGGTGCAGGAACATTTAGGTATGTTCTGGTACACCCAAGGTAGGGTCAGGATAAACGGTCATGGAAAGAGACAAGGTAGGGTCATCAAGTCAATCAACACAGTAATGAGTGTCACAAGGTATAGCGAACACATGGGGTCAAAGGTCACTAGTGATGGTCCAGGGCTAAAAATATAGGTCATGGCATGGGTAAGGATGAGGGAGGGGTAAAATAAGGAGTCCCCACAGGAGGAAAAATGGAGGTAGTAAATGAGGAGGTTAGGAAGGTGAGGTAAATTGGTTGGGTAAATGTGAAGTGGGGTAAATGATCAGGGTAAAGGGTAGGTGTGAAAAAAAAAAGAGGGATAGGAGGGGTAATATGGTAAAATGTTGGGTTTGTGTAAGAGAGGGTGACCGATGCCAATCAAGGGTAACCGACGGTATAGGGCAAATGACGACATTAGTAAGGTAGGGCACGCGACCGATGCCGGTGAAGGTGAACCAAAGTGTTGGTTAGGTCGATTAGGGTGACAAATATGGAGGATATCCACCAAGATGCTTGATATATGGCTCTTGATTTTTGATGTATGGTAGTCATTTTTTGATATATACCGCATATTGCGTGCCAAAAGATAGTGAGGATGTATGAGATTTTTGTATATTTTGAGCATATACCAGCCTGCGTGCCGAAGAGATTTTGTATTGGTTTATTATTTTATTATATATGAGACCAGCCTGCGTGCCAATGACATTTTGTATTGAGTATCGACCTGCATGCCGATGATTTATTTTGAGATAGACATGATGGGATATCCATGTATATTGTATTGAGATACACATTTATTTATATGATGAGATACATGAGATTCTGATTATTTGTTGGTGTTGTATGAGAATTTTAATTCTAATTTTTTTGTCGTGATATGGATAGAAACTTAGGTGAGTGAGGCATGATGGAGTCAGGTTGGTTTAGGTATGGATCGAGTCAAGTTGGTTTAGGAATGGACTAAGTTAGGTCTGTTTAGGCATGGTTGTGCTAGGTAATATGCATGGATCGAGTCGAGTTGGTTTAGGAATGGATCATGTTAGGTTTGTTTAGGCATGGTTGTGTTAGGTAATAGGCATGGATCGAGTTAGGTTAGTTTAGGCATGGATTAAGTTAGGTTTGTTTAGGTATGGTTGTGTTAGGTAATAGGCATGGATCAAGTCAGGTTGGTTTAGGCATGGATTGAGTCAGGTTTGGTGGTTTAGGCATGGTTGTGTTTAAAGTAGTTGAAGTTGTGATTCATTATTTTGTGTAATGAATGATAAAATGTTTCATGTGTGAGATGTGTTATAATATACACATGATGATGGTAGAGAAATGGTAGTCGTAATAAATGTATGTTGTGTTGATGATAAAAATGTGTTGCAACTTGTTGTTTGTGTGGTTTAATTTCCAATTTTGTGATATAAAAAGGAAACTACGTAGGGGAAAAATGTGATTTTAGGAAGATGAAAAGATGGATTGGTTAGGGTAGAGAGTGGCCGAGCTAACCTCCAAGGGCCCCATGCCCTCGGAGTGCTACCTACATAGTCTCGGAAAAAAGGGACCTCAAGCCGATGTAGTTCTCCCATAAGCTAGGGAAGAATATGAGGGGGTATGAAAATGAGTTGGTAGGTTTTAGGCATGTTGTGGGTTTAGGTCTGTTAGGTGATGTTGATTGTGGCAAAAGAAGAAGATTACCCCAAAGGTAAGTGTCGAGGACCAAATCCTATATAAGGTAATACAAATGTAATTAACGCTGTTTAAAAGATAAGATGAGGCAATAAAGCCACCTGATTGGTTAGGATCATACCGAGTAGATCATACCTTGGAGGAGGTGATGAACATAAGACCCTAAAGACATTGCATGATTGATTGTTCTAAGGTGAAAAGTAGTCACATGATCACAAAATATCTTGGTTTCCAAGAGGTCCCTTAAGGTGGTAGGAAAAGGGAGTGGGAATGGTAATAAAAGTGAAAGGTGGTTAAATTTTATATGATATGTGGTAGCATGCTCTTTGGGCAAGAGAACCGAGGTCACAATGAGCAAGTCCATGATGAAAAGTCTTTTGTTTTGACTTGTATTTGAGATAGACTGGTCGATGCGGGAAGTCTATATGGGATGAGGAATTTAACTCCTTGAGTTCTTCATGAATATGATCTATGCAGGAAGCTTCCACTTTTCTCTTCTCTTTTTTTTTTAGCTTTACATAGTTGTCCTTCAAAGGAGTAGTCTATTTACAGCATTGATTGCTGAGAGGAAGATGTCATTTTGAGGGAATCATCTTTTTGTGGGAAGTTTGACTCAATGAGTTTGGTCCCATGTGAGGGATTTGAAGTCATGGAAAAGACCAAGGTGAATAATAAGACTCTTATTCAAAAGTAGAGTGAAACGACCATGGGATCTCATCTAAAGGTGGATGAAAATTATCATGAGAATCATGCTATCTCAGTAGCGCATGGTACACATATTCAAGAGAAGATGAAAAGTGATGGTTAATCACATGATTCTTGTTTAATCATTGGTGAGGATGTAGGAAGTGGGTAGCGCTCAAGGGATGAGCATGGAAAGAGGAAAAAGGTGAGGTAGGACTATAGGTCAACAGTAGAATGGTCAAAGATGTAAGGCATTAAGGGGCTTAGGTTCGGGTTTACCATCGAGTGAAGATAAATGATAAGCACCTAATCCATAAGTATGAGTCATGATGTATGGTCCAAGCCAATTAGGAGAAATTTTCCCGTTTACTTTTTTCTACTTCAGTTACGTGTTGATTTTCTTTCAGGACAAGCTCACCAACTTGGAAGGTTCGTTCATGGACACATTTGTCTTAGGCATGTTTGATACGTTTTTGGTAAACTTGAAGGTGATCAAGAGCGTTAAGATGATGTTTGTCTAATAACTCAAGATATGATAAACGGTCTTGATGAAATTCATTATCATTAAGCATGTCATGGAGAGAAATGCGGAGTGAGGGAATCTAGACTTCGAGAGGTAGAACAACCTTGGTACCGTAGAACAAATAAAATGGTGTGGCGGCAGTGGAAGTGTGAATACTAGTATGATATGCCCATAAGGTAAAAGGAATGTGCATATGCCAATCCTTACCAGTATCATTAACCACTTTCATGAGAATTTTGTTTAAGGTTTTATTAGTGGATTCGGCTTGGCCATTGGTTTGTGGGTAATAAGGTGAGGAGAAACCTAGCTAAATGTCAAAGGCATCACAATTTTTTAGCAATGTTTTGTTTTTGAATTTTTTTCCGTTGTCAGTGATGAGGTGATGAGGAACACCAAAGTGACAAATGATGTGATGAATTATGAACTCACATATTTTCTCAGATTTCATGGAGATGAGTGGTATGGCCTCCACCCATTTTTATAGTATTCGGTAGTGGTGATGATCCATTTATGTCATTGGGAAGAATGGGGTTAATCTCTCTAACAAGATATAAACCATTGGGAGAAGGGCCAAAGGTCACAGGAAACCTATAAGGCATGACTGGTGTATGATGAAGGTTAGCATGTTGTTGGCATTTTATACAATGTTTGATGTAGTTACAACAATCAAGGTTAAGGGTTGGCCAGTAATAGCCTAGGCGAAGGATACGCTTAGTAACAACAAGGCCACTGAAGTGACCTCCACATATGCCATCATGAACTTCCTTAATGGTATAAGGAATTTCAGAACTTGTGAGGCATCATAAGAGAATACCATCAAATCCGCTTGTAGAGGAGGCCCCAGGGATGACATAACTAGAGAAATTTTTAAGGAAGGTGCGTTGTCCATTATGGGTGAGATCGGGGGTTGAAATAGAGAGAGAAAGGTAATTAGAGTATTTTTATACCACAGGTCACTCGGAGTCGGGGGTAGCAGTTATAATAGAGTAAACGTTATGAGGTACATAAGAGGGTGATTGGAGTCATTGTATGGTGACAAATATTATAGAATTGGCGGACGAAGCGGGTATTTGAGAAGCCAAGCATGCCATGGTGTCTTCAAATATGTTGGTTGAATAAGGGAAAGTTTGTAGGGCATAACGGTCAAAGGTGGTCAAAAGTATGTCAACATGATGTTTATACTTTTGAAGTATCTCGTTACGACATTGGTACATACCATTGACTTGGTTTACGACCAATTGAGAATCACCAAAGATGTTGATTGATTTGACATCTAGGGCATAGGTGGCTTGGAGACCTAATACAAGTTCTTCGTATTTGGTGATATTGTTTGTGCATTAAAAATAAAGTTTGAAAGAAAAAGGCATGGGCTCACCATCAAGTGGAATGAGGATAATGCCAGCCCCACCCCCACGCTGACACTTAGAACCATTGAAGAAGAGTGTCATTTGGTAAGGGGGTTCATCTAGGGAAAG
This sequence comes from Taxus wallichiana var. yunnanensis, assembly GCA_018340775.1. Classification (NCBI taxonomy): domain Eukaryota; kingdom Viridiplantae; phylum Streptophyta; class Pinopsida; order Cupressales; family Taxaceae; genus Taxus; species Taxus wallichiana. The sequence goes on along the minus strand of CM031234.1, from coordinate 685,163,530 downwards.
GGTAGTAATTGACTCATCTAGAAAGTCAAAATTAGAGGGTTGTGTTATCTAAATAAGCCCCCTACTTATTTGGCCAACTTTCTTTCATTCCTTCTTTGTGCCTTAGTCAAAGTTTTTCACTTTTCAAGCACTCAAAATTATCTAGAAATGGCTTCATCAGATAGAGAATTTTCTCACCTTTCCCGTAAAGGTAAAATTTTCCTTCTAACTCCTTATATTTTGTAGGTTATGGCTTGGCAGAGTTTTGAGGGAAATTTTCCTCAGGCAGGCCCGGGCCAATAGAAATGCGCCACGTGGTGGTGGAGGTCGGACTGGCGGGGCAAGTTGAAAAAATCTCCAAAGATCTTGGTGGGGGCACAAAGAAAATTTTGGCCCGAAGGCTCGCAAAACTAATAGGAGGCTGCCACGTATCCATAAGACCGGTAGGAGTTAGGGGGAGACAATTTTGGATTTTTTCCAAAATAATTAAGGGTGAAAGGAAAAAAGCGCCCATGCAGCTTGCCAAGGAGGAGGAGAAGAAAAATTACAAAGGCCCGTGAACCAACTAGAAGATGACGCATGTCCTATTCTTGTCATAGGTTAGGGGTGCGGGGAGAATTTGGAAATTTTTCCACAGTGGTTGGAAATGCAAAGGGAAAATTTAGAGCACACCCCGTGGGTGAATAGGAGGATGACACATGGTGGCAGAATGGCGGGTCAGCAGAGGAATTTTGGAATTTTTTCCAAAATTCAAAAAGGAATAAAATGGCCGTTTGAACCCACGAGACCAATCGGAAAGTGCCACGTGGCATTAGAGCAGTGGGGGGCGGAACTTTTTGGGGAATTTTTCCCAAATTCAAAAAAAGGTGGAAAATGTTAAGGTTTCAGCCCGTCGACCTGATTTTTGCCCCAATTTTGCCCTAAATCTTCAGAGGGGCATATATTTTGATCCAGAGCTTGGTTTTTCTCAATTTTGTGTCATTGGAAAGGTATTGAAGTCCTTTACACAATGGAATCTTCAATTTTGTTTTTTAATGGAGTTTTGTGAGAGAAAAATCAAAAAACACCTTTGGCATGGGGAAAAGAGCAGAACCGACATTCAACCACCATTTTAATGCAGTATGGCTTCCATTATTCTCCATCATGGTTGAAAATCTTGGGGAATGAACTTTTAAGGGTACCCATGCTATTTTGATGGATCTGGTCAATGGTTGAATGATTCCTTTCATTTTTCCAGTGTTTCTCCTTCCCCGAGCTTGGTTTTCATTGTTCAAAGCCATATTTGGCTGATTTGTAAAGGGTTAGACATTTTTTATGTTCTGTAGGATCCCTCCTTCACCTTGGCAAGTGAATTTGTGGAATATTAGACCTTTTAGGGACTACACACATGTTATTTACGTCCTCCTTTTGTTGTAATGTACCTGTATTAAAAATGGAAATGACAATGCAAGCTCTGTGAATGATTTTTCAATCATTTCTTATGTTTTTTACTCTATCCCGATCCTTTATTACAATTTTAGAAATTTGTGCATGATTTGTGTTACATTTTTATATTCTGTGTCAATCTATAGAAATAGATGTTCACCACTCCTTTGGTGTATCACCTTGTCAGTTTAGTTTTATCTTCTTTTCTTTCTATCCTTGTCTCCTTGGCAAAATTAGAGTAGAATTTTGAGTTAAACCTCTACAAATTTCATGCATACATCTGATCAAAGGAGTAGAGGAACCAACATTTAATATGGAGAGTCTTTTCCATTTTTGCAAGTTCCACACTTGGGGAAAAGATTCCATGTTGTGTAATCACACTAAATGACCCAATTCTCACTGTAGATATGAAGGTCATTTAGGGGTGTCTGATTTGCACTAAAAATTTTGGCACACGCGATGGGACCTTAGAGGTCTTCATCTTCATTATAACAAAGTTGATGTGCATTTGTTGTAAGTTTATTACTTAAAAGATCCTGATTTTCACATCTAGTGACTCCAAAGAGATAAAATCAACTAGTTTCAGTAGTCCAAGTCTGAAGATTCATGAGAAGGATCCAAACAAGGTCAAGGGCTAGAGAAGAGGGATTGTCTAGAGTATTTGCAGTTATCCCCAGGAAGAAGAGAGAGGGGAAGAAGAATTCAAAGGTCTCCATCTCCACCAAACAGAACTCTATCAACTCCTCCACCTGGTAGACCTTTCACCCAATCAACAAGGGTTCTCAGGCCAATCAGAATGGCACAACACAACCCTTATGTCAACTTCACTGCAACAGCCCACTTGCTCTCAATGCACAAAACCCAGTTCTAGTTGCAGCATTGAAGAACATCCCATACTTTACTGGGGAAAATCATACCACTCCTGGTGATCATGTCAAAGACATTGCTAATGTTTGTGTAATCCATGAGATTGTTGAGATGTAAATTATTGTCAAATTGTTGGCATCTTCATATAAAGGGAAAGCCTTGTAATGGTTCAGAGCCTTGGGATAGGATCTATCCAAAATTAGAACCAGTTATGCATAGCTCTCCATGAGCAGTTTGGAGAAAAGGGAGATAATTTGTCTCTATTGGAACAACTGACAACTATCAAGAGAGCTCCCAATGAGCAACTAATAGACTTCAATTTCAGATTTCAAGGACATGGGATAGAATCCCAGTGACAGTAAGGCCAACAGCTAAAGGTGCTTTCTTATACTATCTCAAAGCTTTAAATTCTGATATTTCTATGTTAATCCAATCCATGGGAGGTGTAAATATACCTGCAGCTTATAACATTTCCATTAGGGCTGAGAATTGTTTGATCCAAGCTAGTAAACTGATGCCTAGGCCTCCCATGCCCTTATATCAAAACTTGGAAAACCCAAGCACTAGTCAAGCACCTACTTTAGCTCCTATTCCCACTCCTAGAAATCAGATTTCAAATGAAACTTTTACTTCATCCTCTAGTGCCTCAAATGAACTTCAAGAAGTCATAAAACAATTAAAAAAATTAGGCAATGAGTAGGTTACACTCAAGAGGAAACAAGCCCAAAGTTTTAGACCTTCTTATCAGTCTCAAACTCAGCCTAATAGGCAACCATATCAGCCTAATAGGCCACCCAATCTAGCTGCAAATAAAATCAAGTAAGGCCTCCTGCCAATAGACCATTTCAACCCTATAACCCTAACACTTTGCATCTACCTCTAAGGCCTTAGTGCCAAAGTGCAAAATAATATAGCTCAAGAGTATGATTGGTGTTTCCCATGCAATGAACTTCACAACCAGTCTATGTGCTTCAATGGTGCTTTAAACCAAGATTTTATGGTGACAACAACTGGCGTAGAGAGTGATGTGAGTCAAGAAACAAACCAACAATAAGGAACATCTCAGCAAAATACAATTCCAAATGAGACTACACTTGTGAACTGGTAGGATGAATATTTTTGTGGTATGAATCAAAAAATTTCTCAGAATGTAGTAGCTAACACATGGTCAAAGAAGAGGAATATTGGTGAAGGGTAGTCATTAGCTCCAGGTGATCCACAACCTTCCATCACTCCACAAAGTGTTGGTAAGCAAAATGCAGTTCTAAATATGCAAGGATAACCCAAGCCACCTTCTAGACCAGCTCAAATGCTAGCTGTTGCAGCCCATGTACAAGAAAAGAATGTGTAGGCTAAGGGGTAGAAAAGAGATGTTTCATCCCCATTTAGCATCATTGAACAAATGAAGAAGACAAATTTGAATATATCTATGTGGGAATCACTATCCATCCTAGGCCAAAGGGATCTACTACAAGCTGCCATGAAGAATTGGTCAACTTCAAATCAGCAAGCTCATATGCAAGAGAAGGTACTCACAAATGCTACTCAGCCTAAGGGGAATCATGGAGGATAGCAAGGTAAATTTTTGAAGCCCCCTCCATTCTATGTTTCATTGATCATTGGGGATAAACTAGTACACAATTACATGATTGATTCTGGGCAAGTAGTTCTGATGCCCAAGCAAATAGCTGATTAACTGGGCCTCTAATACGAAGTCATATCCAAAGGAGTGGTGCAAATGGATGGGACAACAGTAAAAATAGTTTGGGTAATTAAATATTTGAGCATCACTTTGCATGCATGCCCCAATGTCACTGTTTTGCAAGATGTGTCAGTGATAGATTTACCACCACTTTTTGCCCTATGTTTGTCAAGGATTTCACAACTAGAATTGGAGGCTATTTATTTGCTGATTGGTCACACATGTTATTTTAGGCTAGATATGGAACTAAGGCCACAATCAGGTCTGAACCTATTGCAAAATTTCACATTGAGCCTCATACTCTAAGCCCAATCAATGCCAACTGTTCAACATTTGATCAAGAGGAATATCCAAGCACCGCTAAAGTGACACCAAAGTTAGAAGAATCCTAGATTTGACTCTTGATGAATGGGAAAGCAAGGTACATGCTTTTAATCCCTATAAGAAAATAGAGGAATATGAACTAGGAGTTTATTGCATGGATCAAGAAAATTAGCCTATTCCTAGCATCACCAAGTCAGACCATAAAGATGACAATGAGGTATGGAAACTATTCTTTGATGGATAAAGAAGTAGACAAGGTATAGGGGGGGAAGCAATGCTTATTTCAGCTCAAGGAATTAAGTATTATTCATCTTTTAGATTTTAGTTTGCATGTTCTAACAACATTGCTGCTGAATATGAAGCTTTGATACAAGGATTGCATTGGTCAAGAAAGAGAGGTATCAAAAACTTACAAGTCTTTGGTGATAGTGAGCTGATTGTTAATCAAGTTAAAGGACAACATGCTACCAAAAATGACCTGCTCAAGAGTTATAAGAATAGGGTGTGGGACCTCATTAAGGATTTTGAAGGCTTTGGCATCAACTCCATCCCTAGGAAAGAAAACCAAGCTGCTAATAGACTTGCAGCAGTTGGAGCAGCCTTTGATGTTGTGGAGAGTATCAAGGAAGATAAAGTGCAGCCAAACATTCATGTGATTGTAAGGCCATCAGTGCCAGACAATAATGTAAGTTGGCAAGTGTTTGAAAGTGACCAACAAATCATCAATTTCTTGCAAGAAGAAGCTGAGTTCTCAGCCAAAAATTAGGAAAATTTAGAACAACAATATGGTGATCAAGTGGTACAGCTGAGAACCAACAAACTGCTAAAATAACTTGTCACTTTGGAGTTCATATTTAATCCTAATGATCAATTTAGGAAGGAGAAAGCAAATATCCAAGTCAAGGGAGAAGATTCAGTTCCCATCTCAGTGGGAGAAGGAAAATCACTTCAAAGTGGTAAAGTGGCAACCAAGCAAGAAAGGTATGAGTTCACGCAACTTTTCCAAGAGTTCCCGATATATTTGCTTAGAGCTATTAAGAATTGAGAGGTTTCAATCTCAAGCTAGCTCAACACACAATTGAATTAAATCTAAGTGCTAAACCTATCGGTAAAAACAAAGACCGGTTAATCCACACATGGAGCCTCTCATGAAGAAGGAATTGAATAAGTTGATAGAGGTAAGTATCATATTTCTCATCAAGCATTCAAGCTGGGTTACAAACTTGGTTCTAGTTAGAAAGAAGAGTGGAGAAATCAGATTGTGTGTAGACTTTAGATATTTGAATAGAGCATCCCTCAAGGATCATTACCCACTTCCTTCTATGGAGATGATTTTGCAAGTTGTTACTAGCTCTGAGAGGTTTTCATTGCTAGATGGTTATTTAGGTATAATCGATCATGGTAAAGGAGGATGATCAGTTCAAAACAGCCTTAACCACCAAATGGGGGACCTATGCATATAGGAAAATTCCATTTGGGTTATCTAATGTCGGAGCTACCTTCCAAAGGGCAATGGATATGGCATTCAAGGGATTGATCAACAAAATAGTGCTGATATACATAGATGATATTGTTGTATTTTCTAAAAGTGCAAAGTAGACCATCTCTTCCATTTGAGACAAGTGTTCCAAATATGTAGAAGATTCGGGGTATCCTTGGATCCCAAAAATGTATTTTCCTAGCTCATAAAGGAAAGATCCTAGGCCACATTGTTTCCAAAGAGGGATTAGCAATTGATCTAGAGAGGGTTGAAGCAATAAAATCACTGCCATTAACAAGTCACAAGAAGGCCCTTCAAATTTTCTTGGGAAGAATCAATTTTGTTCAAAGTTTTGTTCCAGATTTCTGACCCTTGTTAAGCCAATAACTACGATGTTGAAGAAAAGTATGGCTTTCAAATGGATAGCTGAAGGTAAGGCAATTTTGAGGCAATCAAAGAGGCTATCTCACAAGCTTCAACTCTCATTAACCCAGATTTCTCTTGGATTTTATCCTTTATGCATTTGGTGGTGATGACACAATTTCGTAATTTTAGTACAAAAGAACAAAGAAAATTTAGAGCAGTCAATTGCCTTCTTTAGCCAAACATTGGAGGACTATGAGGTGAGGTATTCCTTCATTGAGAAGCATGTTTTTAAGTGATTAGGAGCTTGAAGAAATTTAAGCATCTAATTTCAAACAACAAGGTTCAACTGCTGATTTCTCATGTGGGAGTTAAGGACTTCCTCCTCAACAAATACCTAAATAAAAAATGTGCAGGGTGGATTACTCATGTCATGGAGTATGACATTGAGATCAAAGCCACCAAGCTGGTCCAAGGAAAGGGATTGTGTGAGTAGTTGGTCTTGAGCAAATCAATGGAAGAAAACAATGGGAAGGATGTTGTTTAGGTGTTACAAGACAACCAAGAACAAAGAGGTGTTCAAGAAGAGAATGGTGGTATGCTCACTCCTTGTTGGACCCAAGACATAATGTACTTCTTAAAAATAGGCCTATGCCCTCTAGAGATGAACAAAACCAAGAGAAGACACTTCAGATTGCAGGTTGTTCCATATGCACTTGTTGGTGGTGTCTTGTTCAAAAAGGATATAAATGGAGTCTTGTTGAGATGCATTGGGATAAATCAAATTAAGAGAAGGTTAGAAGAGTTCCATGGTGGATCAGCAGGGGTCATTTTACCCTAAGAGTGACAGCCCTCAAGATTATTAAGGCCGGCTATTATTGGCCCAAGATGTTTAGTGATTGTTATGCATGGATCAAGAGGTGCAAAAATTGTGCATTCTTCACAGTGCAAGGAAATATTAGCAGCCCTTCCATTATACCCAATTTCAGTTGACCAATCATTCATGTAATGGGGTTTGAACTTCATTGAGTCATTAACCTAAATTCAAGCTAGGGACACAAGTGGATTCTAATAAAGCAACAAAATATTTCATTAAATGGACTAAGGCAAAGTGGCACTCAAAGAGGTAAATGAATCTAGCATCCTAGAATTCTATGAAGGGATAGTAACTAGATTTGGCATACCTACCACTATAATATCGATAATGCATTGGCACTCATAGGATCAAAGGTAACTGAATGGGATGTTAAGAATGTGATCTATTTGAGCACTTCATCAAATTATTACCCTCAAGGTAATGGCCAAGCTAAGTCTACCAACAAGAACCTATTAAAGATCATCAAGAGGAATCTTGATGAAAATCAAGAGACTTGGCACACTAAACTTAAATCAGCCTTATGGGTTGATAGGATAACTCCTAAGAGAACCACCGGTAACTCTCCATTCAGACTTATATATGGAATAGAGGAAATCTTTCCTATGTCACTTGAGTTGCCAACGTTAGAACTCATGAAGTAATTGGAATTGTTGGAGTTTGAACCCATGGGGGTTAGATATATAGAATTGATGGAACTCCAAGAAATCGAGAGAACATGTAGCCTAAACAATGGAAAAGGACCAAGCCTTGATCAAGAGAACCTTTGATAGGAAAGCTAAGGCTAGAACCTTCCAAGTTAGAGATTTAGTGTTGAAATGGGATGCAGACTGAGAAAAGCTAGAAGGCATTCAAAGTTTGATGCCATTTGGAGTGGCCCCTACATGGTCACAAAATTTAAGAACAACAATGCCTTCTAATTGTCTACATTAGATGGTGAAGAACTGCAGATTCCAGTTAATGGAATCCATCTAAAACATTGCTACTATAAGGGAAACCCCTCACCTTGTACATATTAGCTTAGATTTTCATTCCTCCAAGTGCTTGTGCACATTGTTTTGTTGTAGCTTAGTTTTACATTTCTCTAAGTGCTTTGGCACAAGCTTTGTTGTCCCAAGGATGCATCTTTGTAGGCCATGTTCCAGATAAGGTGATGTTCTACTCTCACAATCTTCTTTCTAGAAATTTTTGATGAGTTGAGAGTACCAAGTAGTTAAGTTCCATTGCTCCATTGCTTTCAATGGATTGCATTCAGCAGAGATGACCACTTCATCACCCCAAATTGTTATCCAAATAAGCCCCCTACTTATTTGGCCAACTTTCTTTCATTCCTTCCTTCCTTGTGCCTCAGTCAATTTTTTTCACTTTTTAGCACTCAAAATTATTTGGAAATGGCTTCATCAGATAGAGAATTTTCTCACCTTTCTAGAAAGATAAAATTTTCCTTGAACTCCTTGTATTTTGCAAGTTATGGATCGGTAGATTTTTTGAGGAAATTTTCCCTGGGCAAGCCCACATCCAATAGAAATGTGCCACATGGCGATGGAGGTTGGATCGGTGGGGAAAGTTGAAAAAATTTCCAAAGGGCTCGATGGGGGCGCAAAGAAAAATTTTGGCCCGAAGGCCCACTAACCAATAGGAGGATGCCATGTGTCCATAAGACCGGCGTGGAGTCGGGGGTGGAGAAAATTTTGGTTTTTTGACAAAATAACTAAGGGCGAAAGGGAAAAATCCGCCCACGCCCGCCAAGCAGAGGAGGAGAAGAAAAACTACAAAGGCCTACGAGACCAACTAGAAGATGATGCGTGTCCTTTTCTCGTCGGAGGTCGGGGGCACGGGAGAATTTGGAATTTTTTCCAAAGTGGTCAAAAAAACTCAAAGGGAAAATTTGGAGCACACCCCACGGGTGAATAGGAGAGGATGACACATGGCGGTGGAATGGCGGGTCAATGGGCGAATTTTGGAATTTTTCCAAAATTCAAAAAAGGCGTAAAATGGCCGTTTGAACCCGTAGATCAATGGGAAAGTGCCACGTGGCATCAGAGTAGCGTGGGGTGGAGCTCTTTGGGGAAATTTTACCAAATTCAAAAAAGGGGGGAAAATTTTAAGGTTTCGGCTTGCCAATCCAATTTTTGCCCCATTTTTGCCCTAAATCTTTAGAGGGTCATATCTTTTGATCCAGAGCTCGGTTTTCTCGATTTTAGTGTCATTGGAAAGCTATTGAAGTCCTCTACATGATGGAATCTTCAATTTTATTTTTGATGGAGTTTGGTGAGAGAAAAATCAAAAACACCTTTGGCATGGGGAAAAGAGCAGAACCGACATTCAACCACCATTTTTAATGCAGTATGGCTTCCATTCTTCTCCAACATGGTCAAAAATCTTGGGAAATGAACTTTTAAGGGTACCCATGCTATTTTGATGGATCTGGTTGGTGGTTGAATGATTCCTTTCATTTTTCCCATGTTTCTCCTTCCTGAGCTCGAGTTTTCATTGTTAAAAGCCAGATTTGGCTCATTTGTAAAGGGTTGGATGTTTTTATGTTCTCCAGATCCCTCCTTCACCCTAGCAAGTGAATTTTGGAATATCGACCCTTTATAGGGACTACAACACATTTTTTACCTCCTCCTATTGTAATGTACTGTATTACAAAATGGAAATGACAATGCAAGCTCTGTGAATGATTTTTCAATCCTTTCTTGTGTTGTTTGCTCTATCCCGATCCTTCATTACAATTTTAGCAATCATGTGCATGATTTGTGTTGCATTTTTATAATCAGTATCAATCAGAGAAATAGATGTTCACCACTCCTTTAGTGTATCTCCTTGTCATTTTTAGTTTTATCTTCTTTTCTTTCTATCCTCGTCTCCTTGGTAGAATTAGAGTAGAATTTTGAGTTAAACCTCTAAAAATTTCATGCATACATCTGATTAGAGGAGTAGAGGAACTAGCCTTTAATCTGGGGAGTTTTTTCCCATTTTTGCAAGTTCCACACTTGGGGAAAAGATTCCATGTTGTGCAATCACACTAAATGACCCAATTCTCAGGTGTAGTTCTAAAGGTCATTTAGGGGTGCTACTGATTTTCACTAATAGGTTAATCTCCGGAAATAGGTGTGTTGACCAATTAGTCGAGAGATAGGTTAGCCCTTGATGGAATTTTGATGAATGAATTTAATGTTAAGGTTAACTAAAAGCATAAGCTAATGTGTGGCATAGTGATTTTGGAAAGGTTTGGCATACATGAAGTGTAAGGGGTCGGTGTTGGTCATAACATAGGTTTTGTGGTTGAGTAGGTAATGACGGAGTTTTGTGGTAACAAAAACTAAGGCTAAGCAAAGTTTTTCGGGATGGGTGTATCAGGTTTCATAATCCAAAAAGTACGGATTATGTAATAAACCGCCTGCTCCCTATGTTGTTCATCGCGATGAGCAAGCATGGCTCCCAAGGAGTGATCGGTAGATAAGATGTAAAGGTAGAAAGGTTGATCGTCTTTATGTGGAATGAGTACGGGTGGTTGGAGGAGGTATTATTTTAGGGCCTCAAAATATTTGTGGCAGTCATCATCCCATTTAAATGAGACATCTTTCTTGAGTAGATGATGAAATGGTTGGCACCGATCAGATAATTGTGAAATGAAACAGAGAATAGACTGACTTACCTTAGAGGCTATGAAGTTGTCTAAGGTTAGTGGGTGGAGGCATTTTGAGAATGGCCTTGACATTAGTAGGGTCAAATTTTATACCACGTAGGGAAAAAATAAATCCCGGGAGTTTCTTTGAGAGGACCGCGAAGATACACTTCTTAGGTGAAAGGTGAACACAATATTTAATGAAACGGTCAAAAATAGTTTTTAGGATGGCAAGGTGCTTGGAGTGGTGTTTATATTTGGCCAGAGATCATCCACGTAATCTTCTGATATACGATGCATGCTATCATGTAATATGTAAGTCATAGCCCATTGATATGTGGTACCCACATTTTTAAGGCCAAAAGGCATGACGAGATAGCGAGAAGGTCCCCAAGGGGTGATGAATGCAATTTTATGTTGATCCTCCGGAGTAAGCGGGATTTGGTTATAACCTTGAGAAGCCATCCATGAGTGATAAAATCTTGTGACCAACATGAAGGTTGACTAGTTGGTTAATACCGGTAAGTAAGGAAGTCATCTTTTGGGTAGGCTAGGTTGAGGTCATGAAAATCTATGCAAATGTGGAGTCCCCCTATCACCTTAGTGATAGGGACAATGGTAGAAATCTAACAAGGATAATCAATGGGTAATATGAAGGAAATAGAAAGAAGGCACTGAAGTTCTTCTTTGACGAGAAGGGCAATGTGAGGGTGTATTTTTCTTAGCTTTTGTTTGATGGGTTTGGCATTGAGAATGGTTACGATATTGTGGACCACTATGGTGGGATCAATACCGGGCATGTCTGCATATGACCAAGCAAAAGTGTGGTTATGATCTTTGATAAAAGAAGTGATGGATTCCTGTTCAGCACCGTCTAAAGATTGGACGATCTTTAGGATGTACGGGTTGTCCTGAGTATGAATGTTGATTTCGTTAGTCGATTCATTCAACATGGTTTCTGTCTCAGAAGGTAATGACCGATGAATATATGAGTCTTCTGCAACAAGGTAGGTGAGTATAGATTCATCATCTTGACATTGGATGATGTTAATTAAAGGTGTATCATCATTGATCATTTTAGGATATAGGAAGGGAAGAGAGGAAGGAGCCTCTCCCTGGCATTGATAAGTCAAAGGCCCCAATGAAATGGTGTTTATGAAAAAAAAAGTTAGGAGGGATAGATTTAGGATCCATCAACTTCGTCGGTGAAGGTGGTGATGAAGGTGGAGTGGGTGAAGAGGGTGGAGAAGGGCTGATGTCCTTGATGAGTTCAATGTGGGCTGTTTGGTAGGTGGTTCAGGGAAAATAGACACGACTACGGTCGTAATGTTTGTGGGTAGTACATGGAATAACAAAGATGGCGAGACTTGCTCGTAAAATCCAAAACTAAAACCCTTCCACACACATCGGTGCAGAAGGTGTGGGAAAAATGGCAATTGGTAAGAGACTAGAAGTCAACGGAAAATGGGCAGGTTTTGTGACAATGGTTGGTGTTTACATGGTAGTATCAAGTCCCCCATAGGTGAGACTAGTACGAAGATGAGGAGGACCATAAAGGATGCATTCTCCTATGTAGTGATCATAGCGATGGTGTTAGTGAAGACTTCCATACTCTTTTGGAGTAAGGAATGTGTTAGCACTATATATGCAGTATTTCTCCTAGAGTGAGGCATTGAAAAACACCTTCCAAGGATCGGTGGTTGGTATGTGGGTAACGAGAATAGATTATGTATCGAGGTCGATGCGGTTGTGGAGTTAAGGGATTTGGAGACCGATGGGTTGGTCGTGGAGGTTATGGAAGCGGTAGAAGTGGAAGAGGTATGTGTGGTGGAGGTGAAGTGGTAGCGGTTGTGGAGGTAGACACCTTAATGGGTATAAGAACTTCATTAGGTTGGTAAAGTATGTTTCATGTTTTAAAAGGTGATGGATTAGATGGAATGGTATAGGTGTGTCCTTCATGTTCAAACTTTACAAAACGATACAAAGTGGAAGGAACGCAACCCATGACATGAATCTAGGGTCTACCAAGCAATAAGCTATGTTGAATTTCCCTTCAAGACGTAAAATAATTCAGGATAGTACGGGGCCCACGTGAATGTGGAGGATGACAATGCCTAATGTGGAGATGATAGAATAATTAAATGAATGCAACATGATAAGATGTTAATGCATGCACTTGTCGGTATGTGCATTTGAGTGAATGTGTTAGATGAAATGATATTAATACTAGAACCCCCATCAATCATTACATGTCGTACACATATATCATCAATGTGGACAAAGATGAAGAGGGTTGGGTCTAGGTCATCCATTTGGTGTGGTGCGATCTCTTCCTCTGAGAAGCTAAGGGAGGCTACTTGGTGAGTAAGATGTGGTGTGGATAAAGGTGGTAATTTGGTGAGAGAGGCTATATGATGGGGTGTGATAATGGAGGCTACGGGTGTAAGGTCATTAGGTAAAACCTCAATAGATTGAAGAACCTCTATGAGACCTTGATGATGGGATTATGATTTTTAGATGAGGTCATATAAGGACATTTTAAGGGAGATTGGTGTAATGTTTTGAGCATGGTGCGATGTGTGACCCCATTAGAAATGGGGTATGTGAGTCCACAAATAGTAATATTAGGTGTGGATGCAGATGGTATGTTGGGTATAGGATTGGTTGGTGGGTAAATTGCCTTTTCCTTACCTTTATCCTTCTGAGCATGGGTAGTAACGTGGATCATGTTGATCTAAGGGGAGTTGGAAAATAGAGAAGGTGTAGGGTGAGTGGTATAATGACATGACGGAAAAAACCTACCGGAGGAGAAAAACTCGTGAGGTGAGCTGGGTGCAATGACATTTGGGTGATGGTGTGGCAAGTTCTCTAATGCGAACCATGTTAATTTAAAATATTAGAGGTGGTTCTAGGAGCTGGTGGTGGAGGTCATGGTTTTCGAGTGGGAAATGATGGAAGGACTATGGGAATGGGTGTCGGTGAAGTAGTGTCCTCATCGAGAATTTTTCCTCATCAAAGTTGGCTTCCGGAGGACACAACTGGATAAGGATGGTTTTCAAGGCCTTGCAATTCTCCACATCGTGCCCTGACACATGATGGTAGGCACAAATTTTAGTGTCATCAAACCCTTTTGGCTTGGGTTTGAGGGGTTCATAAGGTCTGAGCGGTGGTAATGTGATAACAAAAGTCTCAAGGAGGTTAGTTAAAATTTTGACATAGGACCCCACTAGTGGTCGCAATGAGAGGTGAAAGTGAGTTTAGGTGTAGGTATGACTGTTGTTGAGGAACAGTCCTCGTAGGGGGAATAGGTCAAGCTATGGTTTTAGGTGCTGGCATGGTCTTGGGTGTTGGTTGTGTTAGTCTACGTAGGTGTGTGGTAGATGAATAGGCAGGAGGGTGTGTGGTTGTTTTGACTACCTTATTGGGAGGTAGCGGAGTTTTGTCTTTGGGTTGCACCTTCTTGGGTAAAGGTGATATGGGTGCATGGGATCTAGAAGGAAAAGTAGATGGGGGAAGAGGATGAGTTACCCATGGGGATAATGAGGGTGTTGTGAAGGTGGACGACGTGGGTTGCAGACGGGGGTGTGAGAGACAAAAACTTAAGTATAGTGGGTATTGAAGAAGTTACAAAGAGTATTGGGGGTATGGGTGGTAAAGATGTTGTAGGTGTAGGTGTAAGTCATGTCGGGTGCTTGGGTAGGTTAGAGGTTTGCGAGGAAGGAGTGGGCTATTGTGTTTTTGGTTTATTGATGGGTGGAAGTTTCTTAACCATGCTAGGAAGCTGAGGTCCTAAGATGGATGGGACCGGTGCAGGTGTGATTAGCGTAGCTAGAGTATGAGTTCTATGGATTTGGTTCTTTTGTTTGGGTGTCGAGTAGGTGTGGTGTTGACTTTGGAAGATGTAGCTAAATCCAGTTTGATAGGTGGATGAGTAAGGCTGGTGGTTGGGGTGACCCCTAAGGTAGTGATAGGTTTAGTCAAGGAAGATGATGTATGTGCAGGTTTGGATTTAGATGTAGGTTGGGTTATGGGTAAGGGTACGTGTTGAGTTATGATGGGTGTCGTGGAAGAAATTATGATAGAGGTGGTTGTGTTCGGTTGGATTGATCGAAATATTTTTGGGTAGATAGTGGAGGTATTAACAAGTGACATATGCATTTGTGTTGAGACAAGAAGCAAAAAGGCATCCCCAAAGTAAGGCACTATCCACATAATCTAAGCGATTGGCCAAATGTAAGAACAACACGTTCGTAGGTGGATTTGATGAGGACCTAATGTAAATTCACGTAAAATGTGTCTTAGAGATGTGGAATTGGCTAACTTCAGCTTCTCAGTGGGTAAGATAACTGAAGTTAAGTCTGCGAGATCTTGAGTAGGCAAGGAGAATGCTCACCTAGAGGTAAAGGTATCTCTATTGGGTCTGTGATAGGGGAGGAGATGATGGGTGCTCCTCTATAGGTGGAGGAGATGGTGGGAGCTCCTCTATGGGTGGAGGAGGAAAACAAGTATCCTCCGTGAACTAAAGAAGTATTGTGGGTGTCGGTTCCCTAGGTGGAGAAGCCAAAGGTGAAATGGTCTCGATGTTAGTGGAAGGCTCCTCCATAGGTGAGGAAGGAGGTGAAAGGTGTTCCTCTATGGGTGAAGGAATAGGGGAGGTTGGTTCTAATGTGGAAGGAGGATTTCAGGATAGAATCTCTTCTATGGAAGGAATATGGGGTAATTACGAAGCAACAGGTTCGTCACTAAAAATAGAGTGGGCCTCACGGGTATGGGTATCATGAGTTGAGGTCTCACCGGTTTGATCAGACGAAGGGACATGACTGGGAAATGGTTTCTTGAAGATGTGTAGGTTTGGTTGGTAGATGTGTTAGGATTTTCCAAAATTAACTCACCTTTCTCAAGCATTTATTCGACAATGTTTTTGAAAGTGATGCAATTGCCGTCACTATGACCCTTTACTTGATGATAGTTACAGAAGTCGTGTTCTTTATACCATGCGGGCATGGGGTGAGCAGGGTCAAAACCAGTGTGTGGTTTTATAGGTGGAAGGGTGATGGTCCTAGGTTTAATGAGCTTTTCTAAGACAGAAGAGTAGGGCTCCCCAATTGGGGTCTATTTCTGTTGTTCTTGTTTGAATTGAAAATTCTGGACAAGTGAGAGATTAGATTAGGGGGTAGCCTGATTTGATGGATGAGCTAGACTGGCTTTGAGTATCATTACACTAGCGGTGCCCTTGGCCTTTGAATAATTGTTTTGTAGTTTGGAAGAAGAATAAGTATCATTAAACTTGAATGCCGAATTTTTATTGCGTAATTGGATTTTCTTCTCTTAAATGGCCCGAATCTCTAACTTTCGTGCCATGGTGAATGCTTCAGCAAATGTTTGGAAAGCTTGAACCTGCGGGGTTAGTGAGATATGTCTAACGCAAGCCCATGTGAAGAGATCAATGATTTCTATTTGTGGCAGTTGGAAGGTGAGTTGATTGATCAAGCTACGCCAGCGAGTGACAAAATATGCAATAGATTCATCCTCATACTGATGCGTGGAGTATAGGTCAGTCATGGTAACCTTCTTGATGATATTGATGGAGAAGTGATCCAAGAAGGCTTGGGATACCTGATTAAATGAAAATATAGAGTGTTTAGGTAACCCACTATACCAATCTAATGCAGGTCCAGTCAGAGACATGGGAAAGGTCCTTAAGAGTAAAGCATCATTGTGAGTGATTAAGTAGCACCCGTGTTAGAATGACCACAAATGTTGTTGTGGGTCTTCCTTACTATTGAAGTGGTTGAATTTAGGCATCTCCCAATGCACGGGGTATGGATGAATAGGAATGGATGGGTGGATGGGCTTGTTGTAAATTTCATCATAGGTGAGAGTATTATGGGAGCCAAAAACCGATGCCTCTAATGTTTACATCTTTTCCAACATCAATTTGATTAGGTCGTTGGTAGGTTGTGATGATTGGGTGCCTCCTGTAGCATGAGAGGGTTGGTTTTGGGCATATAACGGGGTGGCACTCTAGTATATGGCACTTCCATGTAGGTTGATTGAGAAGAAGGTAGTGAAATAGGGGGTATGTACCCAGAGTGAATAATAGATGAAACGGGAGGTTGCTGATAGTACGTATATGGAGGTGGAAGGGTTGTGGTAACCCTAGTGGCAATGGGGCTAATGATTATGGAATGGAAATGACAACATTCTGAAAAGGGTTAGGGATAACTAACATTAGAGGTGGTAATGTAGCTACGAGTATATGCAAGACATTAGGGGTGGATGAGGTTGTGTTTTGGGTGGTTGTCAAAGGTATGGTGGATGTGGTAGGTGCATGGAGATAGCAGACATGGTAGTTATAGTGGGTATAGGCCCTAGTTGTGAAAACAACTAGGGGTAAGATAGATGCGGGTAATGTAGAGCCGGTTGGGGTTGACACAGAGTGGGAGTGAGAGTCAGGGGGATAGATATGGGCATGCCGTATATCAACTGACCTAAGGCATCTCAGGTAGACGAGTGAGAAAGATAAAACTATAAGGTGACAGGGTTTTGGTCAAGGAGTCATGCAAATTCCTCATCTCTGATAGCGATAGTGATAGGTTGGATAAGATCCATGGCGGGTGATAAAATGGAAGGTAGTGGACTAGGTGGGAGTGGTTGACAACTTGCATGGAATACAAGTGCACTTGCTTGTCTTTGGGTCAATATCATGTGAACCAGTACTGATCAGGTTAGGCCTCTTCTCTATAAATGACACAGAAAAACAACAGGAACAGGTGAAATAGGCAGTAAAAAGTGGACTAGGTACTAAATGTTGACTGGAAAATGACACAGGCTAACCGATGCGATTAGAGTAAACCAATGCCTGTCATAGGTAACCACAACTGGTCACTGTGGGAAATGGACAGTGAGTAAAAAACAAGGTGTAAGGTCAAATGTGATAGGTATGCCAAACCTGATGAGTTTTACAAGGTCAATGGGAATGGTAATAGTGACAGGGACTTTGAAAAGTTGAAGAAGGTGAATAAATGCCCTTTTGGGTAGGTTAACCAAAATGACAGTGAACTAATGTCGGTTGGGTATAACCGACGATGGTCAGGGGGTAACTAACGACGGCGGTCACTGGACTGACACCAGTCACTGTGAAATTGAAACATTAATGAAAGGAAAATGGTTGTGAATTAAAATCTGATGTGGAATCAGACCCATAATTCTAGGAATGATGAGAATATGGTCTAGGCACCCTTAGATGAATCTGAATACACCAACTATGATGAGGAGCGTGCAAGGATAAACAAGAGGAATGAAGAACATGACCTCTCACCTCAAAACACAAGCCAAGAAGAAATACTAAGAAAAATGTGATCCTAAGAGTGCCTTTTCTATTATGTTTGTTTAGCTTATGCTATTTAAGGACTGAATCATGAACTATAGAATAGAATTTTTGGTGAGGATGGATTCCTACAAAGAAGGAGATCTAAAAGGTGAGGTTTCAGGTATGTTATGGTGGGGGCGGGCTTCACTCTAAAGTATGACTTGACAGAGTAGTGAGCTAGGGAGTACCTGTCAATCCTTAGATTAGTGTGATCGTTGACAAGCGTTCCTAGGAAAGATGTTGTTTAAGAATATGTATTTGTTTTGAATTTGTGTAATGTGGCAAGAC
Source organism: Taxus wallichiana var. yunnanensis (assembly GCA_018340775.1). Classification (NCBI taxonomy): domain Eukaryota; kingdom Viridiplantae; phylum Streptophyta; class Pinopsida; order Cupressales; family Taxaceae; genus Taxus; species Taxus wallichiana. The sequence continues at coordinate 685,145,225 of CM031234.1, read as the reverse complement.
TCGAGAGAGAGATGTGCTTTCTACGATTTGTTTGTCAACCATCAGCTGGGAATGACTTCTAATGTATAGGTTTCCCTCAATTAATGTGAGCTAATGCGATAAATTAGAATGCAATGCACTTATTTTAAGCCCAAATTGAAATATGAAGTTCAATGACACAAATGGATGAATAGGAAGAGGGATGCTCTTTCACTAAAATGCAGAAAACAAGAAGAAATGATTCTTTTTAAGTACACCAAAAGAAAGGTTTCTTTTAGAGAAAATAGAAAGAAAAAGAGGGTTACCAAGGAAGAAAATTAATGTGTATGCTTTTCAGAAGGGAAACAAACACACAACTTTTCCTAGGAATGAATAAAATGCAAGGAACCTGGATGGGTCCCACCAAGCATGCCAAAATGTTTCACTTGATTCTTAGATGTTTCTTTGAAATATTGATGAAACAGATAGGGTAATGGGCATAGGAGGGTAATGGGCATAGGAGGAATACCTGTTGGAATGTTGGTTGTTGGGTTGTTGCGCGCATATGACTTCTAAATCCACAACTGATCATGAGAGCTTCCTTTTGGCTAGGAGGAACTACCTAAAATGGAACACAAGACCACTAAATAAAAGTTAAATAGTATGTGCAGTGAACTACCTAGCATGTGTTAGATCCGGGAAGTGTGATACTTCCTAGATGGCTGTTAGTCCACTGTTTAAAACAATTTAATGTTGGTAATGAAGTAAATCCTATTGTAATTGAAATGATTTAGGTATCTCATTAAAAACACAATAAGAAAGATCTAATCTAACAGGCTAGGTTAAAATAAGATCCAAAGGTCAAATAACTAGTTCTGGGTCTCTGCAGGTCTGACAGAGGTCTCAGGCAGATCACAGATGAACAAAGGTAATGTGGGAATAGGTGGATAGGTCACTGTTCTAGACTCTATTGGTCAATACAGAGACCAATGCCGGTTGGGGAGAACTGGTGCCGATTCTTGTGGAAAACGAGAATTCCACATGATGACCTTTGGGTTTCCTTGTGATTGCACAAAGGACTTGGTTGGCCGGAATGAGGTATTAGGCTGTTTGGATGGGGTTTGGCGGGGTTTTAATGGGTATATGGAGTGGTGAGTATTAAAGGAGGTGAATGGGTGGCTAAGAGAACAAAAGGATGACAATACAATGATGAAATGAATGACCCAGAGGAGTAAACTATTCTACTTACTTGAAATCGCCTGGGGTGCTTGTGAGTGATGGATGAAGGTGCTTAGGTAAGAGGTTAAATGCATTGAGGATCACCAAATGTTGAAAATTTCTTACATGGGCTACATGTGCATTCCCTTTTTCTTGGTTGGATCAATATGTCTTTGGGGTGGGTGTTGGATGATTATTGGGTGATTGTTGGATGCCTGTGCAAGAGAAAATGCTTGATCTCCTTCCTTGCATGCATGTTCTTGTGGAAAATTTCTCTAAAAAGATGTGTTATCTCTCAGGAAAATTCCCAATGTTTGAAAACCTCGAAAATAAGGTTGTTTTGGGGATCAAAAGGTGACCAGTGAAAGTTTAGGCTTAACCAACAGGATGGTTAGGGGTAACCAAATATTTAAGTCAAAGGCGGGATTTCCTAGGTTTACTAAACTAGGCATATCCCCTTGATTTTGGGATCTCGTGTCTTTCACTCATGGATCAAATTGGAAGCTTCTTGTCAACATGTGGGAATGTGGTTAGAGGGAATGTAGGCATTGATGTTTAGGGTTCGGTTAAGTCTTAGTTACTTATGGCAACTTACTAAGAATAGGTCTTAGGGTGAGTTGGCTTGATGAGGTGTCTAGGTGAGGTGTAAGTGTGGGCATTATCTAAATTAAGATATTTAAATAATAAATATGGTGAGGATAATGAATTAATTAAATTAAATTAATTAAATTAATATTAGTGGGGTGAAGAGGGCCATAGCTAGATGAATGTATTCAATGGTGCTTATTTGTCGAGAGACCAAAGGGGACTGTGACCTAATTTTAGTGTCTACAATGTGATCATTTACAACTTGTTCCGTAAGATGTTATTTAAGAATGTGTATATTTCTTCAATTTTTGACTACGATTCATTTGTTAACCCTCAAATTGGGCATGAATTCTAGCGTATAGGTTGCCCTCATTTAATGTGAGCTAATGCAGTAAAGTAGAATGAGATGCAGTTGATTTTAAGCCCAAATCAAAATATTAAATTCGATGACACAAAAAGATGAACAAGAGAGAGTATGATCTTTCACTAATGCAATACAAATGAAAGAGAAGAAGAGTTCTTTTTATAGCACCAAAACATGATTGCTTTGAGACAAATAGAAAGAAAAGAAGATTCCAAGGGAGAAATTTTAATGTGAGAACCTTTCAGAAAGGAAACAAACATACAAATTTTCACCTAGAAATGAAGAAATGCAAGGAACCCCGAATGGGTCCCACTGGAGTGTGCCAAAATGTTTCACTGATTCTTAGAGTGTTTCCTAAAATATTGACCAAGCTTGAATGATAAGGGTAAATGGGCTAGGAGGAATACCTATTAAAGATGGTTGAAGGTTGTTGTGCGCATATGACTTCTTGATCCACAATTGATCGTGAGAGCTTCCTTTTGGCTAGGAGGAACTACTTGAAATAGAAAACAAGACCACCAAATGGAAGTTAAACAATATATGTAGTGGACTGCCTAGCGTATGCTAGTTCTAGGAAGTGTGATACTCCCTAGAAGGCTGTCAATCCACTGTTTAAAACAATTCAATGTTAACAATAAATAAAATCCTACTGTAGTTAAAATGATTTAGGTATCTCATTCGACTATAATAAGCAAATTCATTCACAACAGGCTAAGCTATGATTGAATTTGAAGGGCAAGGTCTCTGTCAGAGTACTGGTACTGGTCATGGGGTTTGGTTTTGGGTTGTTTTGGGTATTTAGTGGGGATTTTAGGCTCTATTCTTGGTCCGACAAGAAAAACACGAGACCGACATCGATCTAGTGTAACTGATGATGATTCAAGATGGACTGGTGAAAGTCATGGTTAACCGTGTGTGAGATAGATCGAGTGATAGAAACTTATTAAAATCTTGGTGTTGGGACAGATCTGAGGCTAAATGAAAATGGAGAGGGTAATGGAAAGATCTATGGAGATATTAGATATACTCAGAGGTGTTTAACTGATTAGGTATGGGAAATTTAGTGGTGTGGGTGAAGGAATGATCAAACTTGCATGAAGGTAAATGGTGGGGAGAATGGGGGTGCAAGTAGAAACTGATAATAGAGGTAACAGAACCTACTAGAATGAAAATGGATGAATGTTGGTTAACAAATACTTACTTTTGTGTGAGTTTGATGGATGGATGGAAATGGTAGTTGATCAGATGGATGGAATTTGATGTAGTGATGGTGCTTCCCGTATGCTTCCATGAATGAAAATGGCTCTGTGATCACTTCTGATGTTGGCTGTGGATGTTTAGATGCGTGTACGAATGTTGGTTTTGCTTGCATGCAACTCTGGTTTCATCTCTCTTTTCTCTAAATGTGCCAACCTTGAAATAAGGTTGTTTTGGGGAATAAATGGTAACCGAAGATGGTTCCAGTTGGCCGTGAGTGGTTTAGGGTGACCGACATCGGTTAGGTGGGATTTTCTAGGTCTTCTAAAATGGGCAGATCCACTTGATTTTTTGGATCTTCTTCATTTCTTTCTACAGATTAGAATGGAAGCTTCCTTTCTAACAGGTAGGAATGTGGTTAGAGGGAATGCGAGCTTTGATTTTTAGGGTTTATGTTGGTCTTAGTTAGTAATGGAAACATAATTAGAATAGGTTTGGGGTGAGGTGGCTAGGTGAGGTGGTGGTGTGAGAATTATCTCAATTAGGATATTTAAATAATAAATATTATGAGATCATGAATTAATTTAATTAAATTAATATTAGAGTGGGGTGAAAGGGGCCATGGTTAGGTGAGTGTATTCAAGGTGATTATTTGACGTGGGACCAAAGGGAGTGTGACCCAATTTTGGTACCTACAATGTGGTTAGAGGAATAATAGGCATGTGATTTTAGGGTTAGACTAAGTCTTGGTTAATTAAAGTAAGAGAAGGTTGAGTCCTAGTTATTTAGGAAACATGCTAAGAATAGGTCCATGTTGAGGTGTCTAGGTGAGGTGGAAATTAGTTTGAATAAAGGTAATTAAATAATGAATGAAGTGAGGATGAGTATTAATTTAATTATAAATGATTAAACTAATATTAATGTGGGGTAAAAGGGACCAAGGGGAGTGTGACCCAATTTTGGTGTCTACATTTTACCCCTTTTTATTGCGTAGCTTGTATTGGTAAGTTACGTTGACAAAAATAGGAAGTGATTGCCCCATGTGTGGGTGAAGGTGATCCCCCTCAAACCAGGCATAAATGAGGTGTAATACGAAATCAGTGAGTGGTTTGATAAATGTGTAGGTGGTGAAGATAGGTGGGGAAGGGTATGAGTACTATGGGAAAGGGTGATGGTTAACTCGGGTAATAGGTAATAAGATGGGGTCAAAATCAGGTCATGGGTAATGGAACTCAAATGCATGAAAATGCATAGAGTGCAACACGGTACCAGGTTGAAGAGCTTGCAAATTCTACTTCATCCAAGGTCGTTAGGTTCATCCAAACAAGGGTTGTTGAGGTCCTGGTATCCGTGGTCCAAACACACAACAAGGTTTGATACAAGAATGTGTACGTATAGTTCGGTACATCGAAAAGGTCAAAGGGTCAAGGTTGTTTTGGATAAGCGTCATGGCATTGAGGCAAGGTAAGGTCACTAGGATTAACAAAATAGGTACCATCATCGCAAGATGTAATGAGTGAGAGAATTAGAATGTCCACAGAATCAACGGTTGGTTGGGTATGGTTGGGTAGGGTAGGTTGTGGGAAAAATGGGTACGGAAAAGGTCAAGGTGATAAGGTGGATGCACATGTACATATTATTGTAAGGTAGCTAGGTAGGAGAGCTCATAGACTCCACATCATCCACAAATCAGTACATCTATCCAAACAAGGGTTGTTAAGGTTTGGTATCCAAGGTAGAGGATATGGTATGGACACACAATTAGGTAAGATTCAAGGACCTTGTAGGTGTGGTTTCGGTACATCCAAAAGTTAAAGGCATTGTTTGGGTAAACCACTTGATAGGTAGGAAAGCCAATGTTTTTGGGTTCACTAAAATGGGTAACAATAGCATAAGGTGCGGTGTATACACAACATCGAAAGGCGTAAGAGGGTGTTGGTAGGTAGGATAGGATTGTATGAAATTTGATATGACTATAGGAGGGGAAAAAGTATGCCCCAAGGGTCAAAGGAAAGAATATAATGATTTTTGGGTAATTGGTGGGGGTGAGGGAGGAGGAAATGTGTAGAGAAACCTTGATGATAGCGGTTTTAAGGAACCGATATCAGCTTTAGGAAAAATCGACATCGGTTAAGTCGGACAGGGTAAAAAGTAAAAATCTGGGTAACATATATTCATTTTTGCATTTCACATGGTGTAAAATGACTTGTGAGGAGGGTAGAGTGTTTGACATGGAGAAGAGGATGAGGTGAGTGGACGAGGTGGAGGTGGTGGTAGTTGAGTGGTTGGTGGTGTGAGGTAGATGGGTCCACGAGGGTAGGTGGAACAAGGTGATTAATCGAGAGGTTTGTGAGGATGATTGGAGACATGCCAGCGGTAGGTGGAGGTGTGGGAGATCCAAAGAGCAGGAGACCGAACATCCCAATGAGGAGGCACCTGTGTGTAGAGGTAGGATTCGATCCATTTGTAGTTTTGGATTAAAATTTTTAGGGAAAAAGGAAAAGAATGGGGGGGTTCAAAATTTTGAAAATGTGGATAAAATAAATGGATTTGGGTATGGGGAGAGGCCATAGAGGGCAGGTAGGTAATAAAAATTATTTTATGTGGATTGGTTGGGTGTGTGGGTAGGTTTTAGGGCCTATTTTTAATTTTTGGAAAAATTGGGGGCGTGGGGTTTTGGCTGTGGAGTTAAGACAGAGAATGACATCGGTCAAGGGTTACCGACATTAGTCGACTAAGTGGCATCGATTATGGTTAGGTGACCGATGTCGGTCATGTGTGACCGATAGTGATCAGTAATGACCGATATCGGTCAAAATAAATGGGGTGAGGCTAGATTGGAAGGGAGAAGATTGGGTGGAAATAGAGATGGCTAAATTGGGTAGAAGATGGATGGAAATCAAGGTAGGAGGAAGGGGTTAGGTAAGTGATGTACCAGGTAAGGTAGTATGTGGTTGGGGTAAATGGGCATAGGGTAGATGATAGGTCAGGGAAGTAGGTATGGAATAGATAGGTGTGTTTCATTTTTGACATGGTTGAGTTGTATGGGTGTAGGCACGATATCACCGATGATGCGGGATATATTCCCACCGCCGTTGGGGAGATATGACCTCGTGTCACCACGAGGAGTGGGGAACATTCAAGTGGTTAGCCTAGTTGGCATCAAGTAGTATAGGTAGATCTCGGGATCATATCCTCATGGTCACACTTATTGATAGATTGGATGTTGCGAATAACACTTTCCATCTACCCACCGGTGAGATGATGATCATCTTTGGAGGATGTCTACCGGATGTTGCGGTTTCGATTGTTGGTGAGGCGGTGTGTAAAATATCGTAGATTTGGTGTACGAGGAGATGATCATAGTGTTTGGGGAGATGATGACTGAGTTTACTGAGCACAATGCTAGCCTTGTATATGGGATGATGTCGCGGTAAACCTAGAGGAGACATGGTTGGGGGTACTAATGATGGTTGCGGTGAGTGTTATGCTCTACCCGATTTAGAGGGTGGATGGTTTCCCCAGGTTTGATGGGTGTTTTGTGGAGATTACAGAGGATCGGGTATGCTTTTCTTGGGCACCTACCTATTTGGTGTAATTACACGAGAGATCTAGGGTTATCATAGGATGCATCGCTATGGCCTTTGTTGTACCTTCATGGTGTATTTTTGGGCATATGAGTACATTGTGATAGTGCAATCACGAGGATTTCCAGTAGAAAATTGGCATAGAGGTGGACAGAGAGTAGGTTACAGGAGGTGGGTGGCAGTTGGGGATCGCTGACGAGGTGAGGAGGTGACCTATGATTTCGTGCATTATAGACAGAGGTTGGAGGGGATTTATGTGATGGATATCATATGGTAGCCATATGTGGTCTACCTAGAATTTAGAAGTATGAGGCGGGATCTTCTGGGGTTGCATCTATTACGTTAGATATAGGGTAGACATTCTAGAGAGCATGATATGATTCCAATGGATAGGGTTCAATGATAGTTTTGACTAGTCTATGATGTTCCCCACCTATTGTATGGTATTATCGAGAGGAAGTGGAGAGGCCTTTGGTTCTACTCAGACTCCGGAGATCCAAAGCAGGTCATGTGGAGATGCCGATGGATGTCCATATTGATGATTCAGGGGTGATTGATGGGTACAAATGGTAGTGGGTGGTAGAGTTACATGTGGCAGCTCCATGGATGGGGTAGCAGATTTGGTGACGATGATAGTGTAGAGAGATTCACTACAGGGACAAGTGACAACATTGGGAGTGCGGTTGGCCAATTTACTGAGCACGAGTAGTTACCTTGACATGGCAGGTGACTATTTTACAGGATATTTGGCAAAAGTATAGGATAGGGCACATATTGTCACTCGGAGGAAAATGTCACGGGTTTGCAGATCTAGATAGCGGTATCATAGGCATAGATAGCCACCTTACAGAGCTAGGTGACTACATTACAGGGGTAGTTAGTTGCTACCCAGCGAAAGGTGGTGGTACATGTACATACACAAGGTTGGGGACAGGATTTATAGGAAAAGGGGCCGAGGCCAGAAGTGGTAGGTTGTAGTACATAGGTGGCGCAAGGGCCCATGAAGCCTCCACAAACAATATTGATGGTGTGGTTCAGGGATGCCCTAAATAAGGCATGCTATTATCAAGATAATTTGATGTCTACTAGGATAGATTTCCCCCTATTCAAAGCACACGAGGTACAACAGCCTCAAGCGAGAGGACAAGATCCCACACGGATAATGCAAAGAGTATAGGGCTCGACGAGCCCATAAAAGGGTTAGGTGAGACCACTAGTTCACGGAGGCTCCCACCTGGCTACGAGTCTAGTGGAGGCGAGACCTATACCTGTGGTAGGGGGAGAGATGTTGGTAGGTTTCTAGATAAGAGGAACAGAGGAGACAGGTGAGATAGACTTGGAGATCGATGGGGTGATGAATGATGTTGACATTTTGATTATGATTTTTGATAGATACTGGCCTACGTGCTGAAGATAGTGAGGTTGTATATGATAGTTTTTTTATTTTTTATCATATACCGGTCTGCATGTTGGCTATGGTGAGGTAGTACATGAGAGTTTTGAGAGATTGATATTATTTTTTATTAGTGTATATTAGATGGATACTCAGACTTTTATGATGAGATCGATGATTGTGGATGATGTACTTATGTTGGAAAAAATTGATTATTAGTTGTATATGGATGGGAACTAGGTGTTTTAGGCATGGTGGAGTCAGGTCATAGGCATGGTGGAGTCAGGTCAGTTAGGCATGGTTGAGTTAGGTGAGTTAGGCATGGTGGAGTTAGGTATAGGCATGATGGAGTCAGGTCATTTAGGCATGATGGAGTCTTATTTTTAATTTTGATTTAATGTCCAAGTTATTGGTAACATGGGAAATAAATGATGAGTTATATGTATGTTATGGTGTAGATTTCCAAAATCTTTGATATTATGGAAATGTGAAATGATTGATTGGCTATTTTTATGATGTGAATCATGGTAGATATGTATGTTTGTATTAATTTCCAAGTGTTGTAGAAAATGGAAACTAAGATAGAATATAAATAAGAAAATGGGGGAAAATAGGTTAGGGTAAAGAGTGGCTGAGCTAACCTCCAAGGGCCCCATGCCCTAGGAGTGTTGCCTACATAGCCCCGACGAAAAGGGGCCTCGAGCCAATGCAGTTCTCCCATAAGCTAGGGAAGAATATGATGAATTAGAGGAATGGATTGGTAGGTTTTAGGTATAATTAAGTGTAGGTCATAGGCATGGTTGGGTCTTAGGTGATAGACATGGTTGAGAGGTGAAAATTATAGATTTTGGATCAGACTTACACAGGTAAAACACACAGAATAATTATATTATTTCTCTATATTCTTGCTACATCAATTACACAATGAATTAGGCTAATTTATAGCCATTACAATAGACTAACCTCTTCCTATAAAATAGGAAGTGTATCAAACAACTTACCCGTTTATAATTTTACGGGTACAACAAAACTCTATAAATAATATATTGTTGAAACAATATATTATAACAATAAACATTCAAACCTAATATTTAATATATAACAATATTAAATATTAACTAACAAACTATAATGTAAACATTAATATTTAATTTCCTAACATTCCCCCCCTTAATGTTTACATGGTAACATTAGAACTTTCACACTTCCTTTGCAGCCTACCACCTCTGCGCGCTCATGATCTTGGCACACACTCGAACTAAAGGTAGAAGAAGGAACACATCAAATTCTTATCAACCAAGCACTGTTATCGGGAACACATCTGACCGACGAGGATGGGAACATGCTCAGGAATCATCTGCTTATCAACCAGTCACTCTAGGGAACACATCTAACCTAGCAGTGTGGGAACTCAAGCAGGAACACATCTGAACAGCCTTCAATGGTTTTTAGGAGGCTAACCACAAACCTAGGTACGAACAGGAACACATCTGACTGTTTTACCTCATCAAGCCTCATGATGCTGTGTTTCACTGTGTTATTTGTTACTCATCTTGTGTATTTGCATTTGGGGAAATAGGAATAGCCACATACTCAACTGAAAAACTAAAAATGGAACATTGGATCATGTTGATCATGTTCCCCCCTCAATGTGAACATTTCACTTATTCAATCCAAAACAGAAACTCTGAAATCATACTGCACACAACAAACTGCAATTCTGAAATGAAAGAAAACTCACACCACAAATTGTGCCACCAAATCATTCTGTGTGGCCCCGTCGTTGGTGACTGACGATAGGTTGCTATCTGACCTCTAGCCTCCGATGCCTCCATCCTCCATTATATGTGCTGCTAACTCAGTAGGATGTGAACATGAAGCACATTTATTTTCACATTGAGCTTATTCTTTTCTTCCCTCCCGCAATGTGAAACACTTTATTTTTCCGGACGTCGGGTAACACCGAAAATGCGTCCGTGAGGCAATTTTTATTTTATTTTCAGACTTTTACAATGACACGACTTTTGACTAAAATAAAAAATGACAACAAAAAAAAAACCTAAAATCACCTATTTGAATAACATGACAATATAATGATGTCTTTACCAAATTCACGACGCAAAATGACTTTACTAATTATTCAACTCCTTTTAAAAAATGGCACCTGACACCAAGAATAACATGACTCTATTATATAACGACAATACTATAAAAATACAAATTCCAATTAAAAATTTAATAAACTAATGACATTAAAAAAAAATACGAGACCCTTACTAGACTAAATTTATAGAATTTGATATTTACACACACTTCAATTATACGGGGCAGACATCAACTTTTTATGACTCCAAACTACAAAATAAAAAAATCTCAACATAAAACATGACTTACACTCTAATAAAGGACACATATCAATATGGTTTTTAAACTAGAAAAAAAAGAGATGACCTTTACAAATATTGTCCATGATTGCATCCACCCTATCATTTCATGGGCGCGAGTCTCACAAAAACGTCTGAGTTAAATTAGGAGTGTGGAGAGTCGATTAAGGCTCAAACCGAACTACCATGCAGAGAATTTTGGAAGAGATAACTTCAAACTAGTGCATCGAAGTCAGATCATTGTCACTTTTGCATATGGATCTGCACTTATGATCAAATTTCACACTCAGGGACAGAGTCACGAGAAACTTTTTATATTTCTGTACTGAGATGGTGTGGCAATTTGGAACTTATTATAGAATGCAAAGGTTAACAAAGTCGTGATTCAAGTTTTTCCCTTGCAGATCTAGACTAATAGTAGTCTGAAACCGTTGCACCAAAACAATGACAAACGTCAAGGTGAGCTAGGTTCAGGCTTTCAACATGCAGTGAATTGATTGATGTATATAGAATGATCTTATAATCCAAATTTGATTGCATGCATAAAGTCTTGATGGCTTGATATGTGATGAGGATCAAATCGAGATCACCAAGTGCTTGGAGATACGAAATCAGACAGTATGATCCTATGTGGTAAATAAAGTGAAGAACCAATATACTGCAATCGAGGTGCATGCAAGCCTATTATGGCACGATCTGATCACTGTAGAAGTCTTAACAGAAATTGGATGCTTTGTTGTGCACGTGATCCGATGAAGACTATGGCAAACAACATATATATCATACACAAAACATTGGAAGGAAAACTTAGACGTGTCGAAGACCTCTGATATGCACACACGCCGATTTGACAGTATTAAATATACGCAACCACAACTATTAACTATGGTGGAATAGCCCTGAGAAAACCATAATTTGGGACAACATAGAGTGAAACCACTGCCCCTCCAAATCTCTTAGAACCCCATCTCGCTCTGATACCAAATATAGATTTTGGATCAGACTTGCACAGGTAAAACACACAGAATAATTATATTATTTCTCTATATTCTTGCTACATTAATTACACAATGAATTAGGCTAATTTATAGCCATTACAATAGACTAACCTCTTCCTATAAAATAGGAAGTGTATCAAACAACTTACCCATTTATAATTTTACGGGTACAACAAAACTCTATAAATAATATATTGTTGAAACAATATATTATAACAATAAACATTCAAACCTAATATTTAATATATAACAATATTAAATATTAACTAACAAACTATAATGTAAACATTAATATTTAATTTCCTAACAAAAATGTAGGTGTCAGTGGTCCGGTCCTGTATATGATAATCAATAAGTAATGAGGAAGGTGAATAGTAAAAGGTGGTAAAAGGGCCGCTTAATTGATAAGAGCCCTAATTACTCTACCATACCCAAGATGGGCTTATGAACTTAAGACCCTAAAGGCATTGCATAATGGACTATTCTAAGGGTGAAGAAAGTCACATGATCATGAAATGTCATGGTTATGGCAAGTCCCTTGAGGGCAATAGGAAATTAGGGTGAAAATGATGATGAAGTGCAAGAAGGTTGGTTTAGCATAACCCGATGTGAGATATCATGCCCACTTGGAAAGAAACCCAAAATCAAGATAGGCGAGTCCATGACAAAAAAATATCTTTTTATTTTTACTTTTACTTTTGATAGACTGATCAATGCGGGAATTCTATTTGAGATGAGTATATTTGTGTCTTTAGGTCTTTACTGGTTTGAGTGATGTGGGAATCTTCTGAATATTTTATTGTATTTTTGCAGGAATAGTCTTCTTTTGTGATATACTATATGTAGTATGATGAGCTTTATATAGTTGTCCTTCGAGCGGGCAGTGTATTTATAGTGGTGAAACAGAAAGAGTAGATGTCCTTTTAAAGGAGTCATATTTTTGTTAGAAGTTTGACTCAAGGAGTTGAATCCCATTTTGTTTACGGACAGTTTTAGTCATGGAAAAGACTATAGAGGAAGATTAGTTTCTTGTTTACTAGACACAACCATAGCACCTAGAGGTTAACTATGAAAGAGGTGGTTTCAAGTGATAAATGACCATGGGATTCCATATTTAATAAGAAAAAAAAATCCATGAGAATCATGCTATGAGTTGAGTGTGGTAATCATATTGAAGATAAGGCTAAAATGTGACGGGTAATCACAAGATTCTTGTTTAGTCGTTGATCCTAAAAAATGGGTAATATGGAAGGTGAACATCACTCAAGGGATGAGATGCCAATTGATAGAAAGTGGTATAGGACTTGATGTCAACAATAAAATTTTCAAAGATACAAGGCATTTAGGGCCTCATGTTCGGATTTACCTTCGAGTGAAGAAAAACGATAAGCACCTGATCCATAAGCATGTGTAATGATATAGGGTTCAAGCCAATTAGGAGAAAATTTTCCCTATTTACTTTTCTCTTCTTTGGTTACAAGTTGATTTTCCTTCAAGATGAGGTCGCCAACCTAGAAGGTGCGTTCATGGACACGTTTGTCATAGGCACGCTTAATACATTTTTGGTAGATTTGGAGATGGTCAAGAGTATTGAGACGACATTCATCTAATAACTCAAGTTTTGATAAATGGTCCCGTAGAAATCATCATCATTGAGCATGTCTTGTAGTGATATGTGAAGAGATGGAATCTAGAATTCGAGAGGCAAGATAGCCTTGGTACCGTAGACTAGAGAAAAAGGTGTGGCAGCAGTTGAAGTGTGAATACTAGTGCGATAAGCCCACAAGGTGAAAGGAATGTGCGTATGCCAATCCTTGCCAATATCGTCAACTACTTTCATAAGAATTTTGTTCAAGGTTTTATTGGTTGATTCTTCTTGGCCATTGGTTTGTGGGTAATAAGGTGATGAGAAACTGAGTTGGATGCCAAAAGTGTCACACAACTTACATAGGGTTTTGTTTTTGAATTACTTTCCATTATCAGTGATGAGACGGTGAGGAACACCAAAGTGACAAATGATGTGATGGTTGATGAATTCACATATTTTCTCAACTTTTGTAGAAATGAGGGGAATGGATTCTACCCATTTAGTGTAATATTCAATGAGTGGTAATAATCCATTGATGGCGTTGTGAAGAATAGGGATTGATCACTCTAATGAGATCCAAGCTCCATTGAGAGAAAGGCCAAAGTTCTCATGAGACCCGTAAGACATGACTAGGTGTGTGATGAAGATTAGCATGTTGTTGACATTTCACACAAGTTTGACATAGTCACAACAAATCACGGTTTAGGGTTGGAAAATAATAGACAAGGTGAAGAATGCATTTAGCAATAGCTAAACCACTAAAGTGGCCTCAAAAATTTCATCGTGAACTTCCTTGATTGTGTAGAGAACTTCAGAACTTGTAAGGCATTGTAATAGAATACCATCGAAGCCATGCTTATAAATGAGACCACCCATGATGACATAGTGAGGAAACTTTTAAGAAAGGCATAATGGAAAGGGAAAGATAGAATTGAAAGGGAAAGATAGTCAGAAACTACAAGTGAGATTGAGAGGTAGAATGGAAAGGGAAGATAGTCTCGCAAACTACTTATACTAAAGGTCACGTGGGTTAGGTGCAACGGTTCTAAAGGAGTGGACCTCACCAAGTAAATAAGAGGGTGATTGTAACATGTGTATTGTGACAAAGATTTTAGATTCGAAGGAAAAGTGGGTATCTAAGAAGTTAGGAAGCCATGGTATCTATAAATTTATTGGTAGAACGTGGGGTGGTTTGATGTTCATAATATCAAACATAGTCAAAAGTATGTATACATGATGTTTATACTTTTGAATTATTTCATTACAACACTGGTATATACCATTGACTTGATTTACAACCAGCTTGGAATCACCAAAGATATTGATTGACTTAACATCTAAGGCATAAGCAACCTAGGAGACCCAATACTAGTGCTTCGTATTTGTCGATATTGTTTGTACAGTCAAAATATAATTTGAAAGATAAAGGCATGGGTTCACTACTAAGAGGAATGAGGATAACACCAGCACCACCCCCACACTGACATTTAGAAACATCAAAGAAGAGGGTCATTTGGTAAGTAGTATCATCTAAGGAGAGCGTAGGAATGGATTCGTTTGGGAAATTGAAGTTAGAGGGTTGATTTCCGGAAAGAGGTGCATCTGATAGTTAGTTATGGATGGTTTGGCCTTTGATATACTTTTGATGGATGAATTCAAGGTCAAGGTCAGCAAGAAGCATGAGCCAACGTGTAACACGTTGTTAGGGTTTGGCATACATGTAATGTAGAGGGTCAATATTTGTGATGACAAAGCTTGGTGTTGACAAAAACTAAGGCTAAGTATATTTTTTCATTGTGGGTGTATCTAGTTTCATAGTCCAAAAGGGTATGACTTATGTAATAAACCATTTGCTCTCTATGTTGCTCATTGTGATGAGCGAGAATAACACCTAAGGAATGGTCAGTGGTGGAAATGTATAGGTAAAAGGGTTGGTCATCCTTAAGAGGAATGAGAACCGATGGTTGAAGAATTTATTGTATTAAGGCGTCAAAGACTTTATGGAATTCATAATCCCATTTGAATGAGACATCCTTTTGAGGAGATGGTGAAATGGTTGACAGTGGTCGAAAAGCTGCGAGATAAAATGATGAATAGATTGCAACTTACCTTGTAAGCTTTGAAGTTGATAGAGATTAGTAGGTGGAGGCATTTCAAGAATAGCCTTCACTTTAGTAGGATTGACTTCTATGCCATGCAAAGAAATGAAAAAACCAAGGAGTTTCCTTGAAAGTACTACAAAGACACACTTCTTAGGTTGAAGACGAACACAATACTAGATAAGGCAATCAAAGATGACCGTAAGGACTATTAGGTGTTCGTCCTGATGTTTGGATTTAGTAAGAAGGTCATCTACATAATATTCCAATATGTGATGCATGATTTCATGAAAGATATAAGTCATGGCTCATTTATATGTAGCACAAACATTTTTAAGGCAAAAAGACTCAATAGCGAAGGTTTCCCAAGGAGTGATGAAGGAATTTTTGTGTTGATCTTATGGAGAAAGTAATATTTGATTGTACCCCAAGAAACCATCCACGAGTGATAAAATTTCATGGTCGGTGGTAAGAATAACTAGTTGATCAATGCCTGTAGGGGAAAATCATCTTTGGAACAAGCTAGGTTGAGATCATAGAAGTCCGTGTAATTACGGAGTCCCCTTGTTACTTTTGTGATAGGAATGATGTTATAAATCCATTGGGGATAGTTAATGGGTAGGATGAAGGAAACTGAGAGAAGGTTCTAAAGTTCTTCTTTGACCGGAAGAGCAATGCAAGGATGTTTTTTCTGCAGGTTTTATTTTATGGATTTGGCATTAGGAATGCTTACGATATTGTGGACCATGAGTTTTCGGTCAATACTATGGATATCGGCATAGGACCAAGTAAAATCATTTCTATGGTCCTAAAGGAAAGAGGTAAAAGCTTCTTTTTCAGCAACATCTAAAAATTGACCTATCTTTAGATTGTGTGGGTCATCCTAAGTATGAATGTTGATTTTGATAGTCAATTAATTTAACATGGTTTGCGCCTCGAGGGTAATGAATGGTGAATATAAGCATCTTCCAAACTCATATAGGTGTGGATAAATTCATCATATTGACATTGAATGATGTTGATAGAAGGTGTATCATCATCAATCATGTCGGGATATAGGAAGGTAAGGGAAGAGGGAGCCTCGCCGTCGCATTGATAGGTTAGATGTCTCAAGGAAATCATGTTTATGAAAAAAAAGTTAGGAGTAATAGATTTGGGATCTATGGAATCTATGGGTGAATATGGTGACATTGGTGAATGGGGTGGAGAAGGTTTGTCTTCCTCAATGAGGTCGACATAGGCCTTTTCGAAGGTGATGCAATAAAGCTAATGTCACTATGATCATTATGTTTACAGTAGTACAAGAAATTATAGTATGGTGGCCTTGTTCGTAAAAAAATTAAGCCAAAGCCTTTCCATGCGAAATGGTGAAGGAAAGTGTGGGCGAAGCGGTGGTTAGTAAGGTATTGGAGGTCGATGAAAACAACAGGTGTTTGGGATGTAGGTTTAGGTGAATAAGTGAAAGTATCAAGTCCCCCATACGTTAGGTTAGTGTGAAGGTGGGGAGGACCATAAGGGAAAACCTCGCCTATGTGGTAGTCATAATGAGGGTGCTGACATAGGTTTCCATACTCTTACGAAGTGAGGAATGTGTCGATATTGTATAGGTAGTACTCCCCTAGAGTGAGGCGTTGAAAAAAACCTTCTAAGGGATTAGTAGTCGATATGTGGGTGGTGAGGATAGATGACTCACTAGATGATTTGGAAAGAGGGGCAACAGCTGGTTGGGAATCGGAGGGCACGATTGCGAGGCCGAGGCGGCAATAGGAACAAAGGATTTAGATGTGGGAGAGGAGGTGGAAACATTGGTGGATGGGGTTATGGGTGAAGGAGAAGTAGGGGTAGTGGCATTTTCCTTGACTAGTACAAGTACATCGTTTGATTGGTACAACATGTTACGAGTTTTGAATGGAAACGGCTAAGTGGGGTTGGTGTAGTTATGTCCTTCATGCTCGCATTTTACACAATGGTGTAAATTTGAAGGGACACAACCCATAACATGAATCCAAGTTCCGTCGAGCAATAGGTTATATTGTAACTCCCCTTTAAGACGTAGAATAGTTTTGGGATAGTGTGAGAGTGTATGCAAACATGAAGGATAATTGTGCCAGGTGGGAGGTAATGACTTCATTAAAGGATCACAAAGCATAATAGGGTTATTATGCATAAAATTATAAGGGATACACATTTGATTGTTTGTGTGGGAGGAGATGATTTTAATGCTAGCACCACCATTGATCATGACGTGTCATACATGTATGTTATCATTATAGATGGAAATGAATAGGGCGGGATCAGGGTCATATGACTGGAGAGGTAAAATCTCCTCATCAGATAATATGAGGGTGGAAACTTAAGGAGTGGGCACGGGGTAGAAGAAGGAGATGATTTGGTTACCGAGGCCATGTGGTGAGGGGTGATAATGGAGGCCACTAGTGTGGGGTCATTGGGTAAAACTCTAATTGATTGTAAAACCTCATTAAGGGTTTATCTATGGGATTCAGAAGTTTGGATGAGATCATACAAAGACATCTTTAGAGGAGACTAATGTAATTGTTTTATCATTGCACAAGCAATGGGTGACCACCATCGTCGAGAGATAGGGTATGTAGGTCCGTGGATAGTGATTTTTGGTGTTGGTGTAGATGGTATATTGGGCACCAAGTTGGTTGATGGGATAGTTACTTTTTCTTTCCCTTTATCTTTCGAGCACGAGTAACAATGTGAACCATGTTAATCTAAGGGGAGGTGGATGGAGAGGGTTTTTCATGAAAGGTATAACGACATGAGGAGAAAAATCCTAGCGGTGGATAAGAGGCTTGTGAAATGAGTAGGGCACACTAACATTTGGGTGGTGATTTGGCCAACTCTCTTATATGGACCATGTTGATCTCAAATTTTTGAGATGGGAAAAATGGTTGTGGGGCTAGAGATATTGATCGTTGAATGGGTAAAGGACAATGATTTATGGTGATAGGTGAAGGTGGAACATGGTGCTCATTAAGAAGGTCATCATCGTCAAAGTTTTGTTCAAGAGGACAAAGTTGGAGAAGAATAGTATTTAGAGCCTTACAATTTTCTACATCATGTCTTGGCACACGATGATAGGAATAAATCTTGGTTTCATCAAACCCTTTTGGTTTTGTTTTGAGAGGATCGTAAAGTCGAAGCAATGATAATGTGATGACGGAAGTCTCTAAGAGATTGGTTAAAATGTTGGCATAGGACCCTACTAACAGATCACAATGGGAAGTGAGTGTGGGTTTGGGTAGAGGTGCGGATGATCATGAGGGAAGAGAATTTATAGGAGGAGGAACGGGTTGGCCCACTAGTTTGGTAGGTGGTGTTGTCTTAGGTTTTGATGGCATCTATTTAGGTAAAGGCATGGTAGAAGAGCTGGTGATGGAAGGTTCTTTTGGTTTGACTACCTTATTGGAGGTGATCCGTAAACTTCTACTTTGGAACTATACAAATCACACAACTATGCTATTCTACTTTCAACTTTTTAGAAAATGACATATTTTCTTGAAATTTAGAGCTTTGTGACTGATTATCTAGTGCTATAGAGAGGAAATTGCAGAGAAGGAAATAATTCAAACTTCAACAACAACAATTTCATCCTAGGAACCTCCAAGGAGGAAAACTAGTTGGGAAGGTAAACTGCTCTTTCTTCCCACTTTTATTGGTCTAATATAGACAAATTACAAAGTACAATAAGTATGAAAAGAAGTACCAATGTAAAACTTCTCTCCAATTACTTGATTTTTTTGTTTCTACACCTTGCTCCTACAATTCCATTCCAGCACTGAAGATCTTTCTCACTTGCTCCCATTAATTATTCTTCTCGATCTCTCTAGACCTTTGAATACCTATTCTTTTGCTCCTTTCATGTATTTATAGGACTTCTTATGTCCTCCTGTGCATTGGAGGATGTAGTAGGGCATAGAAGGGAAGAGACACAGTTGGGTGCTTCAAGAATGCGTCCACTCGCATTCCATTCTTATTTTATATTTGAAAGTGTCAGGACCACCGCCCTGTGCAGCCTGGTGGTCTCAGGACTCCTACCGTAGCTGGGTGATGGTTTTAGGACTGCCGCCCTATAGGGAAACGGTTCAAAACGATGCTCTACACAGGTGTGGTGGTTCTACCCCGAGAACCTTTCTTTACCTAAGTTTTTCTCACTTTTCTTATTTCTCCTTCTTGGTGTTGATGGAACTGATGAAGTGGTGTGTTTTTATAGATCCCTATGGATCATACCTCCCCTACTTAGGAGGATTTTGGTCCCAAAAATCTTAGTGGGGGAGTGGTAGAGGAATCAAATCCCTCTCATGCTCATTCGAGTACCACTGGGTTTTCCTTGGTGTCTTCTCTCGTCCAACCTACCAAGACTCCTGTGGATCTCTGGTTTGTTGTTCCAGTGCTACATCCTCCTCCAAGTTACCTCAAGTACAATCCTCTTTGGAAGGAAACTTCTGTATCTTTCCTTCTTTTTCATGCATAGATGGCATTAGTGGATGCGAGCTCTTGCAACTTACTATCACTTGTATTTACATGAAATATGGCCTAAAGGTTTCTTCTCTAACTTGCTCAAGTATGGAAAAGATCCCATACAGTAGTGATTTAGTCTTTTCTTGTCTTTGTCTCTTGAGATGGATCGATCGAATCCTATCCAAGTATGCTATTATTATAGTCACCACCGTTCCTTATATCTCCTCTTCTTCTTGCTGCCCCACGGTCAGGTCCAGTGAATCCGTACGTAGATACGGTGACTACATAGTGGAAGTTTTTTGCTCCTTGAATGAGTAGTTCTTGTGGTGGCTTCTTCTATAAAAAATTACAAGTGCTATCTAAATTCTCCATCCTTTGGTCAAAAATATCCACTCTCACGTCTATTTTGTTTTTCTTCCAATGAAAGCAACAAAACTAATGATTTTCCTGAATAAGTCTTGGTGCTTGGTTGGCACTTACCATAGCTTTCTTTGATTTTCTCTAGTGTGCCCAAATGTTAAAACTAACTCCATCCTTGACCCATCTGAACCGGTTCTCCCTCCTTGTGAACATAGCATCCCTGGAATACAAGTAAGGACTTCCGAAGACAACATCAAATGCATCAAGTGGAATAATATTAGCCTCTAATACATCTATGTATTGGGTATTTATCCCAAACTGAAACTTACACTTCCTTGTAACTTGTATTTCTACACCTTCTTCACCCATCCCAGTGGGTATGGATGTGGATGCATGTAAGTCTCTAGAAAAATTTGTTCTACAACCGCATCAGAGATCAAATTTGACTGAGAACTAGAATCGACTAAAGCATTTACCTTAGTCTTCTTGATTTGGATTTTGATTTGAAATAGCTTACTCATCTATTCTTCTTCTGCTGCCCTATACATGTTAGTTTCCATGCACCCCAACCTCTCGTCTACATCCGAATCATCCTCAATCTCCACATCTCTCTTTTTCTTCACAGTGGACATGGATTTTTTTGAATCCTTGGTTCGGTGCTTTGGGTGGAATTCCGGATGCAACTTCCAACATGTGGCATCAATATGTCCATTTACATCAGAATTCTTACAAAAATTCTTAGGATATTTACAATTATGCAAAGTAGTAGCAGCATGTTTACCTTTCCATTTACCTCTACTACTTGTCTTCCCTTGTTCTTTGTCCTATTGTTATGTTGACTGGTCTCCCTTTAGCTCTATTTCTCCTTGCTTCTTCTCGCCATCAGTGTAGTATGCTTGTACATAAGCTTCATTGAGATCCTTGGGATTCGTGGAGATTACCTTCCTTTGAAGGTGAGTGTGAAGTCCTCCCAAATACTTGGTCAAAATGCCCTTATCCTCCAAGTCCATATTAGCCAACATGGTTTGTCTTTGAAATTCCATAGTGTAGTTGATCCGAAAATAATCAGATTATTACTACCTGATCTCGGACCCTTGTAGGCTTTAATTATTTTCCGATGATTTACTCCTTTTAAGTAATCAATTTAAAATAAATGCAAGACATTAAAGACAATTGCACAAAGATTGATTATGGAGTTTGGCAATTGCCTACGTCTCCGGGTTCGTGGTCGAACCGTTCCACTAGTCAAAACTTGTAAGTTACAATAGTACTTTCACAAGAAAACCTAATGGAATTTTACTTGCCTATCAGTAGAATAACTAGACCTTCGGACCACAATGGTGAAAAATAGCACCCGACTTCCACGATCTTGTCATATTCGACAAGATTGATGGCTCCATTTCCACTGTTTAGAAACCTCCGGTTCTCGATCGGCCTTCCAGACGCTAATACAACGCCCTATGGCTCTCTGGTCGATATACCAGGCTTCACAATAATTTACTATGGCATTATGGGCCAACTAGGTAGTTTGAATAACTCCTAGCCACAAATATTTAATTTATTATTGCCTAACAAATAATAGGTCAATAATAATCAAAATAATAATGCCTAAATAATTTAGGTCTTCACACAACAACAATTTCTCATTCGCCTTCCAAGCTCTGAGCTTGTCTTCGTATTTTGTGTGTCCCGATAATAAGCTTAACAAATAATAAGCTTGGGGTTGTGTGTCTTACAATGCAAATGGGTTCCCTATTTATACAAAAATAGGACCCTTAAAATATGTGATAAAATATTATCTAAGGCTATTTTTAAACCTTAGCCCGTAGCATTTTGGATATGCTTATCCCATATTAGGCGAATTGCATGTTTAATGGGATTAAATCCCAAATGGAGCCACATTTGGATAAGGTCCCACATTTTTGCGGTGGGGGATAATGTCTAAGGCTTTAAATAGCCTTCCTCCACGCAAATGAAGTGGTCAAAAGACCACGTTAGGCTTAACCGCCCCCAACAACCGCTTCATCCTCCTCCATGTGGAAGCTTCCACATATGGCATTTTCCTCCCACAACACCGCTTCACCACCTCCTCCATGTGCGTGGAAGTTTTGCAATAGCATGTGGTGGTTTATACTAATGTATAAACATTAATATATATATATATATAGTGGTTTGGCATATATGCATGCCATTTGGAAAGTGGACTTACCAAGATAATATAATTTCGACCCATACAATGTGGCATAGAAATAATTAACTCGGAAATAGCATATAGCCCACCAGTTGTCTCTTGATAGGCAAATTGAGCGAATTCGACAAGTGGTGGCAAGCCACGTGTCACAGTGCAATTGGTCCAATATTGACCAGTTGACTAGAGTTGACTTTCCCACTGTCTGAACTTTGACCAAACATATCTAGAGCTCCCGATGTCCATTTGTCATGTTCTCATAGTCATTGGAAAGCTTTCGAGATGATATTTTGCACTAACACCATTTAGGGATGTTTAGGGAACTTTCAAAAATGATCCCCTGATCACACCTCCCTACTGAGAAAAGCTTTTTGTCCCAAAAAGCTTCCATACTGTCCTGAATCTGAAAAACTCTGCTGCCACCTCGGAAGTGCTGCTGTAGTAGACCCTTGGGTATTCTCCTCCAACCTTCTCACTTCGACAACTCTGTTCCAAAATCAATTTAAAATAAATGCAAGACATTAAAGAAAATTGCACAAAGATTGATTACGGAGTTTGGAAATTGCCTACGTCTCCGGGTTTGTGGTCGAACCGTTCCACTAGTCAAAACTTCTAAGTTACAATAGTACGTTCACAAGAAAACCTAATGGAATTTTACTTGCCTATCAGTAGAATAACCAGACCTTCGGATGACAAGGGTGAAAAATAGCACCCGACTTCCACCTTCCTGGCGTATTCGACAAGCTTGATGGCTCCGCTCCACTATTCGAAACCTTTGGTTCTCGATCGGCCTTCCAGACGCTAATACAACGCCCTATGGCTCTCCGGTTGATATACCAGGCTTCACAATAATTTACTGTGGTGTTATGGGCCGACTAGGTAGTTTGAATAACTCCTAGCCACAAATATTTAATTTATTATTGCCTAACAAATAATAGGTCAATAATAATCAAAATAATAATGCCTAAATAATTTAGGTCTTCACACAACAACAATTTCTCATTCGCCTTCCAAGCTCTGAGCTTGTCTTCGTATTTTGTGTGTCCCGACAATAAGCTTAACAAATAATAAGCTTGGGGTTGTGTGTCTGTTACAATGTAAATGGGTTCCCTATTTATACAAAAAATAGGGCACTTAAAATATGTGATAAAATATTATCTAAGGCTATTTTAAACCTTAGCCCTTAGCATTTTGGATATGCTTATCCCATATTAGGGCGGATTGCATGTTTAATGGGATTAAATCCCAAATGGAGCTGCATTTGGATAAGGTCCCACATTTTTGGCGGTGGGGATAATTTCTAAGGCTTTAAATAGCCTTCCTCCACACAAATGAAGTGGTCAAAAGACCACGTTAGGCTTAACCGCCCCCAACAACCGCTTCATCCTCCTCCACGTGGAAGCTTCCACGTATGGCATTTGCCTCCCACAACACCGCTTCACCACCTCCTCCATGTGCGTGGAAGTTTGGCAATAGCATGTGGCGGTTTATACTAATGTATAAACATTAATATATATATATATATATATATATATAGTGGTTTGGCATATATGCGTGCCATTTGGAAAGTGGACTTACCAAGATAATATAATTTCGACCCATACAATGTGGCATAGAAATAATTAACTCGGTAAATAGCATATAGCCCACTTGTTGTCTCCCGATAGGAAAATCGAGTGAATTCGATGAGTGGTGGCAAGCCACGTGTCACAGTGCGATTGGTCCAATATTGACCAGTTGACTAGAGTTGACTTTCCCACTGTCTGAACTTTGACCAAACATATCTAGAGCTCCCGATGTCCATTTTTGCATTCTCACAGTTGTTGGAAATCTCTCGAGATGATCTTCCTTGACCGACACCATTTAGGGATGTTTAGGAACTTTGACCAGTAGTCTTGCACACTTTGACCACTTCCCCGATCAGTAGTCTTGCACACTTTGACCACTTCCCTGTCTAAAGTACTACCACTTAATCATCATGTCAGTCTTATGGCCAATAGGATAGAAGTTATCTCTAATTAACTCTTTAAAACCCTTCCAAGTACTGATAATAGGATGTTTCTTCTTCTCACAAGTGGCTAGATGGGTTTCCCACCAAACCAAAGCATGACCTTCCATTTTGAGACGTGCAAAGGTGATCCTTTGTGCCTCAGTGACATTATGCACACTAAAATAGACTTCCAACTGTTTTAGCCATTTATCTAGTAATTCTGCATCTACTTTTCCTTCAAATTTCTTTATTTCCACTTTTGTTTCAACTTTAAAAGGTGTATGTGCAGATTTTACCTTCTCGCTTACAATTGGTGTCTCTTCATGCTCTTCCCATCCTTCCTCTTCGTGGCTCTTTCCGATACCGAATTTTTTGGCTAGTGCTCAAACCATCGATTCCATAGAATATTTCTTAACCGAAGCCGCCTTTTACAAATTTGAATGCTCTTCTTGTTTTCTATGAAATCTATCCATCATGGTCTCTAGCATCTCGACTCTACGGACTAAGTTCTCTTCCTCCATTTGATCTTGAATTCTCTGTTTCCACTTCTTCATAGAAATATTTGGCTCACAAGGTAAAAATTCTTCACCTTTGGACCTTGTCACTGTCATATAAAATCACAAGAAATATTCGAATACCACAATCTTGGATATATAATCAACTATGATACAAAAATGATCTGTAAACTTCTACTTTGGAACTCTATAAATCACACAACTATGTTGTTCTACTTTCAACTATTTTGGAGAATGACATATTTGCTTGAAATTTAGAGCTTCATGACTGATTATATAGTTTTATAGAAAGGAAATTGTAGAAAAGGAAATAATTCAAACTTCAACACCAACAATTTTATCCTAGAAACCTCCAAGGAGGAAAACCAGTTGGGAAGGGAAAATTCTCTTTCTTCCCACTTTTATTGGTCTAATATAGACAAATTATAGATTACAATAAGTATGAAAAGAAAAAACAATGTAAACCTTCTCTCCAATTACTTGCTTGTTCTGTTTCTACACCTTGCTCCTACAATTCCATTCCATAACTCAAGATTTTTCTCAATGTTATCATTAATTCTACTTCTCAATCTCTCTAGATCTTCGAATGCCTATTCTCTTACTCATTTTATGTATTTATAAGCCTTCCCATGTCCTCCCGTGCACTGGAGGATGTGAAAGGGCATGGAAGGGAAGAGACACGGTACTGGTGCTTCAAGAATGCATCCACTTGCATTCCATTCTTCTTTTCTGTTTGAAAGTGTCGAGAAACCACCCTGTTCGGATGGCAGTCTTAGGACCACCACCCTAGTTGGGCGGTGGTTTCAAGACCACCGCCCTATAGGGTGGTGGTTCAACCTGCCATTCTACAAAGAGAGGCGGTTCTATTCGAACCTCTGTTTACCTCATTTTTCTCACTTTTCTTATTTCTCCTTCTTGGTGCTGATGGAACTGATGAAGTGGTGTGTTTTTATGGATCCCTATGGATCATACCTCCCCTACTTAGGAGGATTTTGGTCCCACAAAATCTTAGTGGGGGAGTGGTAGAGGAATCAACTCCCTCTCGTGCTCATTTGAGTACCACTGGGTCTTCCTTGGTGTCTTCTCTTGTCCAACCTGCCAAGACTCCTGTGGATCTCTGGTTTGTTGTTCCAGTGCTACATCCTCCTCTAAGTTTCCTCAAGTACAATCCTCTTTGGAAGGTAACTTTTGTATCTTTCCTTATTTGTCATGCATAGATGGTGTTAGTGGATGCGAGCTCTTACAACTTACTATCACGTGCATCTACATGAAATATGGCCTAAAGGTTTCTTCTCCAACCTGCTCAAGTATGGAAAAGGTCCCATACTATAGTGGTTTATTCCTTTCTTATCTTTGTCTCTTGAGATGGATCAACTGAATCCTCTCCAAGTATGTTGTTGTTATAGTCACCACCGTTCATTGTATCTCCTCTTCTTCTTGTTTCCCCACGATTAGGTCCAAGAATCAGTAGGTAGATATAGTGATTGCATAGTGGAAGTTTGTTCTCCTCCTTGAATGAGTAGTTCTTGTGGTGGCTTCTACTACAAAAATTACAAGTGCTATCCAAATTATCCATCCTTTGGTTGAAAAAGGGAGCCAAAGACGTCACCAGAGCATGGAATTATCATCGTAATCCAAGTGATCAACAAGATGTAAAAATGATATTGTTGAAGAAGAAGATGGAGTTGGTTTGGTGGAAATATCTCAAAAATATGTCATGAGACACAAAATTGGCTATCCTCGATTCTATAGGTAAAAGAGCAGAGATCATGTCAATGGGGTTCTAGGATGCTGAGGGGGAAATACCCCAATAGCTAGAGGCATGTCTGATGTTTCTCCCATGGGTAGGAGAGATAATAGGTAGGGTGATGTAGACTTCTCCCTTAGTGGAGAAGAAGGTGATGATGATTCTCCTTTGGATGGGAGAATAAAAAGTATTGACTGTTCAGAAATTTGTGAGGTAGATGGTGAACCGGTATCGGTAGGAGGTGTGGGTTCCTCCATAAGAGTAGGGGGAGATGAAGGGAATCATCTATTGGTGAATGAGTAAAAGGGGTATGTTCCTCTATGGGTAGAGGGGCTCGTGCCAGAATTTCCTTAATAAATGAAGTAGGTAGGTTTTGAGGAATGGTTGGTATAATATCAAAAACCGCATGGACTTCACGGACATTGTTGTTGCTAGATGAAGGTTCACTATTTTTATTAGTTGATGGTTTATGATTAGGGAACGAATTTTTAAAGATGTGAAAATTTTGATTTGTTGGCATGTTCAAGTTCTCCATGACAAGGTCTCCATTATATATCATCTCTCAGAAAATGTTCTTAAAAGTTATGCAATTACCGTTCTTTATGTCCTTTAACGCAATGGTAATTACGGTAGTTGTGTTCTTTCTACAATGTAGGCATAGAATGAGTAGGATCAAAACCTGTATAAGGTTTTATGGGAAGAAGTGTAATGGCTCCAACTTTAAGAAGCTTTTTTCCAAGACTCGGAGAATAGGGCTCTTCAATCGAAGTGTACTTACACTACTCCCGCCGAAGTTAAAAGGCACGGATGGGAGAAAGATTGGAATAAGGTGGGCTTGATTAGAAGGCAAGAATACTGTGTGGGTAGATCCTTTGGGCTTTGAATAGTTACTTTAGGGTTTTGAAGATGAAGAATAGTCATTTAATTTAAATGGGGCGTTCTTGTTTCGTAATTGAATTTTCTTTTCTTCAATGGTGTGAATTTCTAGTTTTCATGTCATGGTGAATGCTTGGTCAAAGGTTTGGAAGGTTTTTACTTGCGAGAGTTGGTAAAATGTGTCCGCACAAGCTCTAGTGAACAACTCAACAAGTGCATTCTGAGGTAGCTCGAGCGTTAATTGGTTCATAAGACTCCGTAGTGGAAAATGAAATCTGCGATAGATTCATCTTCATACTTTTGTCGGTTGAATAGAGATCTATCATGGTAACTTTCTTGGTAACATTGATTGAAAAATGGTCTAAGAAATCTTTGACTACTTGCTTCAAGGAATAAATGGAATTTCGAGGTAGTCCACTATACCAATCCAATGTTGGTCTGTCGGGGACATTGGTAAAGTTCATAGAAGCAAATTGTCATCATGGGCGATTAGGTAGCATCCATGTTTTAATGACCGCGAGTGTTGCTTTGCGGTGTTCTTTCTTGTTAAAGTGATTGAATTTAGGCATTTCTGAATACACATGGTAGGGACCAATGGGAATATATGGATGGATAGGCTTGTTACAGATTTCATCATAAGTTAAAGAATTACGGGAGTAAGAAACAAATGCTTCTAGGGTGCATATCTTTTCCAACATCATTTTATTGAGGTTGTTAGTAGGTTGGGATGAATGGGTGCCCCTGAGAAAAGGGGGTTGATGTTGAATGTATGAGGTGGGTGGTATGCCAATATATGGTGGTGATGAGTATGGAAACTTGTTAGAATTTGAGGATTCTAATAAATACAAATTTAATCAATGACATCTTATATAATGTTATAATAAATATTTAAATAAAGATTACATCATAACATAAGTAAATAAAGAAATACTTACAGGAAATAAATAACATAGGTGACACAATATTTATAGTGGAAAACCCCAATAGGGTAAAAACTACTTTGAAAATAACCTTTTACTTCAGAGAACTTATTTTACATCCAGTAAGATCACCTCCTCCTTTGAAACCTATTTACCAAGGGTAAAACCAAATCACTTGATTTTCACACCTTTGATATATTTCCCGAATATATCAAATGAGGACCTAAAGTCCTTTTTATATAAGGTGATCGGGTATGTCTCCCGACCCACCTTTTCAACCTAAAATGGTTGACACATACACCTAGGTTTATAATATTTAATATTATAAATATAATCATTTCATGATATTAAATATTTAACCTAAATTATATACCTAGGTTAACATATTTAATAATAGAAAAATAATTTTTTCATATTATTAAATATTAACCTATATATTAGTGATGGACCCATATGCATTAAGGGTTGGCCTAACCACTTAATAACTATTTTCCAACACTCCCCCTTAATGTTAAGTGGGATAATATAACATATTCCAATAGATTACCTACACGTGGTACACTACATGATTTACAAACCTTAAACCATAAAGGTTTTAGGCTAGACTATCGGTTGAAGGAATTATAACACCTTCATCTACTCAATTTACCTTTGGATACAAAATAATTAGGAATCCAAAAGATCATCCCATGATCAGTGTCTATGTATGATTTGTGAGTTTTCCATGTTCTCACGAGTTCTCATAAAAGGTTATTGAACCCAAGCATATAGGAGCCTTTTACAACCAAGGAACTCCTTAACAATATGTTTTTATTGGATGTTTACCATTAAACTCAATATCACTAAAGAGTTTATTGAATACCTCCTTTAAGATATTTCTACACTTCTTTCTAAAAAATAAGTCGAGGAGGTATGTAATTCCCACATTTTTCACACACAAAAACAACAGTTTAAATACCAGGATAATTTTTTTTAATTACATTGCTCACTACACAACGCCACAAGGGCTCCAAGTAAAGAAAACTCAAAGATGGATACGACACTTACAATTCATTGACTCATATAGACACATGACAACTCCATAGACATGTCGATGCCACACTTTTCCCAATGAATGAATACTAGCAATGACCCAACCACAAGAAAAGGACTCAAGTATTGGCAAACCCACATCACATCATTTCTTTAATTGCATCTTAGTTACGATTAACATTCTAAGAACATTATTGTGTAAGGATAACTTCCTCCTTTTTCTAGCTAAAAATTCTTAAGTTCATTCCACATTTAATTTACAGTTCGACCATTTTAAGTTGGATTTTTATCCTTCACAAAAATTTCCATAACTTACATACTTATTTGGCATAATTCAAATTGCATATAAAGTACTTAATTATCTTGTTCTTATGTTAAGGACATGCTTCTCAAACATTTATCCAAAGTCTACATTTTACCCTTGCAACTCAAGATAATCTGACTTGATATCCAGAAGGCAATATTAGTTGATTAAGGGGGTTTAAATTCAAGATACATTTTTCCCATAAACTTTTTTTATCACAGTATCTTTATTTCCCGATTCAACATTCTCACAACAAGAAATTGTATTTAGATTATATATATATATCTATATATATATATATATATATATATATATATATTTTGTTTTTCTCAAAGTTTTATCTCACCAAGGGAAAAATCATATTCTTAGTAACACATGAAGATATTTAATTGAGTTATAAGGACTCCAAGAGTGGCAGTATCCCTAACCTCAAATCTCATTTTTACTCTTCTATGCTTTACTTTTTACATCACATTATGGTCGCATTATTACCATTGCTTTATAACAAAAGAGTTACGAAAGTACTTGTCTGACATCTTAAAGAAGTACATGGTTAGAAGCATTATAAATTACACATGAACCATAAGTGATTTGTGTTCAAGGTGAAATCCCATGTTTCTACATCTCATGATTCCACATGTGAAATTTCTTTTTATTCTTAATGTCATAAAAGGGCATAACAAGGAATTACGGGAAAAGATTTTAGTTTCCTAGGTTCTCTAAAGTCAACATATTTCAAATCAAATTTGTTTGCAAAGAGTTACTTATAATTTTCTACCCACAAGTTAACCTCCTAATCAACTAAGGTTTAGTTTAATTCCAAATTTCTCTCGTGATTTATGCCCTATTACAGATTATATTTAGGTTCAAAATGTATTCACCCTATAACCCTCTCATGAAAGATCGCGTTACTATATTGTCACTAGCCAAAGATAAGACATTTAGCTGAGAGGACCTAAAGAGGTCATTAACAAAATTTTAAGTGATAGTGCCACTATTTCAATAGCTCCATGATGTCATTTGGATCCCACAAGTAATTTATTCGATGAAAAGATTTAATTATAAATCTATCTTCAGAAGACAAGGTAGTCCACTAGGATACGAAGGAAGAGTTAGCTCTACTTACCCTAAATACAATCTGACTGTGTTGCTCCTATCTGTTAGGTTTATGACGATGCCACTAAACAAACTGACTAAGATGATAAACCCATTCTTGGGCTCTTATTTACCTAAACTAGGATGTTCCATCGAGTGAAGAGTTTAAGTTCATTCTACGGTTTTCAATCTCCTCTATGGTAAGAAGGATCACACATGAATGCATGTTATGTATGAATATACTAGGGTTGATTGCTTCGATTAACCTTCTTTATTACATTTTTAAGGTAAGAATATAACACAATAATTAATTAATCGTTTATTGAACACTGAAAAATGCACTACAAGATATTAACTTCAAATTCATTTTCCATATATATATCAAACCTTTTTACCCTACGTAACTATGAATCAAATTGAACTTATGATTAAATACAAATTTCTTGAGATATCCCTAAAACTAATATTTCATACATATTAGCAAATTTTAATTATAACTTTTCTGTAACAAGAGACTACACTATACATTGATTCATTTTACAATGACCTATATAAATTACAATAATAAATAATGAATTACACATCGCCTTTTCGTCATCTTTCTTACATCCTAAAAAACCATGTGAGCATGAAATCAATGATAAACCATTCGCATGGCATCCACCCTAATCTAACATAAGTAACATTTTTCAGTTTTCCATTCACATATGCGAATAATTACAATTTACTGATCGAAAGAAAAGGTTTAAAGACATGCATTTATTACATTTCATTTCACTTCATTTCGTATTCCAAGGAGAGAGAAAGAGAAAGGAAGAGATAGAAAACCATTTTTCAAAAGTTCTATATCACATAAGTTACATTATAGAGTTTTCAAACAGTTATTAACATGTGTCAAAAGTTTCCACGTTGGTTTGGCAACCCAATGGTGTCCCACAACTTTCTATTTTTACATTTTCTTGCTAGCTACAAAAATGTTCAAAACAGGCTCGAAGGCTAAGAAACCACTTTCAAACGTTGTCTTCTGATGAGTAAACAAACCAAAGTTAAATTTCTACGTGTCCACTTATATACCAAGAGTTTGTAGGAACTGACGAAATTTGAAAATGGCGAACGGTTTACGCTTGGCGGCTAGTTTTTCAGGGCCATTGTTCGTAATTGACCTAGTTGTAAAAGAATCAAAGTTAGCTCGAGGGCTCAAAAACCACGTCTGAAATTGACGTTCACTAGATGAACATGAAACGAGAAACATCCTACAAGTACCTCTATATATGGATAGTTCATCAAAGTCAAAGGGACTGAGAACTAGAAAGTAGTTTTTAAATGGTGACAAATTTTCTGGGAGTGACAAGTCATAATTGGTCTAGTTTGACCTCGTCAAACTACAACCGGAGGCTGTAAAAATTCCTTTGCCAAACTAGCCTAAAAATGTTTTTCCCTAAACTCAATATTCCGTGAAATTGTATAGTAAAAACAATAGAGGTTTGCGAAGACGGATAATAATTTCTCTATCCGGTTTCAAATGGTGGTTCAA
Organism: Taxus wallichiana var. yunnanensis; assembly: GCA_018340775.1. Classification (NCBI taxonomy): domain Eukaryota; kingdom Viridiplantae; phylum Streptophyta; class Pinopsida; order Cupressales; family Taxaceae; genus Taxus; species Taxus wallichiana. The sequence goes on along the minus strand of CM031234.1, from coordinate 685,112,802 downwards.
AATGAAAGCCAACCTTATAGATTAAACAAATGACTTCCTACCACCGCAAAACAAAGGTAACAGGGGATCCTATAAGAGCGTCAAAAAGATCACATATGTTCATTTGGGGTCAATCCAAAGGTTAAGGTGACTCCTCACATAACAAGGTACACAAATGAAGCTTAACATATCATTTTCATAATTACGAAGGGTAATTAATGATTCTCCAAAAATGCAAAATTATCTATTTAAACAGGGAGATGGTCAACATTATTACTGGGAAGTCAATTTCATCTTGTCAATAAAATAATATTGTAGTGATCTAGTTGGGTAGGAATTTTTTCTAAATCACCTCAGAATGAGGGTTGAAGTTCATGGTTTAATACAAAAAGGTTATTTTGATTTTGTGAGTTACAATACAATGTTTTATTGTTTTGCAACAAATTAAAATAAAACAATTAAAATTATTATAATCCTAATATTTTAAAATTATATTAAGTTGCAAATGAAAAACTAAAGTACGAGAGTTATGAAAGATAAGGAGAGATGAACCATGCCTGGTATAATCAACGATAGAAGAAAAGTGGTTTTGGTGTTCCATGCGCCGGTTGAAGATGTTAGAGGGGTTTCAAATCCTTTTTCACCAAGCCCATCTCGTATCTTCTGATGAATGGATCCCCTCTTTCATATACTGCCCTATCTTAATTCATTTTTCCTCCATGTACCTTCTGCAATAGTAGAGATCGGTTCTTTTCCGTCATCAAGATACATTTCGGTGGGCACTGAGTGTCATCAATTCCATAGCGATTTGTTTTGACAACAAAAAAACAACCCTCCATAACTCGAGCACAAAAGCACAGATATCTCCCCAAGCAATGAAGTGTTATAGGCCAGTCTTTTAAATCTATGGATTGAGTTATGATAATATAGTAATACTGATCCTTTTGGACATAAGGGAAGAGCTCATCAAGTTGACAAGGAAACAACATGAGTCATGCAGAGGGTTGAACCATGATATATTTTTTGAAGAAAGTGCATTAATACTAATCCATGGAATATAGAATAAGAGTTATGTTACACAAAAAATCCCAGGGAATGCTAGATGATAACCTTGACGCAATATAGATTTATATCAAGGTGCGAGTTAAGGGTTCTAGGCTCTTAGTTTAGAAAAAATGGTGAGTAAAAGAGCATAGTCCAAAAATTTATACCAATCGTTGAGCTAAGAAAACTCAAGCCCTTCGTAGAATGAACTTTTAGACCTCTAAATCGAACAAGATAGCTTAAATTATCAGAAATGGTGGCCCAGCAAATGCGTGCCCCCAATTGGTAAAATCTAGAGCTCCAATAAAAAAAATCAAGGTGGCCAATATTGAAAACATAACGAAGGAAGAGAGATGGAGATTCATCTTCAAATGATGGCCGTTATTCTTCCATCGTTACAGTCCATGAGGCCACGCTTCAGGAACTCAGTCCAACAGTTCACAGCCAAAGACATGCTTCCACATTTTGCATGTATGTCTGCCAAAGCGTTTCCAACGACAGCATCTGAAAAAACCTTAACTCTGGTGCACAGGCTGGGAGGATGTTGGAAAAGGTAAATAAGCTATTACAGGTCGAGAAATGGTGAAATATTTTGGGACGACCATGGGTAAGAGCTCTCGTTGATCAAAGATACAGATTCAAGTCAAACAATTTGTAAATAGAAAAAAGAAATGAGGATGCGACAGGGGAGAGAGATTTGTTTTAAAAATTAGGTGAGTGCGTAGGCCTGCAATTTTTAAAGTCAAGTTGTCTTCAATGTGGAAATTAGCTAGAGACCACAATAAATTTCATGAATTATTGGGGACGGAAAATGACAGGTCTACCTGCCCACGCAATTCCATTTGCTGTCACGATCCAACTAATTATTACAAAAAAATTAACACGGGCTTTGGTTTCAACGTGGAAACAACTAGAGAATTCAATTAAAGGCATGAATTATTGTGAAAGGGAATGAAAGGTTTCCAAATAAAATGCGGGATGTGTCTCTCCATTTGCTACGCACTAACACAAAACTACCCTGTAATTTCCATTAATTCCTCCCCACGTCTAGACTTTCCCACCAACCACATTTCAAAAAAATTTATTTTCATTTTACATTTGTTTTGGTCGTGCACTACATTTCCCTCCCCTTAGAAGAGCATCGTCCTCGATGCAACATAACACCAAGTATAGAAAAAGTGATAAGCAATGAAGGAAGATGATGACGACAAATTCCTTCCAGGGATAAGATCTGTATCATTAGAACACGACCAAAGGGAAGTCAGAAAAGTTTAACAATTTTAGAAACTCTTAATGTTCTGTAAAGATTGGTAGTTCTAGTTTACCTTATTAGTTAGTTAATATTTTCATTTAGAGTATATTTAATATCAAATCATCGTTTAGAATTTTCAATTGTCTTATGTTTGTGGGTGCCCAATAGTAACTAACATTAAGTTGTTACACAAAACTTAACACAACACAAACAACCCACGAGGCATCAATTTACATACTTTCATGATTGTATCACAACACAAGACCTTGACCAAATATAGAAGAGAACAGACTCAGTCCACAAGCATAGCACATGTCACACATCTATGACTGACATATAATTATTGAGAAAAAAAGGTACTACGACAACCTAAAATTTCCACAATTCCACATATGAAGATTTTACATGACTCAGAAATTAGCTACATGTACATAGGGTCCACAAGGGCATCAATGCCATATCCACAACATCACAAAACATATCCAACTAACATGAGTAACACATATATCATAACACCATAACCAAAACATCATAACACATCAGCATACCTCCTGAAGCATCAGTCACACACACACACACACAAATCTCTTATGCCTCCTTGAGGAGGCCATTGTCCCCATGGCCCAAGACACATAGGGTTTGGACACTCCTAACCCAAGTGACATAATAACTTGTGGTTCAACAACCCGCTAGTTATTTGTAACTCCTTGGGGCATACCCCCATACAACAAAGTGGGTCCATAGGTCTAACCATTCCATGGTGCATCCCATGACCCTATTCCACACATCACAACAATAGAACCAACATAACAATCTGATCAAAATGCCAAGTGGCAAAGTACAAGCCTTGGGCAAGGTGGTAAAATCTTAAAATTTAAAATAAAATCCAAAACCAAGAAAAATAAATGGCCAAATAGCCATAGTTAGTGTCAAAATCCACATGTTAGTGCTAAAAACCAAGGAAATGCCCAAAATTGTAAAGCATGGCAATCAAGAAAATTACTGGTCCTTGTAGAAATAAAATTAAAAATTTCAATTTACAAATAAAATACACATATAGTAATGGCACATTACGATAACTATGTGGCCTTATCTGGCCACCAAAGGGGTACTCAACGAGTCACTAGCACTCAGAACATTGAGCCTCAGCTCGTAAAAATACATATCAATAATACAACTGTCATAATCATCCCACCACCACTTCGACAAGGCTAAACATAGTCATAGTTACACTAAGGTTGTATCCATAAAACAACCACATAAAGAGAGAGAGAGAGAGAGAGAGAGAGAGGAGCATAGGCCACCATCTATGGAGCCTAAGGTTGGCTCTAGTGATTGGTCAACCATACACCTTTCCTCACTCTAGACATACACTTTTACCGATTTCCTTTTTAGGGTCGGTTAGTGCAAGGTTCACAACATAACATGTAACTACATCACTAACACAATGGTGGTACACACATAATTACCATAATGTCTTACGTATGGTACATATACAGGGTAGATCACAATCATACATTCACTGGGTGCAATACATCACTTTACCACATTATGCACCCAAAGTGCAATCACTATACAATAGGGTTCATATATTCACCGTATGCCCCTAAATCATGACATGAATCATTACATATTACATGAATTACATTTATGATGAACACAATTACAACATACAATCAACTATCATATACATGGAAATACACATATTTCTACACAAATGATAATGACATCATTAAGAAATTCAGTTCACCACAACCAACCTGGTTATACCACATACCAACACACCCCCACATCACAAATACAAACAAGAATCAACAATCACATTTATTCCACACACAACAAAACATTGTTTCACACTCAAACTCACATAGAATTTTTTGAAAGGAGAGAAAAATGCTCTCATCCTTAACACATCAACATGTAGGAAATTACTAAGTGACATACACATCATGTGTGCTCACAATATCACAATTACGACATGGATCACATCACACTTAAACCACATTACTCTTCCAATATCAACCACCATCATGCAACACCATCATCATCATATAACATCATCATGTAACATCACCATTTAACACCATCACCACTCCAATCTGGCCCAGAGGTTCGAGAGCATGAACCTCCGCTCTGATACCAAGTGTAACGCCCACATTTTTCACACACAAAAACAACAGTAAAAATACCAGGATAATTTTTTTTACTTACATTGCTCACTACACAACACCACAAGGGCTCCAAGTAAAGAAAACTCAAAGACGGATATGACACTTACAAGTCATTGACTCACATAGACACATGACAACTCCATAGACATGTTGATGCCACACTTTTCCCAATAAATGAATACTAGCAATGACCCAACCACAAGAAAAGGACTCAAGTATTGGAAAACCCACAACACATCATTTCTTTAATTGCATCTTAGTTACGATTAACATTCTAAGAACATTATTGAGTAAGGATAACTTCCTCCTTTTTCCAACTATAAATTCTTAAGTTCATTCCACATTTAATTTACAGTTTGACCATTTTAAGTTAGATTTTTATCCTTCACAGAAATTTCCATAACTTACATACTTATTTGGCATAATTTAAATTGCATATAAAGAACTTAATTATCTTGTTCTTATGTTAAGGACATGCTTCTCAAACATTTATCCAAAGTCTACGATTTACCCTTACTGACTCGGGATAATTTGACTTGATATCTAGAAGGCAATATTAATTGATTAAGGAGGGGGTTTAAATTCAAGAAACATTTTTCCCATAAACCTTTTTTTTATCAAGGTATCTTCATTTCTGATTCATTTCCTGATTCTTACAACAAGAAATTGTATTTAGATTTTATATATATATATATATATATATATATCTTTGTTTTTCTCAAAGTTTTATCTCACCAAGGAAAAATCATATTTTTCGTAACACATAAATATATTTAATTGAGTTATAAGAACACCAAGAGTGGCGTATGCCTAACCTCAATCTCATTTTTAATCTTCTATGCTTTACTTTTTACATCACATTATGGTCGCATTATTACACGCCACTTTATAACAAAAGACTTACGAAAGTACTCATCTAACATCTTAAAGAAGTACATGGTTAGAAACATTATAAATTACACATGAACCATAAGTGATTTGTGTTAAAGGTGAAATCCCATGTTTCTACACCTCACGATTCCGCATGTGAAATTTATTTTTATTCTTAATGTCATGCATAACAAGGAATTTCGGGAAAATATTTCAGTTTCTGGGTTCTCTAAAGTCAACATATTTTAAATCAAATTTGTTTACAAAGAATTACTTACAATTTTCTACCCATAGTTTAACCTCGTAATCAGCTAAGGTTTAGTTTAATTCCAAATTTCTCTCAGCGATTTACGCCCTATTACAGATTATATTTATGTTCAAAATGTATTCACCCTATAACCCTTTGTGAAAGATCATGTTACTATATATTCACTAGCCAAAGATAAGAAATTTAGCTGAGAGGACCTAAAGAGGTCATTAACAAAATTTTAAGTGATAGTACCACTATTTCAATAGCTCCATGATGTCATCTAGATCCCACAAGTAATTTATTCGATGAAGAGATTTAATTCTAAATCTATCTTCGGAAGACAAGGTAGTCCACTAGGATACGAAGGAAGAGTTAGCTCTACTTACTCCAAATACAATCAGACTGTGTTACTCTTATCTGATTAGGTTTATGATGATGTCACTAAACAAACCGACTAAGATGATAAACCCATTCTTGGGCTCTTATTTACCTAAACTAGGATGTTCCATCGAGTGAAGAGTTTAAGTTCATTCTAGGATTTTTTTCAATCTCCTCTATGGTAAGAAGGATCACACATGAATACATGTTATGCACGAATATACTAGGGTTGAGTGTTTCGATTAACTTTCTTTATTACGTTTTCAAGGTAAGAATATAACACAATAATTAATTAATCGTTTATTGAACACCGAAAAAATGCACTACAAGATATTAACTTCAAATTCATTTTCCATATATATATCAAACCTTTTTACCCTACGTAACTATGAATCAAATTGAACTTATGGTTAAATACATATTTCTTGAGATATCCCTAAAACTAATATTTCATACATATTAGCAAATTTTAATTATAACTTTTCTGTAACAAGAGACTACATTATACATTGATTCATTTTACAATGACCTATATAAATTACAATAATAAATAATGAATTACACATCGCCTTTTCACCATCTTTCTTGCATCCTGCAAAACCATGTGAGCATGAAATCAGTGATAAACCGTTGGCATGGCATCCACCCTAATCTAACATAATTAACATTTTTCAGTTTTCCATTCACATATAATAATAATTACAATTTGCAGTCGAAAGAAAAGGTTTAAAGACATGTATTCATTACATTTCATTTCACTTCATTTCGTATTCCAAGGAGAGAGAAAGAGAAAGGAAGAGAGAGAACACCATTTTGTCAAAAGTTCTATATCACACAAGTTACACTATAGAGTTTTCAAACAGTTATTAACATGTGTCAAAAGTTTCCATGGTGGTTTGGCAATCCAACAGGGTCCCACAACTTTCTATTTTTACATTTTCTTGCTAGCTACAAAAATGTTCAAAACAGGCTCGGAGGCTAAGAAACCACTTTCAAATGTTGTCTTATGATGAGTAAACAAACCACAATTAAATTTCTACGTGTCCACTTATATACCAAGAGTTCGTAGCAACTAACGGAATTTGAAAATGGCGAACGGTTTACACTTGGCGGCTAGTTTTTCGGGGCCATTAGTCGTAATTGACCTAGTTTCAAAAGAATTAAAGTTAGCTCGAGGATCGAAAACTACGTCTGAAACCGACATTCACTTTGGATGAACGTGAAACTAGAAACATCCTACAAGTACCTCTGTTTATGGATAGTTCATCAGAGTGGACAGGATTGAGAACTAGAAAGTAGTTTTCAAATGGTGACAAGTTTTCTAGAGTGACAAGTCATAATTGGTCTAGTTTGACCTCGTCAAACTATGATCGGAGGCCTACAAAATGCCTTTGCCAAACTAGCCTAAAAATGTTTTTCCTAAACTAAATGATCCGTGAAATTGTCTAGTAAAAATAATAGAGGTTTGCGAAAATGGATAATAATTTCTCTATCCAGGTTTCAAATGGTAGTTCAAAATGAAAGCCAACTTTCTAGATTTAACAGCTTCCTACCACTGCAAAACAGTGTAACAGGCTCTTATAAGAGCGTCGAAATATCACATATGTTCATTCGGGGTCAATCCAAAGGTTAAGGTGAATCCTCACATAACAAGGTACAAATGAAACTTAACATATCATTTTCAAAGTTACGAAGGGTACTTAACGATTTTAAAAAATACAAAATTATCTATTTAAACAAGGAGATGGTCAACATTATTATCGGGAAGTCAATTTCATCTTGTCGATGAAATAATATTGTAGTGATCTTGTTGGGTAGGATTTTTTTCTAAATCACCTCGAATGAGGGTTGAAGTTCATGGTTTAATAAAAAAGGTTATCTTGATTTTGTGAGTTATGATCTGACGTTTCATTGTTTTGCAACAAATTAAAATTATTATAATCCTAATATTTTAAAATTATATTAAGTTGCAAATGAAAAACTAAAGTACGAGAGTTATGAAAGATAAAGAGAGATGAACCATGCAGTATAATTGACGATAGAAGAAAAGTGGTTTTGGTGTTTCATGTGCCAGTTGAAGATGTTGGAGGGGTTTCAAATCCTTTTTCACCAAGCCCATCTCGTATCTTCTGATGACTGGATCCCCTCTTTCATATACTACCCTATCTTCATTCATTTTTCCTCTATGTACCTTCTGCAATAGTAGAGATCGGTTCTTTTCCGTCATCAAGATACATTTCAGGTGGGCACTGAGTGTCATCAATTCCATAGCGATTTGTTTTGACAACAAAAAAATAACCCTCCATAACTCGAGCCCAAAAGCACATATATCTCCCCAAGCAATGAAGTGTTATAGGCCAGGCCATTAAATCTATGGATCAAGCTATGATAATATAGTAATACTGAGCCTTTTGGACACAAGGCAAAGCTCATCAAGCAGACAAGGAAACAACATGAGTCATGCAGAGGGTTGAACCATGATATATTTTTGAAGAAAGTGCAACAATACTGATCCATGGAATATAGAATAAGAGTTATGTTACACAAACAATCCTAGGGAATGCTAGATGATAACCTTGATGCAATATAGATTTATATCAAGGTGCGAGTTAAGGGTTCTAGGCTCTGAGTTTAGGAAAAATGGTGAGTAAAAGAGCACAGTCCAAACATTTATACCACTTGTTGAGCCAAGAAAACTCAAGCCCTTCGCAGAAAGAAATTTCAGACCTCTAAATCGAACAAGATAGCTTAAAGTATCAGAAATGGTGACCCAGAAAATGTGTGCCCCCAACTGGTAAAATCCAGAGCTCCATAATAAAAAAAATCAAGGCGGCCAATATTAAAAACATAACGAAGCAAGAGAGACAAAGATTCGTCTTCAAATGATGGCTGTTATTCTTCCATCGTTATAGTCCATGAGGCTACGCTTCAGGAACTCAGTCTAACAGTTCACAGCCAAAGACATGCTTCCACATTTTACATGTATGTCTACCAAAGCGTTTCCAATGACAGCATCTAAAAAATCTTAACTCTAGTGCACAAGCTGGGAGGATGTTGGAAAAGGTAAATAAGCTATTACAGGTCAAGAAATGGTGAAATATTTTGGGACGACCATGGGTAAGAGCTCCGTCAATCAAAGATACAGATTCAGGTCAAACAATTTGCAAATAGAAAAAAGAAATGAGGATGCGACAGGAGATAGATTTATTTTAAAAAATTAGGTGGGTGCATAGGCTCGCAATTTTTTAAATTCAAGTTGTCTTCAACGTGGAATTTAGCTAGAGACCATAATAAATTTCTTGAATTTTTGGGGACCAAAAAGCAGTCTACCTACCCACACAATTCCGTTCGTTGTCACGATCCAACTAATTATTACTAAAAAATTAACACAGGCTTTGGTTTCAACGTGGAAACAACTGGAGAATTCAATTAAAGGCATGAATTATTGTGAAAGGGAATGAAAGGTTTCCAAATAATTGTAGGGATGTGTCTCTCCACTTGCTACGCACTAACAAAAAAATGCCCAGTCATTTCCATTAATTCCTCCCCACATCTAAATTCCCACCAACCACATTTCAAAAAAAAATATTATCATTTTAGTTTTGTTTTGGTCAGCACTACAAGGTAGTGCTGAGGGCAATGAGATTCTAGTCACGAGTCTTGCATGAACTCCTTGTTGCCGGTAGCGATGTGGATAAGCCGTGAGTCGAGATCCTGTCGGAACATAATGATTAAGTGGTCTCCCCAACCCTTAATGTCTATAGGTCCATCAATAATATATATGTTAATATTTAATAATATGAAATATTTATATTTCTATTATTAAATATGTTAATCTAGGTATATACTTTAGGTTAAATATTTAATATCATGAAATGATTATATTGCTAATACTAAATATTATAAACCTAAGTGTATGTGTCAACCATTTTAGATAGAAAAGGTGGGTCAAGAGACATACCCAACCACCTTATATAAAAGGACTTTAGGTCCTTATTTGATATATTCGGGAAATATATCAAAGGTGCGTCAATCAAGTGATTTAGTTTTACCCTTGGTAAATAAGGTTTCAAAGGAGGAGGTGATCTTATTGGATGTAAAATAAGTTCTCTAAAGTAAAAGGTTATTTTCAAAGTGGTTTTTACCCTATTGGGGTTTTCCACTATAAATATTGTGTCATCTATGTTTATTTATTTCATGTAAGTATTTCTTTATTTACTTATGTTATGATGTAATCTTTATTTAAATATTTATTGTAACATTATGTAATATGTAAGTTGATTAAATCTGTATTTATTAGAATCCTCAAATTCTAACATGGTAACAAAGCGAGGTAAATTAAATAAATTAAGATCAAATGTTTTGTATTTTATTTATTTAAATTTGTATGTGTTTTTTTCAACCAACTTCGAAAGGGTATTTAAAAGTATCCGGTCCCCTTTTTTTTCCCAATTTATTTTGGCATTACATTTGTGCAATTAAACTCTTGGTAAATTTTTAGGGTTTTTCAATTTTAAATCCCTAATTTTTGGGGGAAGATGTAATATGATATGATTCTTAATTTCATTTACATTTTGTATATTATATAGAATTAATGTTTTTTTGGAGATTGATGTGTGCACAGGTGAAAGGGACTTCAAATATTTACCTGTGTGAAAGTCACATAAAGAAAAAGAAAAGATTTATTACTATATGAAATAATTTTCATGTTTTCTATAATTTTAAATATTTGCGGTTAAATATTTCGAAAGTAAATTCATACCCATATTCTTTGGTCCCCTCTAAAAGGATTTGATTTAAAAACTATAGTTTATAGTTAATCTATAACTATATCCTATATAATTTGAATACTATATTATTACTTATATATATATATATATATATATAAAATAAAGTTTATATAATAATTTATATAAACATCATATTAAAATTTATATAGTTTTGAAAATATATATATATATATAAGATAAAGTTTATATAATAATTTATATAAACATCATATTAAAATATACATATATTATAATATATATAATATATGTATATTTTAATATGATGTTTATATAAATTATTATATAAACTTTATCTTATATATAACTTAATCTTATATATATATATATAAGATTAAGTTATATATAAGATAAAGTTTATATAATAATTTATAAAACATCATATTAAAATATACATATATTATATATATATATATATATATATATATATATATATATATATATATATATATATATATATATATATATATATAAAGTCTTAAACCATATTAAAATTATATGAGATTGAGGGAAGAATCAATGAGACCATATTCTAAGCCTAAGTTTAAATCATATTTAAACTTAACTTATAAATCTAGGCATATATAGTTTTTTTTTTAAAACAAACCTAAGTTTGAATCATATTTTATATATATGGTTATTTTAAACTGCTTAAAATATAAATTTTATTAGATTTGGTTTATATATGTTTTTTTAAATAAAGTGCTTATTTTTTTAGTAAGGGGGCCCATGTTTATTTCTTGGCCATGAAGGGATTACTTTTTAAATCTTAATACTTATTAAATAAAACCTAACATGTGTCCCTAACCATTTATATTATCCATGTAAGGGGGTGGCCTCATTCATTTAGATCTTATAGTTTATAAAAACTATATAAATAAACCTATTTAAAGGTTTTCTTTTATATAAGAGTGGGAGTGGAGAATAAAATGAGATAATATCTCGGTATAAATGTGGAACTCTCAAGTATAAATGGAGAATTAAAAAAAAGGCTAGTTTATTGGTGGCCCACATGAAGTGTGGTAAATATTTATTAAAATATTGGTAGTTATAGTCACATAAAATATTAGTTCATGAAAATAGAGATTTCAATTTATTTCATTTGTCGGGTGAAATTACTTGTCCCCTCTCGTAAAATCTATACTTTCATCAATCCACTTGCACTTGGTAAAAATTTTTTAACCTAGTCTATGGCCTTTCAACCCCTTTAATAAGGGTTATGTGTTTTTTAATATAAAAACAATATACTATAGTTTATAATTTTTATGAACTATATGTTGTTTTTTATTTTCATTCTATAAATTATATACATTTTTATTATAAAAAAGTGTATATATTTTTACATTATAAATTATAATAGGTTATTATAATGTGTTAAAATATAACCTCCCTAATATTATACAGAAGAAGAAATTCTGGAATTTCACATTTTAGAAATACATAACAAGATTTGGCTTCATTAAATTTGATGGTCAAACGACCATCATGGTAGACCAAACATAAGACAATATGACGGTTATTTAAACGTCAAATTTAAGATCATAGGTTTTAGGAAACTCTAACTGTGTTAAAATTGATGGTCAAATGACCGTCACGATAGACTAAAAAATAAGCCATTATGACAGTCATTTAAACGTCAAATTTAAGTTGGCCAAATTTTTGTCTACATTAATTTTTTTCAGAAATTTGAAGTTCTTATGCATTCTTAGGGGTCTCTTCTTCACTTCTATATGGTGATAAATATTTTTATAAAAATTTGGGGTAAAAAGTAGAGCCATTTATAATGCGGGTTATTATTTTGATCATGAGAGGTTAATTAGTATGTATTATAACGACATAATTAATTATGATCAAATAGTTTCTTTAGATTTGATTTTATTAAAAATGTTATTTTTATCAATAAATATGTATCTAACTTTGTGGTATATTGTATATTATAATGGGGTGTGTTTTATAGGTTTAGGAAAACAATGACGTCCAACTATTTCGGTCTTGACAAAACCTAGATCTTGAATGAAACCAACTACAACATTTTGGTCAAAATAGAATTTATGTTGAGGAAACTCTAGATATTTTTTCTAGATCTGAGATTTCTCTCACCGGTCGTCAAGAAACTGTAGTTAACATGAATGCATTCTTGCAAAGAATGTAAGATGCTCTTTCTATGCAATGTGAACAATGAGTACTTTCTACACATTGGTAATATTGAATATCCGAAAGAGGTATGGACACAACTAAAATCCATGCATGAAGGATACTTGGTATATCAAGGATAGTAATAAGAGTATAATAGCTGAAGGAATTCAAAGAAATAATCTATATATTTTTGATGATTTCTCTTCTGCATCTTGTTTTATATCTTAGAGTTTGAATAATTCAAAACTATGGCATAAAAGGTTAGGACATGTTAATTATCGAAGCTTATATGAAATGTATAGATATAGTCTAGTGAAAGGTTTATATGTGTTATCTTCTTCTCTTGAAGTTACTTAATTAAATACTTCTAAATGATGGTTTTGATGTTATAGATGTTTCTAAAACTCTTATCTTCCTAGATAATAAACTAAATTAGGCTCAATCTATTATAAAAACTCAAATTTTGTTAACCTTAAGAAAATGACCAGAAGTCATTATATGTACCATGCATTAATTACCTTATATGAACCTAAGCCGTGAAGTATTATAGGGTCTAGGTGGATATAAAAAAGTAAAATATAATGGTGATGGTATTATCAACAAACATAAAGCTAGACTTATTGCTAGAGGTTTCACTTAGAAACTTAGTATTGATTATGTTTAGACATTTCCGTAGCTAAAATGAGTACTATTATAGCCTTATTTACAATTACCACTCAATTTTGGTGGGAAATATATCAAATGGATAAGAAAAATACTTTTTGAATTGTGATTTAAAAGAACTTTACATGTTTTAACCTAAAGGATTTGAAGACATTGGTAAAGAAAAATATGTTTGTAAGTTGAAAAATTATTGTATGGTTTAAGACAAGCTCTTAGAGCTTGGTATGCGAAAATTGTTTCCTTCTTTAAACTGTTAGGTTTTGTTAATTATTCTTCTAACAATGATATATTCATTAAGCAATAAGGCTCACATATTATCATTATATGTATATATGTTGATGATTTGCTTATGTTTGGTGACAATTCTAATTTAATTCATAGGATTAAAGAGAAATTGAAGTAGTACTTTGAAATAAATGAGTTAGGTCTCTCACATCATGTTATTTGTATGATTGTATTTCATTTTATTGTTATTTTTCAAAACACAATATGTAACCATTGTATTGAAAAAGTTTCTTATGATTGATTGTAAACCATTTTCTACTTCAATCTAAGTTAGAATAATTATTAATTCTAAATCTACATATGAAAAAGGTTGATCCTATTTTATATACGTTGTTAGTTGATAGTTTGATTTATCTAACTATAACTAGATCAGATATTTCCTATATAGTAGGAATTACTTCAAGGTTTATGCAGGAACTTTTTTAGAGATAATTAGAATCTTGCAAAAAGAATTTTTAGATATTTGAAAGGAAAAATCAATTATGGGTTGCATTATAATAAGAATGAAAATACTATCTTATATGGATTTTGTGATTCTAACCATACTGATGTTGTGTTATAAAATATACTGGATATGTGTTCAATTTTTTTGGTGTAGGAACCATTACTTAGAACAACAAATACAATCAATAGTATCCATTTTTTCTACTAAGGTAGAGAAGTACAATGGAAGAAGTAAAGAAGTCATGTGGCTGCAATAGTTGTTGGTAGAGATACACATGGAAGCTAAAAGAAGTATTTATTTTCTATGTGGTGGTCAGAGTTGTATTACTCTTAATTAATAATCCAGTTCAACATCAGAGGAAAAAGAACATTGAGATACATATACGCTTCACCCGTGAGAAGGTGATAAGTGATGACATAAATCTCAAGTTCATGTTGACTAAAGAGCATGTTGTTGACATCTTCACAAAGTCCCTAAGTGCTATAAAGTTTTTTCACTTTCGTGAAAATCTTGGATTATCGAGTTGCCATTGACGGGGGGAGTGTGCATGACAATATCACCTCCTAATGGAACTTGGTTTTTATAAAAATACCTTCGAGAAAGTGTAAAAATATCTTCAGGAATGTATACCTCCTCAAAAATTTTTAGAAAGAAGTGTAGAAAGATCGTAAAAGTGGTCTTGATAAACTCTTTAGTGCTTTATTAAGTTTATTAGTAAAAATTCAAGACAAGCATATTGTTAAGGAGGTCCTTGGTTGTAAAGGCTCATATATGCTTGGGTTCAATAACCTTTTATGAGAACTTGTGAGAACATGTAAAACTCACAAATCATACTTAGCCACCGATCATGAGATGATCTTTAGGATTCCAAAGTCTTTTGTACCGAAAGGTGAATTAAATATTATGAAGGTGTTATAATTCCTTTAACCAATATAATAGCCTAAAACCTTTATGGTTTAAGGATTTTAAATCTTGTAGTGTACCACGGGAAGGTAATCTATTGGCATGTGTTATTTTATCCCACTTAACATTAAGGGGAGTGTTGGAACATAATGATTAAGTGGTCTGACCAACCCTTAATGTATATGGGTCCATCACTAATATATAGGTTAATATTTAATAATATGAAATATTTATATTTCTATTATTAAATATGCTAACCTAGGTATATAATTTAGGTTAAGTATTTAATATCATGAAATGATTATATTTATAATATTAGGTGTATGTGTCAACCATTTTAGGTTAAAAGGTGGGTCGAGACATACCCGATCACCTTATATAAAAAGACTTTAGGTCCTCATTTGATATATTTAGGAAATATATCAAAGGTGTGCGAATCAAGTGATTTAGTTTTATCCTTGGTAAATAGGGTTTAAAGGTGGAGGTGATCTTACTTGGATGTAAACTAAGTTCTCTAAAGTAAAATATTATTTTCAAAGTAGTTTTTAGCCAATTGGGGTTTTCCACTATAAGTACTATGTCACATGTGTTATTAATTTTCTGCAATTATTTCTTTATTTACTTATGTTATGATGTAATATTTATTTAAATATTTATTGTAACATTATGTGATATGTAAGTTGATTAAATCAGTATTTATTAGAATCCTCAAATTATAACAGATCCATAGGTGATAGGATGGATTGTGGTGATGGACTAGGTGGGAGTGGTCTGAGTGGTATGAAATACAAGGGCTTTAGTTTGAATGTGATTCTAGACCATGTGAATAAGCATATATCAGGTGAAATGTACTCTGTAAATGACATAAGGAATAACGAAATGGGACAAAACAAATTATGAGAGGGAAAGTTGATAAATGTTTTAACTAAAATCAAAATAGAGTGATGATTCCAGTTACTAACTGATGACAATTAAGGGGTGACTGGCGACGGTCAAGGGTGACCGATGAAAGTTGCATGAATCGATATCTGGTTACTGTGAGAAAACAACAGTTTTAGCAAATGAGGTAGAAATTGATGATTTTTAGATAGGAAAGTTATATTTGATGGCTATTATCAGAGTACAAAGAGTACAATGATACAAAGAGACTCTAAACATAAGAGAAGATGAGATAATTTTTTAGGGTAAACTAACCAAAAGAACAAGGAACCGACACCGGTTAGGTAAACCGATGATGGTCAGATGTAAACCGATGATGGTTACTGAACCAATGTCGATTCACTGTGAAATCTAAAGAATGAAAAAAAATGTGTTTTTTGAATTTAGATTAAATGAATAATAAACCAAAAAGTATGGGGATGATAAGATGAGGTCATGATACTCTAAGATAAAGTCGAATACTCCAACCGTGATGGATAAGTTTAAAAGGCAAAAAGAAAATGAAGAAGTATATCCTCACACCTCAAAATTCAAATCAAGAACAAAGCTAAGAAAACATGTAGTCCTAAAAGTGAATTTTATGTTGGTTTTAGCTTATGCTATTTAAGACTGACATGTGAATTCGAACAAAGTTTTTGGTTGGGAAGGATTCCTATGAAGAAGGAAATTCTAAAGGTGAGGTTTTATGTTATGTTTTGGTAGGAGCGGGCCATTCTCTGATGGGGTACAAGATAAAGATAATGAGTTGGGTGCCCACTATCAATCCTTTTATCATTGAAATATTATTCTAGGTGGGATGTTGTTTAAGAAGATGTGTAAATTTCAATTTTGTGCAATTTGGAAAAGAGAGAAAGAGAGAAGCAAGTGATTTCTACGGTTCAATTGTGTCAACCATTAGTTGGGCATGACTTCTAGCGTATAGGTTTCCCTCATTTTTAATGTGAGCTATAATGCAACAAATTAGAATGCAATAAAAGTGTTTTAAACCCAAATCGAAATTTGATATTTGATGTAACAAGTGATGAACAAGAAGAGGGATGCTCTTTCACTAATGCAATGCAAGAAGGAAGAAGCAGTTCATTTTAAGCACCAAATGACAAATGTCGTTTAGACAATTAGAAGAAAGGAATATTACTAGGGAGAAGATTAAATGTGTATTTTTCGAAAAGAAAGAAACACACAAGAAAGTTTTCCCTATATGAATAAAATGCAATGAACCCAAGAGAGGGTCCCACTGGGTGTTCCAAAATCTTTCATCTTTTTTTATGGATTTGATGAAATAGATATGGGTATGGGCCAAGGATGAATACTTGTTTTGATGTTCGGGCTTTAAATGTCGTTGTGTGTGTTATGACTTCTTGATCCAATGATGACCGTGATAGATTCCTTTGGCTAGGAGAACTACCGAAATACAAAACAAGACCATAAAAGAGAGTTAAATAGTATATGACAGGACTGGCCTAGAGTATGCTAGATATGGGAAGTGTGATACTTCTAGAAGGTCACAATCCACTTGTTTATAAATCAATATAAAATAACTAAAACATGTAAATAAAATAATCTAGTGCTAGGTTACGATTTGGGTGCCTCATATTACTATCGTAATCAATCTAATCAAATACTAAAATGTTATATAGGTAAAGGTTTTGGGTTGGGTTGCGGGTAGTGCAGGTGGTCTGCAGGTCACAGAAAGAGTCTTGGTAAAGTTGGGTAATATTTTGGGTTGTTTTGGGTGAGGTAATTAGGTTTCTGTTATGGAAAAGTGTTATTAGACATAGATATCGACACCAATCAGGGTGACCAATGTCGGTTTAGGTATGACTGATACCGGTTTAGGGTGACCGATATCGATCACTGTGGAAAGTGGAAAGGAGTTAGGGGGAGGGTGTTAGGGCTCTCTTATGTCTTGGAACATAGAGTTGGAAATGTCTCTCCGGGAGGGTGAGGTGATAAGTCCAAGATAGGAGTGGTAAGGTTTTGAATGAGGTTTGAGGTAGGCTAAGGGTTGAGTTGTTAGGTTGGGTTGATAGTCACAATGACCGATATAGATTAAGGAGACCGATGTCGGTGTAATATGGATCAACCATGGTTAGGGTTAACTGATGTCAGTGACTGTGAGGAACTAGAAGATATTGTAGAATGTGTTTCAGGTCATTTCTGTGATTGCACAAAGAGTTTTTAAGGTGTTTGTGAGGTCTACACGAGGGAGGAGGTTTTGGGATAGGTTTTTGTGAAGTTTAGGTAGGGTGTGAGGGGGTGGTTGATAGAGAGAAAGCTAAGGGATAGATCTAAGTAAGAACAGTGAATAGATGAAGGAAAATAGAGAATACAACTACAAGTGACGAGAGAGAGAAACCAACTTAATTGGTGTTCATAATGGTTCTAAATGCATGTAGTCTTTGGAGATGTGTTTAGAGATGTTGGTGAAGGTTTATATGTGGAATGGTGCTTAGTGATATGACTGTGCTTCCCAAAATGCTACTGTGAATGCAAATACCTTCGGATTAGTCTTGGTGTTGGCTATAGTTGTCTGGATGTGTGAAAGGGCTCTGGTTCTTGCTTGTATTTAGATCTCCTTCGTTCCAAAACTCAAGAATGTGGCCAACCTCTCAAAAAATGTTACCAAAATGAATATATGGTAATTGATGATGGTTTAGGGAGTGACTTTGGTTTAGTGTTGATGACATTGGTTAAGGCGAGAAATCCTAGGTTTACTAAAAATGATAAATCTTGGCAATCTTTTTGGACAGTTTGTCTACTCTTGCAAATCAAAATGGAATGTTATACTTAGATAAGCTAGAATGTGGTTAGAGGAAGAATATGCATGTGATTTTAGGGTTAGACTAAGTCTTGGTTAATTAAAGTAAGAAAAGGTTGAGTCCTAGTTAGTTAGGAAACATGCTAAGAATAGGTCCATGATGAGGTGTCTAGGTGAGGTGGAAATTAGTTTGAATAAAGGTAATTAAATAATGAATGAATTGAGGATGATTATTACTTTAATTATAAATTATTAAACTAATATTAATGTGGGGTAAAAGGGACCAAGGGTAGTGCGACCAAATTTTGGTGTCTACACTTACCTAAGGAAATGTACTACTAGTATGACTATTTTTTCTAGTCTTAGACCTCGAGAAAATATAGTAAGGTATTTGATGATTTATCCTATTTTTTTAATATGGTCAATAACCATAGATGAGAAGGCAATGATAACTGGTTATTACTATCACTTTTCTTCAAAAACTAAGGTATTAAACCTCATGACGATATTTTAATCGAGATTTAGCTTTCATGGTAAATTTGAATGTTTTGATGTCGTGAGAATTATAGATTTCGACCCTAGCATTGTCGGTAAATATATGTTGGGATATAATGGGTTGGTCTAAGACCACCATGCAAATTTGGATAAGATTTTAATGTTTTGATTGTTTAAATAATTATTAAGTGGTTATTAAATGTCCCATGCAAGACTTTAGGGTTTTGCAATTATCTTTGACCACTCAAGTAAACTCCATTGCATGTAATTTGGTCATATTGTTTCGACCACTTTTTTAAACTCCACTAAGTAATTAGAGATTAATGTTGTTGGTGGTGATTTTTTCCATAATGTGGCACTATGGAAATTCATTACATTGAATGCATGCCCACAGATTTTGGGAAATCCTAAATCTTCTTGGAGAAGCGAATAAAATGTAGTTCATTCCAATTTTTGTTTTACTTGGTCGATTTGAGCTCTCTCTCGAGCTATGCATGCGCAAAATTATTTTTTTGTAAGCTCGTCTTGTTCAAACTATGCATAGAGTTAGTGAGTTATTAATCGTCAAGATATTTTTGGGATTCCACCGTTAAGTTACATGCTTTTATTTGGGCTTAATGGGCATATAAATGTGGTTTAAAATCTGTAAGAAAGAGGAAATTTTGATGATGTATGATTTCTTGGTTTGTTGGAACGAGTTATTGTAGTGACCACATTTTACACACACAATTACAACAGTAAAATACAAGGGTAATTTTTTTATACTTACATTGCTCACTACACACAACACACATGAAGGGCTCCAAGTAAAGAAACTCGACTCACATATGACAATCACATAAGTCATCAACTCACATAGACACATCAAAAAAACATAGGCATGTCGATGCCACACTTTTCCCAATGAAAGGTTACTAGAAATGACCCAACCACAAGAAAAATGACTTCAGGAATGGCAAACCCACAACACACCATTTCTTTAATTGTATTTTAGTTATGATTAACATTCTAAGAACATTATTGTGCAAGGATAAATTCCTCGTTTGTCCACCTACAGATTCTTAAGTTCATTTCTTGATTAAATTATCATTCACCCCTTTTAAGTTGGCTTCTTATTATTTACAAAAATTTCCATAACTTGCATACTTGATTTGGCATAATTCGAATGCATATAACTACTTAATTATCTTGTTCTTACATAAGAATATTCTTCTCAAACATATATTCAATGTCTACCTTTTTACTCTTACAACTCAAGTGAATGTGACTTGGTGTCCATATAGTGATATTAGGATTTAACGGAGATTTAGATACAAGATAGATTTTTACCAAAAACATTCCTCGATCACGGTATAGATATTTCCCTACCATAGTTATTCTAATTCAATGACTTGTGGAATTCCATTTTGATTTATATATGTATTTTGTTTTCTCGAAGGTTGATCACACCAAGGTAATTCATATTCTTTGAAACAAAAGAATATATTTAATTGAGTTATAAGGTCTCCAAGGGTGGCATTATTCCAAACCTCAAATCTTGTTTTTACTCTTATATGCTTTATTTTCTACGTCACATTATGGCCTTATTTTTAGCATTTTCTTGTAAAAGGAGTTACGAAGTGTTTGTCTAACCTCTTGAAGACAAATATGATTAAAAGACTTGAATCTACACATGAACCCTAAGTTAACATCCAAATCAACTGAGGATTAGATTAATTCCAACTTCACCTAAGGGTTTACCCCTCAACTATATATGTGTTTTAAGCGAGAGGACACATTTATGATAAACCACCTTCATGAAAAGACCAAGGTGTTATGTTGAGAGAAACCAAGGTAACACATTTAGCTGAGTGGAGCTAAGGAGTTCAATAACAAGAGTTTAAGACCTAGAACAACTAAGTCACAACCTCCATCTATGTCATCTGGATCCAACAGGATTTCATTCGATGAAGAAATTTAATTTTAAATCTATCTTCAGAAGACAAGGTAGTCCACTAGGATACGAAGGAGGAGTTAGCTCTACATACTCCAAATAAAGTTTGACTGTGTCACTCCTATCTACCAGGTTTATGACAATGTCACTAAACATACTGACTAAGACGATAAACCCATTCTTGGGCTCTTGTTTACTCAAACTAGGAAGTTCCATTGAGTGCAAAGTTTAAGTTCATTCTACGGTTTTCAATGTCTTCTATGGTAAGGAGTATCACACATGAAAACAAGTTATGCTCTAATATTGTACAAGGGTAGAGTGTTTCGATTAAATCTCTTTATTACATTTACAAAGTATGAATGCACAAGATGACTCGTTAATCATTTATTGAACACTAAATATGCACTACAAGATATTACTTCAAATTCATTTACCTTATATAACTATCAAACCTTTTTACCATGTGTACTATGAATCAAATTGAACCTATGATTAAATACACATTTCCTAGATATCCCTAAAACTAGCATCTCATACATATTAGAAAATTATCAAACATAACCTTCTGTAACATGAGACTACATTATACATTTATTCATTTAACAATGAACTATATAAATTACAATGATAATTAATGAATTACACATCACCTTTTCATCGTCATTCTTTCATCCTACAAAACCACGTGAGCATGATATCAGCAATAAATCACTGGCATGACATCCACCCTAATCTAACATAATTATCATTTTTTCAGGTTTCCCATTTACATATGATAATAATTACAATTTGTAATCAAAATAAAAGGTTTAGAGACATGTATTCATTACATTTCATTTTACTTCATTTTGTAACCTAGGAGAGAGAAAGAGAAGGGAAGAGAGAGAAAACACCATTTTTCAAAAGTTCTATTTCACACAAGTTACCCTATAGAGTTTTAAATAGTTATTTACATGTGTCAAAAGGTTCCACGATGGTTTGGCAACCTGACGAGGGTCCCACAACTTTCTATTTTTACATTTTCTTACTAGCTACAAAAACATTCAAACGGGCTCGGAGGCTAAGAAACTACTTCCAAAAATTGTCTTCCGATGAGAACACACAACCTGATTAAATTTCTATGTGTCTGCTTGTATACCAAGAGTTCATAGCAATTGAAAAAATTTAAAATTGGCTAACGGTTTACGTTTGGCGGTTTACGTTAGTTGGCCTAGTGCAAATAACAAAAGTTAGCTTGAGGGCTCAAAAACTACGTCCAAAATTGGCGTTTGATGGATGAGCGCTGGCGAGAAACTAAAAGGCGATAACCGGAATGAACAATGAACAAATGGGCTTGCTTATATAGGCAAGGAATAACAATCTCAAAAACCGAACAAGTCGTAGATCAAGCCATAAATCATGGAAAGAACTAGTCATCAAAGAACTAGTCAAGTCCATAGATTTATGAAAGAACTAGACATCAAGGATCTAGTCAATACCATAGATCTAGGAAAGAACTAGTCAATACCATAGATCAAGGAAAGAACTATACCTAACAACTAGATAATATCTCCTAATATCTAAATAAATAAAAAGAAATATCCACACACATAAGTGGGTGAGGATAAATACAATAAAGGTAAATAATATACCTAGGTGAACATGAGCTAAGGTAAATACCTACTCTAACACCCCCCCTCAAGTGAAGCTAGGGGCCAAAATAGAAGTGGCATGTCCATAGTATGAGTCCCGGAAACTAGGCCTGATGAGGTACTCATGTACAATATATCCATGAAGAAATCTTGAACCAAAAGAAGGAAAGAATCTTGCTATAAGGAAAGAGAAAGAAGAAGAAGAAGAAGGAAGATGTTCTCACGAACACCCCCAAGAACAACTTCCGAAACCCCAAGCATTCCACGCAACTCAAGGTAGCGAGGTGATGCAAAAGGCTTCATAAAGATGTCTGCAACCTGTTGCTGAGTCGGAAGGTACTCCAAGCAAAGAACTCCATCCTGAATGTCTTGCCGAATGAAGTGGATGTGTATCTCGATATGCTTGGTCCGTTGGTGCTCAACTGGGTTGCGAGAAATGTGAATTGCACTTTGGTTGTCACACCAAAGTACAGTCGGTGAATCCTGTGGGAATCCAAACTCTATCAATAACTAGTGAAGCCAAAGAATCTTGACTCATTGTAACTGCTGCCCTGTACTCTACCTCTAAAGATGAAAGTGCAATAGCCTGTTGCTTTTTGCATGCCCAAGCAATTGGAGAAGAACCAAGACAAAAAGATAGCCAGAAGTGGAACACTGTCATCAATAGAACACTGCCAATCTGAATCTGTATACCCAACCAACTGAGTAGAGCCCCTAGTGTAGTGTAGGCCAAAGTGGGAAGTGCCATGCAAATAGCGCAAAATCCTTTTAGCAGCCTGCCAGTGACTACTATGAGGAGAATGTGCAAACCGAGATACAAGCCCTACTATGCAAATGAAATATCAGGGTGAGTATGGGTCAAGTACATGAGACTCCCAACCAAACCGCCTATATCTGATGTAGGATCACAAAGTGGTGTGGTACATGTGGATGTAAGAGTAACCCCAGACTGAAAAGGAGATGGACTTGGCTTGCAATCAGCCATATCAAAGCACCTAAGAAGATCATGGGTGTATTTTTGCTTGACTCAAATGAATCCCTGAATCTGTCTGAGAAATCTACAAACCAAGGAAATAATGCAATAGCCCAAGATCTGTCATGTCAAACTGTGTAGAAAGAGCCCTCTGAATAGTCTGAATGTGGGAAGAAGAGCTGCCAGTAAGTAACAGATCATCAACATACAAGACAAGTATCACAATATCCTCACCGACATGTTGGAGATACACTTTGTATGATCGGAGTGGCAACAAACAAAACCAGTAGATAGAAGAAAATAATCCATCTTCTCATACCAAGCCCGAGGGGCTTGTTTGAGACCGTAGAGAGACCTTCGGAGCCGACAAACAAGAGAAGAATCCTGAACAAATCCAGCTGGGCTGCTCCATATATATTTCCTCTTTTAGATCTCCATGTAAGAAGGCACTCTTCACATCCATCTGGTATACGGGCCACCCCTGTGATGCAGCAATAGCAAGTACAAGGCGTACAGAATCCATCTTGGCAACGGGTGCAAAAGTCTCAGAGTAATCAATACCTTCGACTTGTGAAAAACCCTTTGCAACAAGACGAGCCTTATACTTGTCAATGGACCCATCAGCTACGTATTTGGTTTGGTATACCCACTTACACCTAACCATCTTTCTTCCTTTAGGAAGAGATACCAAATCCCAAGTATGATTCTTCATCAAAGAAGAATACTCAGCTGTCATCGCATCATCCCACTCCTGTATCCCATGAGCCTTTGAAAAAGACTGTGGATCCTCAAAAACTACCTGACATAAAAGTCCAGAACCTATAGAATGTGCGTGATGATGCCTAGTGGGTGGAAGATCCTCTATGAAAGGTGTTGCCTCAAAAACTGTAGTACGAGCCCACTTAGGCATAGTGACAACATCAGTGGGAATAGGATCCTCAATGGCATCTATAACCTCCTCATCAATCTCCTCAAAGAAAATATCCTCAAGATGAGATGAAGAAGAAGAAGGAATGGAAGAAGATAAAGAATCATGAGGAGTGAAACACTCATCAAACTGAACATGTGTTCAAAAAAGAACATCATGTGTATCAGGATCTAAAAGACGATAAGCTCTCATGTCCTCACAATACCCTACAAAGATCAAGGGTTTACTCTTCTTATCCAAAGCTTTCCTTTTCTTCTTTGGCACAAAGGCCCAAGCATGGCTCCCAAAGACTCAAAAAAATGAGACATCTGGCTTAGTGTTGGACCAAGCTTCCTCTGGAGTCAAATGCTCAAGTGCTCTGTGTGGTGTGCGATTTTAAATATAGTTAGCACAATTAACTACTTCTACCCAATAGATAGGAGGTATATCTCTAGAATGCATCATACAGTTAGCCATTTCCTTCAAAGTTCTATTCTTCCTTTCTACTAAGCCATTTTGTTGTGGAGTATGAGGAACAAAATGCTGGTGAATAATGCCTTGAGTTTCCAAAAATTTAGAAAACTCATTGCTGAAGTACTCCCCCCATTATCAGTGCGAAGGTTCTTTATGCTACTAGAAGATTGTTTCTCGACCAAAGCCTTGAAGACTTTGAAGTGTGAAAAAACATCACTTTTGTACTTGAGAAAATAAACCCAAGTACGCCTCGAGAAATTATCAATAAATGTAAGTGCATACTTAGCTCCATTGAAAGATGGGGTAGGAAAAACCATCAAGTCACTATGCACAAGCTCAAGTGGTGAAGAAGCTCTCTTAGACAAATTCTTAGGAAAAGGATCTTGGTGTTGTTTCCCTAATGCACAACCATGACAAACTCCCTCAAGACAAGAAACTCTAGGAAGACCATCTACCATACCATGAGTGCTCAACTCCTTCAAATATCTGTAATTGAGATGTCCAAATCTTTCATGCCAAAGCTTACTCTCTGAATCTGAATGAGAAACCAATCTGTCCCTATAGAAGAAGTGTCATCAAAACCCTCAAAGTGATATAGTCTTGAACTATGATCAACAATACCACTGAGCAACAAGTGAAAAAGGCTCCAAAAAGTTCTTACTTCTGCCCCATGTGGTGTAAAAGTCACTAGTTTTCCCTTGACCAGAATGACAAATTTGATATACAGAAAAGCAAATTTGTAGTGATGTTAGGAACATATAGTGCATCTTGGATATTTCCACCATCAAGTTGTATATCACCTTTTCCCTCAACAGAAAGAAAGGAAGAATCTCCAACCTCAATTTTGGAAGTAGAACTCAAACCTAGAGAAATAAAAGACTCTTTGGAAGAAGTCATGTGATGAGAAGCACCAGAATCTATAACCCAATTGTCTGCAAGTGGTGACTGAGATCTTCCAACAACATTAAGTGCTTTTCCATGCTGATTAGAAGGAGGTGGAGTTGAGATAGAAATTTTGTGTTTCTTGACTGCATCCTCTAAGGCTTGCATTCGCTTATAACACCTATTTTCTTCATGATTACTACCCCACAAAAAGAGCATGAATGGCTAGACTTATTCTTGGATTTAGAAGACTCCTTGGGTTTTGAGTTGTTTTCTTTGGGTTTAGGAGCATTTTGAGATGGAGAAGGTGTGGATTTGGTTTTACTTGTTTGGTTTTCCCTTGCCCTTAGGATTAGATGCAACTAATGCCTTTTGAGAGGTGGAAGACTCAAGGTGAGATAATTTGGATTCTTCCCTAGTAAGTCTTTCACAAAATATTTCTAAGTTAGGCATTTTGAAGGTGTCACCTAAGGCATCCATGCTAGAGAAAAAGGTAGAAGCAAAAATTTGGAATGGTCCTCTCAACTTGGATAGAATCAAGTAAACACACTCTTCATCTTTCTTATCTCTTCCACTCCCCTTCAATTGTGTCAACAAATGCTTGAACTTGGTAAGATAGTCTATAATTGTTGGAAAATCTTCAGGATTAAGAGAGGTGATCTCAATTTCAAGTTGCATAGCTCTCATTTGATCCACCTTACCAAATAAATCCTCCAATTTCTCCCATATTTTGAAAGGAGAGTCACACTTTTCCAAATGAAATAAAAGACTGTCACTTACATAAGTTCCTATCAAACCCATACACTCATCAAATTTGCACTGGTACTGAAATTTCTCATATTCTCTAGTGAACATTGGTTGTTCTTTAGAAGTTAAAGCCCATAATCCTTTCTACTTAATTATTGTTTCCATTCTTGGTTTCCATGTGTGGTAATTATGTGTTGTTAATGGCTCAACATGAGTTAATGTAGAAGTAGATGCCATCTTAAAAAAAAATCACCAAAAGAAATGGAAGAACCAAGTAATGCAACAAGACCCCCAAGCAATGCAACAAGAGCCCCCAGATTTTGGCACTTTATAATGAGTGCATGTTACAATATGGCACTTTATAATTATAGTGCGATTCTCAAAATAAATATTTCCAATGGAAAGAGCATAAAAAACTATGCACTTTTGCAAAAAATGGCACTCAAAACCGAGTTACCGATCAAAAGATACAAGGTTTTCAATATTATGCTCTACTATTTATTTTAGTTTCCACTAAAATAGAATAAAATGCTCTTGCCTTCACCACACAAATAAAATGAAAGGGGGCTGGAGTTAAGCACCTACTAGTAGGAATCACAAGCTTTAAGCCCTCATATGACCATACCATATGACCAGGGGCTAAAGATTTCAATGGGTGTGTGCAACTTACTATTTTGGGGTGTGTCATTGGTTTTCGAGAAAGTCACATCCAACTTACTTCTTTTAGTAAAAACTGCTATTTCTAGACTGTGTTGAAAGTGACATTCGCTGCCCAAAATAGTAGTCTGCGGATTTTCCCAAAATAGCAAAAAAATGCGCCGCCGTCCGTGGACCCCTGCCAAAAGAGGAAAGAAACGTCTTTTCCAAAAAGACCTCCTGTACGCAAACCAAAAAATTGTATGCCAACAAAAAAAAAAACCCAGATCGGATCTGTAGAAACCCAACAAAACCCAGAATTTTTTTCTTGCTTTCTTTCCTTTTCCGTACGGCGTGAATCCCGAGGCAAATCCAGCTACACAACAAAAAAAAACCAAAAAAATGACTACCTCAAAATGGTCGAGTTTACAGTCGATCTTAGGGTTTTGCCACCTTCGGATCCAATGGAAGCCTCTGTTTTGCATAAAATGCATGCAGCAACAAAATACAAGAAAATCCCGAAATATATGAATATATAAAAAATTATTTGTAAAATAAAACTTACAGACAAATGTCAATAGCAATCTCTGCTCTGATACCATAAAAGGAACGATAACCAGATCGTACCAAGCCAAGAACACAGATGCTAATCAAACACCACGATCAATAAGATGAAAGCAATTCACCAAAATAACTTTACACAAAACCTTTGCAAACAAATGAGCAGCAATATCATATATTATTATGGAACTCAATGAAATATAATGAGAATGGGCCTTGCTTATATAGGCAAGGAATAACAATCTAAGAACTAGTCAAGGTCGTAGATCAAGCCATAAATCATGGAAAGAACTAGTCATCAAAGAACTAGTCAAGTCCATAGATTTATGAGAGAACTAGACATCAAGGATCTAGTCAATACCATAGATCTAGGAAAGAACTAGTCAATACCATAGATCAAGGAAAGAACTATACCTAACAACTAGATAATATCTCCTAATATCTAAATAAATAAAAAGAAATATCCACACACATAAGTGGGTGAGGATAAATACAATAAAGGTAAATAATATACCTAGGTGAACATGACCTAAGGTAAATACCTACTCTAACGAAACTTCCTACAAATTTTCCTATACAAAGAGAGTTCATAGAGTCGTGAAAACTCGGAATCGGAAAACAATCTTCGAATGACGACATTTTTACTGAAGCCACCGATCCTAATTGGTCCAGTTTGACCTTGTCAAACTACGACCAGAGGCCTACAAAATGGCATTATCAAACTATCAAGAAAAGTATTTTTCCCTAAACTGAAAGTTCCATGCAGTTGTCTAGTAAAAACACTAGAGGTTTGCAAAGACAGGTAATAATTTCTCTATCTAGGTTTCTAATGACAGCTTCAAAACGAAATCCAACTTTCTAGATTTAACAGCTTTCTAGTGCTGTAAACTAGTGTAATAGGGCTCTTATGAGAGCGTGAAAAAGATCACATATTTTCATTCGGGGTCAATCCAGAGGTCAAGGTGACTCCTCACATAACAAGGTACATGAATGAAGCTTAACATCTTATTTTTAGAGTTACGAAGGGTACTTAATGAGTTTCTGAAAAATGAAAAAATTATCTATTTAAACCGGGAAATGATCAACATTATTCCCGAAAGTCAATTTCATCCGGTCGATAAACCAATATTGTAGTGATCTAGGTGGGTAGGAATTTTTCTAAATCACCTCGGGATGAGAGTGGAAGTTCATGGTTTAATGCAAACAAGCTATTTTGACTTCATGAGTTATGACACGACATTTCATTGTTTTGCAATGAGTTGATATAAACAATTAACTGTATTATAATCCTAATATTTTAAAATTATATTAAGTTGTAAATGAAAACTAAAGTACGAGAGTTATGAAAGATGAGGGGAGGTGAACCATTCCTGGGAGTAATGGAGTCGGTCAAACCCGCAAGATTGATTCAACATCTTACGTAAGCATTTTGTCAAATAGTTCACGAGCATCCACAGCTCCACCATTTTGCATACATGTCTATCATAAAATTTGTAACTACATATTTGAAACCATTCCTCTACTCTTTATACTTTGAAGGATGTCCATAATGTGTTCCACAACTCACATCTGGCATAGGATGGGAGATGCTAGCAAAGGTTATGGAAACGGCTTTTAGATCTACCAGTTACAGTTTCTCAGAAGTTTCTAAAGCCTTTTCAACAAACCCATTTGTGTACATCCTATAGTCTATGTTTTTCCATAAGACCACATTTTTGAAAGACATTCATTTAGAACATTTATATGCCATGCATATTTGCACATATTCTGCCATCAGTGCAATCATTCACGCCACATTTCAAGCATTTAGTATAATAGAGCATATGCCAAGCGTATGAGTCCACATGTTACAGGCAGGTCTGTCAGGGCACTCACAACTACAAAAACTGGTACAAATCCCCATTTTGGCACTAGCTGGGAAAATGTGGCAAGGATGAACTGATCAGGTTGGAGGCCTGAAATGGAGCAACTTCATATGCGTCCACCAAAGCATTTGCAACTACAACATCTGACAAAACCCCTCTATTTTTTATACGTTGTTAGATGTCCATGCAGTTCAAGGGTTTTATATGGGCTGGGAGGATGTTGGCACAGGCCACAGCCATGGCACTCCATGAGATGACATTTGGCGAGGCATTTCTTTGAAAAAAACAAAAGGTACCCTTAAGCAAATGGATCTGTGAAAAGCTGTGACCATAACATTGCGTGAAACCATGTTTCCTTCAGAATTTTTCCCAACCCTGCACATTTCCAACTACCACAACAGACAAATCCTCCTCCTTCACGCCTTCTTCAACCTCTGGTGGGTGTGCAAAACAGTCTGAAGCTCTCCTTCCCATGGTGGCGCTTCTCTCCTCCAAACAAAACTAAAGAATGAAAAAAATAACCAATGGACCCTGAGCCCCCTCTTGCCCTAAACTACCCCGATTTCATGGGATGTTTTTAATTCTTTTATTTTATTTATTTATTTATTTATTTATTTTAACTTAAAAACATAAAAACCCTAAAACAAAGTAAATAAATAAAAAAATAGCTTAAAGTTAAATCCATAATAATAGCGATAAAATAATTTAACACAAAAACAAATGGTCGTAAATCGACAATTTAAATTATAATATTATTATTAACATTATTTTTATGATTTTACGGCTAAAAATAATAATAATAATTATTAATCATATTAATGGCAACAACTAGGCAAGCTTGAAGAAGCAAGAACAAGATTTTCCTTTAACAGGATAATCATCCATGACGCTACAAGGTCCACCGTTTGG
This sequence comes from Taxus wallichiana var. yunnanensis, assembly GCA_018340775.1. Taxonomy (NCBI): domain Eukaryota; kingdom Viridiplantae; phylum Streptophyta; class Pinopsida; order Cupressales; family Taxaceae; genus Taxus; species Taxus wallichiana. The sequence goes on along the minus strand of CM031234.1, from coordinate 685,081,929 downwards.
GGTGCCGATAATGACCCGAAAAGGAAAGAAGGAGAGGGAGGGTGCAAAATCTTCATTGCGACAAGGAAAAAGTCGACAACAGTTAATGGGAGCACACACACAACCCTCTCATGCTTAGAAACAGGTCGTTATGTCAAGAACTGGGGAAACATCGAACGGGGCATGACAATTATCGAGTTTTGTTGGGATGATTGGCTAGAGATGATTCATATGGGAACATTACTGATTTTGCTTGTTATTTGGTTGAAGAAGTTTACCAATTTGAAAGCATGGGTTACTTCTCCTTCTCTAGTTATTTTGATTCTACACAATATATTAATTATTGGGTGATAATGTATGATTTCTATATGTTTATCATTACATGGTTTGCAAAAATGTTGATTTGTGAACTGATTTTCATTTTTGTTAAGTGCTCAAATATGTTTTCAAACGTAGTCTTTATTGGAGATATTCATGAGATATTCCATATGAGTCTTAGATTGTCCCCCCACCATTTTGAGTACATATTATCTCTACATGAAGAATGTTTCGGGCTTGTGAAGCTCTGGTTTAACGGTTATGGCCATGAGTTTAGTAATTTGGAGCCTATAAAAACCTGGTTTAAATCATTTTAATAATTTCCTTAATTTGGTTACTCATAAAGACCATTATATGTGCTCAACCGGGTGGGTTAACACTCACACGGATATCTAGATATCTGTTTCTAAGATATTTTACTCCCTTAACGGTGGAGAGTGTTTGAGTTTCACCCCACTATGCATCTTCCTTACAACTTGGGATGGGAATAGTAGATTTAAGTAAAACATGTGGATATTTCCCAAAGTGAAATTTTTGATCGATTTGGACGGGTCGGAATGACCCAATAGTCTCACCTTTTTGTTAGTAGTAGATGATCTCTTTTCTCTATTTACTTGTGTCTTGATGAAATAAATTTGTGTAGACTTATTTACTATGTGGAAAATATAAACTTAGCTATAGTAAATTCCGATGAAATAATATTGGGTTCACTCGAATGACTTAAAATGAATTGGTTAATGAATTACTGATCTAAGCATATGAAGTGTGAAGCCTTAGTTTCTATTGATGATTTGGTATATCTATTTGAATGTTTGTCTAAGTAAAGATTGATTCAAAATCATTCTCGGGCATACATAATTTTAATACATAAGACATTGGCTTGGTTTGAATTGCTTGATATTAAAAGGAATTGGTTAATTGAAGAGTGCAATTCTATTTATCAAGATCCTTATTGCTATAGTGGTTGTTGTTTCTTCCATTCATAGAAAATATAATTTATATCCATTTGGCGAAACAATCATTTGAATGTTATTTAACTTGTAGATTTCTATGACATTATTTGATGTATCATTTACTTTAAATTCAAATGGAATTATTCATTAGTAATATTATTTATGAGAAAGCTAACTTTGAATGCAATTACCTTGTATGTACTATTTGATTATGTTGTTTAAAAGTAATTTAAGTTGTAAGTTAAATCAACATGGGTATGGATTGAAGTAATTTGATGTTAAGGATAGGAACCTCTTTGATTATATTAGATCATTTTATTATAATGTTCATGTAATAAATTACAAATTACATGAACTAATATCATTAAATAAAATAGTCTATGTTCTATTATTTATGTAGACACCTAAATACAACTACGTAGTTTTACTACTAAAATTGCACTATTTATCATCTTTCCCATCATTTTGTTATAATTAGTGATTTCTCGCTAATTAGCTAACATTCCCCTTCATTTCAATCAATTAACGACACTTCGTTAATTAACTATCCTTTCCTTCATTCTGGATGCCAATTAACGACACTTCATTAGTTATAATCCTATTTGAATTAACTATTATTAGTTAATTAAGCCTTTTAATCCTTTATTTAAACAATAAACCTTCTTATTGGTTAAATCCCACTTTCAAATCCTACAAATTCTACCTATTTCCTTCTAAATCACCTCCAAATGTCTTCTTAAGCTTGTCTTGCCTATTAAGTAATCTTATTTGATTAATTATATCCTCTCCAACTCCCATGAGTTGCTAATCACTAATTAATTCCTTCTAATCATGTTTATCCCTTTATAATTCTACTTTATCTTTATCTCAAATTATCTAAGTTTCTAGCTTCTCCCAAATTGGAAAGCTATATAAAGAACCTAGTACCTCCCTTTCAATCTTACACCAGTGTTTCATCTTTACACTATATGCACATGATAAGAGTGTTTCTACTTTAAAAAATTTATTGATCTAACATCCATTCTATCCTCTACTTGCAATGAGTAGTAAAGGAAGACCTATACATGGCAATTAATCCTTATTGGTGAGATCCTTTCCTCTTCATGGAGATAGTTTTCCTTTGATCACATCGTAATCACGGTCGGTTCAAAAAAGGAGAAACTACAATTTAGAAAGCCCATAAAAACAAGAGAGCTTAGTATTTAATTTTTAATTGGATGCATTAGTTAGTTTTTCCCTTACATAGTTTTATTATGATGTTTATGTAAGATTATTAGCTTTGTTATTGGAACTATTTGGTGTTAGTTTCTATTAATTAGATTAGCTTCTTTATCATGCATACAATTTCAAGATGAAATGACTAGAAAAAAAGATTATAATCCATGCCATTTCTTTTGAGCTGACCATGTATAAATTATTATTTTCAGATTGCAGGTTTTGAAAAGTAATACGAAATGGTTAAAGAATGGATCATGTGACATACTTGGTTGATATTGTATTGATTTATATGATGTAATAAATGTACTTGTATTTGATTAAAGGTGAATGTATTACTTTGCAAATGAATAAGGCATTTAAAGGCCTATTGTATTTTGTTATTGATTACAATATCATTATGTACTTTAATAACGAGGTTTTAACCTCCATTATATGAACATTTTTGTTGTTTTTATAGCGTACTTGTGTTTTACAAAGATGTTATAATGTCAAACTTACATTAGATTATAAATGGAATATTGTAAGTATAATATGATGAATTTCTTTCAATATGATTTGACTATTGATGTATGTTAATATGATACAAGATAATACGAAAAATATAACAATAACCAACACTCGTTAAAGTCACATTATCTAGTTATTTCATATGATGACACATTTAATTATTCATTTAATGATATAATTATCATGTTGACATTTCTTGCACTCATGTGAAAATAGAAAATCAAAACTTGGTTTTAGATTGAAGGTATTAATGATATGGAAATAACTAGGGGAATTCATATAGTTTTCATTGTGTTTTTAGTTACAAGATATTTTATTAACAACATATAATCTGCAAATTATGTATGATGTTACGAATTTAACACCTCACATATACTACCATTCCATGTTCGTCTTCAACAAGGAAATAAAAAATACTTGAAGGAATAATGCATTTCTTTAATGAAGGCAAGAATCACAGCATATGTGGGATTTTACATCCCATAGTAGCAAACAAAGGTACTGATTACATGTTGCAGATGTTCATTATTAAGTTACAAGTATTTTCAATTTGATCATTTCCTATGATTAAGTGTTATTAAGTATGTTATTGAGTTGTTTAATTTATTGTACAATCATTACATATCATAAGAGCTAAAATTAAAAGGAATTACACAACTCAATTACAGAAATAATATCATTTATTCATGAGGAAATTCAATGTTTCCCACACAAGTCGTGGGATGTAACTTATAACTACTGAAATAAGAGATACATGTGCATAAAGCTAAAAGAAAAGGAATGTAGAAGGAACCCATCATTTCCTTGGGGTTTCCTCTTGGTATTTAATGTTTTAGCTTCAGCTCCTTTAAATTCATCTTCTTTACATCAATCCACTGCAACAATGTACCGAAAGAGTAACAGGAAAATTGTCAATTTTGAGCTCGGGGTTAATTTGTTAGGAAATAATTATATTAGTGCTCCATTATTATTGATATTGTAAAGAGAATAATTACGTGAGTAATTATTCACATATTTGGCTGTATTATTTGATAGTTGTGATATTGTTGTGAGTTAAAACAATATCACGTATATAGGTGTTGAGAGAGAGATTTGAGGGAGTGTTGTTGAACAACCTCCTTGTTTTTAGGAATACATATTCCTATATATGTGTAACTCCGCTTTCTGCATGAAATTAAATCGAGAAAATTATTATTGTGTGTTGAATATAATATTAATCCGTGTAATTTTGCTGTGCAAAGCTCTGTGATCCTTTTCATTTGGTATCGGAGCATGTTTTTGTTCTGAGCTTTAAATGGGGGCAGTGCCTCTCGTATTCGAGCTTTCCCAAATATGAAATACATTGACGAAGCTTTTTCATATATTAAGTTTTGTTTATTGACAACGCAACCCATCCATGTTCTATCATTGCGTATTCATATTTTTATTTGGCATGATAATATATCAAGATTGTCATATCCAAATCATATACTAGTTATTATTGGTTACGGCAACATTGGACCAGATTTTTTGTTTCAAACGTAAGAAAGATATTGGCCCATCTGATCACAGATATCTGATCTTCTTTTTTAAGCTCTTGGAGATCGGCATATCAATTTGGCGCAGTGCTTGCTACAAAGGATTAGTGAAGGCAATCCATCTCCGGTTTCCATATAGTTTTGAACATATTTGATCACAGTCCTCAAGTGGATACAAAGAGTGTGGTCAAATATTTCTACGAAGGGCGTACCTCATCCAGTTGTTATGTGTTATGCATGCAGTTTTTACAATAAGATGAATCTGAGTAATTTATAAAGACCGAACGAAAAGCATTAATGTAAGCATCGTCAAAGCTATATTCACTTTGTTGATTATACAGCTTGGGATTTTCTTTGGCGTAGTGCATGCGACTTCATGCATAGCGGTCTATATGGTCACACTTAACATCGATCTGCTATACGGGTTGGATCCTATCATCTCCAAAGTGGCCACGGGAACGTAGAAGAAATTGCATTCTGCCTTCCATCAGCGCCTCAATCGACAGTCCATTGTCAATTGCTCATACACTGAGTTCAAGACGATGTATACCGTCGCCCACAGGTTAGAGTATCTGGTGGTAATATCATCACTTTATTATTGCAGTGATTCAAAGCAGGTTTAGAAGTATAGGGTCAAAAGGTCTGTATTAATCAATGTTGTGTTTATTTTTTTAAGTCTGTTGTCATTTGGTATCCGTAAATAAGTTTTGTTATCAAAAATTTCATAGGAGTCGGTTTTGTTTATAGTCAGTTTATTGTTCCATTATTTAGTAGTTGTGTAAGGGTCTTTATTATTTTGGTATGGTCGGTCCAAATAAACCTTGAGAGTCACATCTATATAAAAACAGGTTATTTTAAGATATTTTTTATTATCTAGTCAAAAGAGTTAAATTGTAAAAATCCTTGGCCACTGCCATCTTTTCCATGTCCTCTTAAATTCCAGTTGAGTCATTAAAATTGATAAGTATTGTTTTGAAAGTTAGATGTCAATGTAAAAGAGTCTTGTAAAAAGTGTCATCTTCCAAAGTTCGAAAAATAAAAAAATTTGCCCGCATTTCAATTTTGGACGCATTTTCGCTTGTACGCGACGTCCAAATTATTGAAGGTATTTTGAGCTTCGTGATCACATCCGGCTGAACTAGCAGCATGATATTGGAGGATGGAGGCAATCGGAGGTTGGAGGTCATTCAGCGACCTCTCGTCAGTTGCCAACGACGGGGCCACATATCAGCTTTGGTGACAGTGTGTGTGCAGTTTGATTTTAGTGCTTCCAGTGTGGTGTGCCTCAGTTTGCAGTGATCCTGTTTTCAATAAGTGGAAATTTCACATTGAGGGGGGGAACATGATCCAATGTTCCATTTCCAGTATGTCAGCTTTCTCTATGTATGTACGAGCAACAGATTTCAGTAGAATTTCCTATGTTATTCCCTGCAGTGAGATAGTGATGAGAGTTGTTGATACTACTGCATCATCATGATATCGTGGTTGTTAGTTATCCAGAAAAACTATCCAGAGGTTGTTGGTACTGTCCTCAAAAACCATCATTGTGTGGTTGTTGGTTAACCACTTGGAAAACCATCCAGGTTGTTGGTATTGTCCTTGAAACCATCCAGATCATGAGCATGCTACGTAGCGGCACGTTGCAGTACAAAGGCAGGTTTTTCCCATGTTCGCACTAAGGGGGGAATGTTAGGAAATAATTATATTAGTGCTCCATTATTATTGATATTGTAAAGAGAATAATTACGTGAGTAATTATTCACATATTTGGCTGTATTATTTGATAGTTGTGATATTGTTGTGAGTTAAAACAATATCACGTATATAGGTGTTGAGAGAGAGATTTGAGGGAGTGTTGTTGAACAACCTCCTTGTTTTTAGGAATACATATTCCTATATATGTGTAACCTGCTCTGCATGAAATTAAATCAGAAAATTATTATTGTGTGTTGAATATAATATTAATCCGTGTAATTTTGCTGTGCAAAGCTCTGTGATCCTTTTCATAATTTGCATGCTGTCTCTACTTGCTTCAGGAAAATAACTCTCCTAAAATCAAGAGGCATAAGATACATCAAGCTGATACAGAAATGAGAAATTACTATCTTGTATAATCACATATGATTTTGAGAATCATGACAGACAAAAGAAGAAAAATAAATCACTATGGAATACAAGAGAGGTTAAAAGCCTATTATTTTTGTAACTATTTTCTTAAAGTGTGCGGGAAAAGTATAGCTCACAATACGCAAGTATAGTTTTGTTCAAAATATGAAAGTACAATCTTAAAGGGACAAAAATAATATGTAAGAGTATCAAAGCTCTTTTCCATCATCGAGCATAACAAGCGCTCTAAGTTCCAACCTTAAAAGAAGATTGAATTGAAGAAGGCACATTGATGTGTAGAATAATCAACCAATGATATTAGGTCTCATACTCTGTTGTTCATTAAATGTCAACCCAGGGGACGTAAGCTTTTCAAAGGGCCTACAAAATATATGCTACAGATTCTTTGGAGTGAAGTCTTTTTAGGCTAGAAATTCATCAAGGAATATAAAGTAATGCTTGTGTAAATTGGAAAGCAAACTATGGATGTTGCTGATTTGTAGATCTAAAACTCAACACACTATGCACTCATTAACTTTTAGAAATGAAATGAATAACTGATAATCAATCCACACAACATAAATAAGAAATGGAGGAATAGGATCTTCCCTGCAATTCTTTCTAAGGGGCCCTTCCTCGTGTAAGTGAGTTCTAATCCTACCCTAGAAACTCACAGAACTGCTCAAGAAGATAAACGATTCATCTATTGAGCTATAGCAATTAAAGATTGCTACAACAAAGAGATTACAATGAACTTAAGAGCACAAACTCACATTAATATATTCTGTCTTCACACATTTACAATTCTTCTTCTCTCATACAACTATCACTTCATTCCTTAATCTATCACTCTTTTTTTGTTGTTTACATTTCTATCTGAATATATATATATAGACAGATCACTAACTTATTCTATACTAGGAATATGATCAAAAACCACTCAAACAGATTATAGTTGTTTGGTTTCATATTTGTTGAGTGAAGACAGCTAATTCATGTCTTATTTACATGATAGGAACTAATTACAAAACTACTTAACAAAATAACCATAACATTACATATGATGCGTTAGGATAGCTGACACTTTTTGTCTTATCTGCAGTGTGAGATGGATAAGTTCTCTTTGGCTACGGGCAGCTGGAGGTGCATACTGTTCTTTTTGCATAGGTAGTTCTAGAAGATGCTACAGGCAGGTTTGGAGCTTGCTACGGGTAAGATAAATCACCCAAAGACTTCTTAGACTTGTCCAAACAATGCTGCCACTTGGTTAACTCATTTTTAGCTTCATACACTTAGCTCCATATACTTTATGATGCCTCATTTTTGTTGAATGTCATGATTCTCTCTTATCATTCCCTAGCCAATGACTACGAGCTGCTACAGAGCACAACCAGAGTGCTACGGGCTAGAGCCTACTACTTCAAAATTTTATGGCATCTTGTAATTTGTTCATGGAGACATCAGAAACATCAGTTTACACAAAAGACAAGATTCACCAAAGTAAATAAGTATATTAGATCTTAATGAACATACAAAACTAAATATATGAAAAATCATAACTTTATCTCATATCAACCATCAAGAGGAGATCAAAGTCTCAAAACTGTATGTGTAAGAGGCTTCAAAAAGGATTTAGATGGGGCCAAAACATGCCAATATGTGGCCTCATCACACCCCCCAACTTAGCTTCTTGCTCGTCCCTGAGCAAGCTGGCTCATCTTGAGGGCACAATATTTTCTGTAGTCATAGGGGTCTTGATTACCTATCTGGCCATATCCATAGAGACCTCCCCTTATCCCAAGTTCATGCCATAAGGCTATTTATTTTTCTTTATCCAAAGGTACTATTTCCCTCCAATCTGGAATGGGATACCAGAAGATGGGAGGATGAAACCTCAATCCTATCCATCCTTCCTTTTTCATTCTTACTAGTTCTATGTAATCATGAACCCTTTTTAAGGCCTGCTTAAAATTTGCAGGTGAGTTTGGCTCTTTATTTCTCAATATAGTGGGCAACTCATCCCATCTTGATTTGTAGGATACATAAGTTGTTTTACCTTCTTTATCTAGGAATATCAAATATCGGTTCTGGACAGCTATCTCGCCTTTGCCTAACCCATGTAGCCAATCTATCCTCTGATACAAACTCTACCCATTCTTCTACAATGTCCTCGGGTAACCACTTTCTCCCCTTATCATTAAGGTAGACTATTTTTCCATTTCTAGATACTCATCTACCTCTTCTTTTCTTCTCTTCTCATTTTTTAGGTAGGATGTGAAGGCATCTAGAAGTATGTCACCCAGGTACATGTTAGGATTCCACTTTACATTAGAAGGAACAACAAAGTTATGGATATAAAACTCACTCAGCTGTGCCTGAGTGTCAGGATCAGATTCTCTATATATGTTAAAGAATGTTTTGGGGTCATCCACAACATAGGGAAGGTTATTGTATACTTTCTCATATCTGAAATGCAACCATTTCTCCTAGTAGATATAGAGCATATACTCGTGGTGGAGGTCTGCATTCTAAAATCCTAGTAGAAAGATCATACATATTTTCTACTTTCATCTTGAGTCCCTCTATTTTTGCTTCCTGTTTTTCCACCTTCTCCACCAATGTGTCATGTTTCTACCTTGCTTCAACATGCCCTTTAAATATTTGTACTAGCCTTTGAAAAACATTATAATCTTCAAGAAAATTTTCTTCTAAGAATGTATATAGGTCATCCTTAGGGCCAACTGAATAGGTATTTTCAGAAGTGAGGTCAAAATGTATTACCTCAAGCTTTGCTTTGCAGGCTATTTTTGTGCTTTATATGGGACCATTTGGAGTAAGGACTCATTCTTTCCTCCCTTGTATTTACCTTCATATTTTGGTTCGGTTCAGGTTCAGGTTCTTCGTAGGATCTTCTTCTTTTTCTTCTTCCATGGGAGTCTTTTCCAAAGCTTCTGCTGCTCCTATCAGGGCATCCAATCCTCTTGTTCCCTCCAAGTTTCTTATAATGCTTCTCAAAATGTTGATTTCCTTCACTGCTTGCTCTAGAGTTTGGAATTCAGGTTCTTGTTTCCCTTCACTTTTCTCCTCTTCAATTTTTTCCTGTTGTGGTATCTCAAGAGGTATTTGTTCTTGCTTCTCCTCTTCTTCTGAACTATGTCCATCTCTCTTACTATCTCAAAACCTTCTTTTGTGATAAAGACTTCTTCCTTCCTCTTCTTTTGAGGTGCTTCTTCACTGATTTTTATGGTCTCTGTTTGTGTTGTTCGTTTCCTTCTTATCCCGTGAGATCTTCTTATAGTTGTTATTTTTTTCTTTTGTTCCTTCTTGGGGGTAACTTCCTCTACTACCTTTTCTTTTCCTTTTTTCTTAGGTGCTGAGGTAGTCTCAGTTTCTTCAGGTGCCCCCTCTACTATAGGTGTAGGGGTTTTTCTTCCTTTTCCTATATGCTATGCTCCCTAGCAGGTGATGTTTCCTCTCCACCTTTCATCTTCTTGAGACAGATCCCTTGATTCGTAGACAAAGAGGCATTTTTTTCTTTTGAGGGCTTCTTTTTCCTATTATGAGGAAATGATGAGCCTCCTTCTTCTTCTACCCGTAGCAATAGAGCTCCTAGTATTTCTTGCTATGGGTATGCTAGACTCCTCTTCTCTCTCCCTAGGGACCCTTATGATATGCTTTCTTTTTTACCTCCTTTCTTGTTGTGGTTGTTTCTCAGGGGTTTCTTCTTTTTCCACTCTTTCTTCAAATTTTTCTTGACTCTTCTCTTCTTCTAATGCTGCAGGTGGCTAGTCTGGATTCCCTATTACCTGGTTTAAATCAATCCTAGGTTGGATGTTTTGGAGGCCTTGCTTGGTGATTAGCCAGATCAGACAGTGATGAGACAAGGCATTCTTCACCCCTTTCTGATATTCTTTTGCCATTTTCTTTAGGCTATTCAACAAGTGGTTTGGGACATTTATTACTATTCCATGCCTCAAGTGATTTAAGTATTTAAATTGCATTGTATAGAGTAGGGAATACCTTCCTTCGCATGTGAAGTACTTGATGATGAATGTAACAATTTCTCTCTAGGCCTCAGGTAGGCTTCTTGTCTCAATACCCCCTTTTGTCTGATTGTATTGCTCCCCTTGGAAGAATTGTTGTCTGATTTGCTGTGCATTGGGTTTCTCCTCCCAATTTTCTCCATTTTGAGGGAGTCCTGTCACTTTCCCAATCAAGTCTTCTGTTACTGGAAATGATATGCTAACTACCATGGCTTGTTGTCCATCGAATGTGCTTGTAAATTTCTCTACTCTCTCATTCGAGTATTCGATTACAAGAATCGGAAGTAATTTTTCCATCCAGCTCATTCAAATATATCCCAAAGCAATGAGGGTTATTTCTCAAGGGTGTGACATCGATTGTGCTCTCTACAAACAACTGTTCCTCCCATAGCTTCTACAGATGTTTTTTTCCCTCTATGTTGATTGTCACCCTTTTTGTTTTGCTTCATCACATCTCAGGGGCAATCTTTAATTGTCCCCTGTAATCAAGGCATGCATCATCATTTCCTAGGTTCTCATGCTATGGCCAATTAAGTCTACCCGTAGTGAGATCCAATCATGCCTCCTCCCTAGAAAAATGTCACTCATCCTAAGTGAAAAAAATGTTTCACACGTGCCATATATTTATTGCTGAAGGGAATTATTAATGTCCCCTCATGATGGTGATAGAAAAAAGTAAATGATTAAGGCGTATATTTAATTTTAACATGTCTTTTCAAGAAATAAATACTTACTACTTGTAGATATTACCTTTTTACCTTAGTGTCACCTATTTTTCCTCCACGTGACACCTATTTATGGGAATATGATTTGTGCAAGGGTTTGGCATGCAACACTTCTTCCAATGAGTAATTTGATTGCAAGGATCATCGAAAATGATTTCTCTTCTTGGAATTTGTTTATGTAATTTTTATGCTTATGTAGATTAGACATGAGGTTCCTCTTGGACTCGGCTAGAGGTCCTTGTTTCTATTTGTGCATCTGCAACATGTGAAAACCTGCAAAAATGATACCTCCTTGCATGATGCTTGTGATTTTTAGAAACTTACATTCCTTCTTCTTTTGTATGATGCCTACAAGTTCTGGAGTGGATTTTTGCATCTCTTGTCTTGACTACCCATAGTATTGCTTTGCTGCAGCACTCTGAAATTGTGCCCATAACGAACCATGAGGTGGCCCGTAGCACTGAACAAGTAGCCTGATTTAACCAAGGGGTTTCCCGTAGCAAGCAAGGAATGTTTGTAGGAAGGGAAAGAGTACCTGCAGCATGAATTCTACTTTGTGCAATTGTTTGTGACTCATGATTTTTCCTTACCTCCTTTTGAATATGCCTGTGGCTATCCAAAAATCTACCCGTAGCACTTTTAGAAAGTTCCCGTAGCAACTGTTTGAGGAGCCCACAACAACTAGAAGGTTTCCATGTAGAAGAATCGTTTGAGGAGTCCACATCAACCGGAAGGTTACCCATAACAACTGTTTGAGTAGCCTGCAACAACCGATTGAGTAGCCCACAACAATTGGAAGTGGAAAAAGCAATGTGTTAAGTAGGTTTGGTTGAGGTGTTTTTCTTTCCATCTTTCTTGAAAAATACACATTTTTATTTTCCTTGTTTTTTTTTAGTTTTTGCCCTGAATGGCCAATGAGCTGGTTTTCCATTTAGGCCCTTTTTCATAGTTCTGAGTAGCCAGCAAGCTAGTTTTCTACCCAGAATCTACCAACAACACCCAAAAAGGGTTTTCATTGTTGGTTTTTTTAAAATCCTACTACTACCTGTAGCAAAATGTTTATTATGGCCCTATTAAGGTCCATATATAGCATTTCAATCTTCTTCCCATGGGAGGTAGAGATCATCCTCCCTTCCTTCCTCATCAATCTCCTTTTCTTTTGAACTTGGTGGGTCAATATGAGGGTTTGTCTAGCATGGACTATTGCACTTGCTATGAAAATTACTCCTTTGATAAGGGTTTCTTGTATACTTTGAGTCTGTGACCGTTAACCAGGAGTTTGAATCTTACTGGATCAATTGTTCATAGTTGGACTACACCATTGTCATAGACATGTTCGATCTCGTATGGCCCAAGCCATCTTGTTTGCAATTTTCCTTTGTGGTCTTTGTATTTTGAATCAAACAGTAGGGCCCAATCTCCATGTGTGAACTGCCTAGGCTTGATGTATCTATCATGCCATCCTATTCACTATTGTTGTATCAATTCTATGTTCTGAAGTGCTTGTTGTCTGTACTCATCCAAAGCATTGAGTTGCATCAATATTTGCTTGTGTGCTTGAAATATCAATTCCCAGCTCTACTACAGTCCTCAGGTTTTTGTGTTCAAATTCTATTAGACATTGGTTTCTTCCCATATACTAGCTCATATGGTGTGAAGCCAGTAGTTGTTTTCCATGTGATTTTGTATGCCCATACAGCCTCATGGAGTCTGGACTCCCAATCCTTTCTTGATAGATTGATTGTTTTGGTCAGGATATTTTCTAATTCTCTATTCGTGACTTCAACCTGGCCATTGGACTGTGGATGGTATGGTGTGGACTTCTTGTGTCTTATCGTATATTCTTCCACTAGGTCAGCAATGAGATCAGTAGTAAACTATGGCCCTTGATCTGTAACTATTTCCCTTGGTACACCGTATCTTGTGAATATCTCTTCATATAAGAAGGTTGCTACTTTCTCATCTCGAGCATGTGTTAGTGCTTTTACTTCAGCCCATTTGGTGACATAATCTGTACATACAAGGATGTACTCTTTGTTGTTTGATTTGGGGTCTATGGGCCCAACAAAGTCCAACCCCCATTTGTCAAAAGGTCCATTTGCAACTGAGGCTGTAATGGCATCTCATCTAACCTTGTAGGCCTCCCCATATGTTGGCATTTATCATAGTGGGCTATATATTTGTTTGCATCCTTATGTAACATAGGCCAGTAGTATCCTGCAATCAGGATTTTGACTCTTTGTTCTTTTGGCTACAAAGTTTCCTCCACATGGCTCGTCATGGCATGCTTTGAGAATGTCAACTACTTCATCTTCTCGTAGACATCTTTGTATTACACAATCAGGTCCAATATAGAAGAGAAAACCAGAAATCCAAGAGTACTTACCACTTTTCCGTATCAAGGCATGCTTCTCTTTTGAGGAAAAGTGATGTGGCAGTTGTCTAGAAATGAGGTAGTTTGCTATATCAGCAAACTAGGGTGTAGAGATAGTGAGGGCGAAGAGGTGCTCATCGGGAAATGAGTCATCCACTATGCCATCCTCTTGATTGCTTTGTAATCTTGAAAGGAAGTCAGCTACAATGTTGTCCTTCCCTAGTTTATCTAGTATGGTAATGTCAAATTCTTGCAACAAGAGAAGCCATCTTACCACTCTTCCGGATACCAATGGTTTATTCATGAGGTACCTAATGGCAGCATGATCTATGTGTATGAAATTTTGATAGCCTGTGATGTAATGTTTGAACTTGTTGATTGCATATAAACTCGCCAAGAATTCTTTCTCCATCACCATGTAGTTTAGCTCTGCTGCTTGCATATTTTTGCTTACAAAGTAGATAGCATAGCTGAGATGGCCTTCTTTCTATCCTAGTACTGCACCTAGGGCAGTATCAGAGGCATCTGTATGTATGTGAAAAGGAAATGCCCAGTCTAGTCCATGTAATATGGGGGTTGATATGAGCAACTGCTTCAGTAGATTGAATGCTTCATTACAGGCGGGAGTCCATACAAACTCAACATATTTGTTTAGCAAGGTGAACAATGGGGCTGCCATTTTGCTGAAATTGTTGATGAACCTCCGATAGTAACCAACATGACCCAAGAAGCTACGTACATCTTTTTGTTTTTGTGGTACCGGCAGGTCCTTGATGATAGCAATCTTGGTTGGGTCCACTCTGATCCCCTTTTCAGAGACATGGTGTCCTAGCACTATCCCTTCCTCCATGAGCATGAAACATTTCTTATGACTTAGGGATAGATGATTTTCTTGATAGCATATTAATACTTTTTCCAAGTTATTCAGACATACCTCAAATGTGTCTCCATAGATGGTGAAGTCATCCATATATATCTCTACATAGTCATGTGAGAGATCTGAAAATATGCTAAGGACTACCTACTGAAATGTGGTAGGCGCATTGCATAATCCAAATGGTAGGACAACATATGTGAATGTTCCCCATGCAGATCTGATTGTATATGCTGAAACCATCTAAGAATGTAAAGTATTTCTTCCCTGCAAGTGTATCTAGCACTTGATCAATAAATGGTAGTGGGAAATGGTCCTTCCTTGTAGTTACATTCAATTCTCTATAGTCTATACATATATGCCACTCACCTCCTTTCTTGGGTACAATGACTAATGGAGAAACCCAACGACATTAGAGATTGGATAAATGAATCCTGCATCTAAGAGTTTCTGTATTTCAGCCTTGACTATTTCTTTTACTGCTAGGTTCATCCACCTTTGTGGTTAGCGTATGGGTTTTCATTCCTCTTTGATGTAAATGTGGTGTGTACACTTTTCTGGGCTGATGCCTTGCATGTCTTCATAGTCCCATGCAAAGGCTCCTTTGTTTGCATGTAATATGGCTGTCAATTTTCTTTCTTCTTCTATACTTAATTTGTTATTTATGCAGAGTGTCTTGCCTGGCATTATTTCTATGGATTTTGTGGCTTCTGTCATTTTCTCTATGTTTTTGATTGATCGCATGTGATCTGTAGCTGTGTGGCAGTAGCTGATGGAAGATCCTTTGATCACTTTCAGTTGGTTCTTCTTTTGACCATAGATTAGAAAAAGGACAATGAATACAAGGTAATTCTTCAGGAGTGGATTGTTCTACCTGATAGTTGTTTTGCAGTATGTTGGAGATGATGGTATCCTCTTCTAGATCTACCAATGTGCATGCATGATCTATTGTTAAAGCAGGGAAGATGGGTGCCTCTTCTTCTTTTTCAATCCAGAGCAGTTGGTCCTTGTCTTGTGATACCTTGTTCGGTGGGTACAAAACTAGTTGCTTGGTGATGTTCCCATTTGAAATCTACATGTTTCTAGATCTACAGACTAATTAATGCATCTGTAGTGGCCAACCATGGCCTTCCCAAGATCAGAGGATATCCTCCAAGTTTTTTTGGCTACAATACAATAAAATCTGTAGGGTACTCCCATGAATCTACTGATATGACCAGATCTTCTATGATTCCTTCTGGTCATACTATGGATCTGATCTGCCATTTACAACATTGTAGATGTGGGATGAATATGTTGTAGGTCTAATTTATGCATTATTTCCATTGTTATGACATTGATGGCAGCTCCCAGATCGATCAAGGTATTATGGACTTGTTGTCCATTGATCTGAACAGTGACAACTGGACAACCTGGGTCTACATATTTCTATGGTAGTGTTCCTCCCAACATGATTTCTACCAATTTTCCAATGACATGGACTGTATTAGGATCCTTCTTCTTCCTTCTAGGTTTCCAAAGGCACAAATCTCTGACTACCTTGGAATAAATGGGGACATCTTTAATGGCCTGAAACAAAGGGATCTTTACACAAACATTCTTTAGCTGCCCTAGGATATCAAACTCAGGTTCAACAGGAGTGCGTTGAAGGTTTAGATGTTCTAGGAAGGGTGGTGATATTGTTTCTGCATTCTCTTTATTGGCTGGTTCAGGATCCTCTTGTGGTTGTGGTGTAGACTGTGGAATGGATATTGTGGGGTTTTTCATTATGGGTAGACTTGGAGGTGGTAGAGTTCTTCCTGAATGTAGGTGGACTTCATTGATGTCCACTGTATAAGCAGGGTACTATGTTATTTCAGCAGTACATGTTGGTTGAGCCAACTTATTGGCAGGATTTGGCACAGGTTGAGCAGGTATTTGAGTTGGTCTTGTTGGTTGTGTGTTTGGCATTATTGCAGGATGTTGTGGTTGTTGTGGGAACCCACCTTGCTAATTTCCCCAAGGTTTCTACCCTCTCCATGGTTTTACCATGGGTTTGCAAGATTTTGTGGACCTTGGGTTGGCTGGTTTTTCCATTGATTGTGTGGTGGCTGCCATGGTTGATTTTTCCAGGGTGGAGTGGGATACTGCTACCATTGATTGGGATTATATGGTTATTGCATAGGCCAATGTGGGTTGGGAGGGGCTGGGGGCATCCAGGATTACTCCAGCTAGGCATGTTATTTACATTTTGATTGAAAAATGATGATTGTGAAAATGGTGAATTCGATCCCATACCTAGATAGTTTGTCCTTGGCTGCCAAGGTTTCCTTTGTGCCACGTAGAACACTTGGTCTTCATCTCCTCCTATGGCATGCAATGCTATAGAATTTGGTTCTTCATATGTAATGCTTGCTACCTTTGTCTTTATAACTTGACACTTGCAATCAACTTGCTTCTTCTCGACAATCTGGGCAATAGACCGTAAGGGCTTGGTCCATTGCTTGTTGTTTTCTGGTGTGTAGCATATCCAGCTATGTGGCCATGTGGCTGATTATATCCATCTTCATGTCCCATAGCAGATTACTTACATCAGCTTTAGAGATCCCATTGGCTGATGCTGGTAGCATCTTGTTATTCTGAAGTTTACCCAACGTTGATCTTGAATAATTCTTCCCCAGTTGTTGCATCTCCTCGAAGGTTAGCTGAGATGCATCTCCTCCACTCATGAGGTCTAAGGATTCCAAGCAGTCATCTCGGATTCCTTTCAGAAATACTAGCTTGAGCATGTCTAGGCTGAGATTAGTTTTCTTATGCTTCTATAGAGTGAAGGTGAACCTCTCCATGTAGTCTTCCAAAGATTCATCCTCGTCTTGAGTCATGCGAGAATATATCATTTCTTCTAAAGTTTTTGCCTTTTCCATATTCTTGATATTTGGTTAGAAATTTTTCTTCATCTCATCCCAACTACTGACTGTGTCCCCCCTAGTCCCATGAACCATCTTAGTGTTGCATCCTTCAGGGTGGCTAGAAAGAGCTTGAGCTTTTGTTCATCCATTCGGTAGTCGTAGCTTCGGCATAACACATCATACTCAAATAGGAATGTATCTGGATCCTCATTGGATGTCCCTGAAGTGTGGGAGGGCTGAGGGTGGAATATTCTTCATAGGAGTATCTTCTATGGTTTCTACAATTGGGAATTCAAAAGTGGGGGCAACATGTTCTCTACCTTCAACTTCATTTCCTGATGCTCGATCCATGGTGTATTTCCTTGTTATACGGATCCCAAGAGATTTCAGAATAATGTCCTCGAATTCCCGATCAACCTCCCCCTTAGTACGATAATGTACAGATACTTGAGGTGTTGTACGGTGGGTGGAAGTAGTTGTAACAAAACTTGCTGAATTGAGTAGGTATTCTGGTGTTCTTTCTCCTCGTGGAGTATGGGATTTGTTCAAATCCTCCTCTTTTCTTTCTTTCACTAGCACAACCAAGGTCACTAGCTTGTAAACTATATGCTATAGTACTTTGGAGTGAACTCTTTGTAGGCTAGAAATTCATCAAGGAATATAAAGTAATGCTTGTGTAAATTGGAAAGAAAACTATGGATGTTGCTGATTTGTAGATCTTAAACTCAAAACACTATATACTCATTAAATTTTAGAAATGAGATGAATAACTTATAATCAATACACATAACATAAATAATAAATGGAGGAATAGGATCTTCCTACAATTCCTTCTAATGGGGCCCTTCCTCATGCAGAAGTGAGTTCCAATCCTACCTTAGAGACTCACGAACTGCTCAAGAAGATAAATGATTTACATCAAAGATATAAATTTTATAGCTAACACATTATTTACATGCTCATAAGATAACAAGACAACTCACCAATATAAAGAATCAAGGTTTAATGAGAAAATATGATGAATATAATTACAAAATTTTACCCAAGAAAATCTTATAATGTACAATCTTTAAGTTGTTGTCCTGGAGCATGAGAAATCAAATGTGGATGGAGTAGTATATGAAATTGGCATGTAAACATAGATTCTATCATTTAGAGCATCAGAAAGAAGGTTTTAGCCATCAAATAAATGCAATATGCATGAATTTCAAGCCCCAACTATACATAAATATTTCACAATGATTTTCATCAAAGATATAAATTTTATAGCTAACAAAAAATGATTGTGACATATTCAATGAACAAGTAGAAATATCATCTATCGAGCACCACAAGTTCTCAAATGAACATGCATTGAAAGTGAAGTCACGAATTTTCATTCTGAAGGAAATTTTAAGCCATTGTTAAGTTGATACTTCTCAAAGAAATCCATAATAATAAAGGGTCCAATAAAATAGGAAATCAATCATGTGTTTCAGATTGTATGAAACAAACTACAAATACAAATCAACGAGAATCAAAGAAGAGAGATTACAATTCGTAAATGTTCATCAATGATGTTATTTGATTTGGCTCAAATGAAAAAAATTATTTGCATTAATTAGAGTATGGAAATAACATTGCACAATTATTTTAACACTCTAAGTATAGGGAGCAAAAGGCCATCACCCACTATATAGGAAAGAACATATATTTAAGGCTGCAGGGTTTCCATAGGAAAAGTATGAGGCCTATTATCAAATGCAATAATGGTTATATGAGTAACATAACTACCAAATTCATTGGAGGCACAAACAAACAAAGTGGCCCATATCGAGTTGTGCTTACATTGATGGCTAGCCTCTTGCAAGAGGATAAAATCGAGGTTTATGGAAGAGAAGCAAACGTAGACAACTCATCAAAATATCAAACTATATATGCACGCTCGTAATAAATAAACCAATGCCAATAAATGTAAAGGAGTTGGTTTCATATCTAATTTCATAATAGTGGGCGGAAGAGCTTCAAATTTAAACCCTTGAATACAATAGAAGTTCTCCATTATGAGGTCGAATCGATCTATATAGTCAACACTCAAGCTAAACATGAAGACACCTATATTTTGATCAAAGCACTATTATTTCTAATATTTCACTAACTATTTTCCATCTTACAAATTGATGGCATACTCTCAATTAGACCTATCTAACTCCCCTCTTACGACACTCTTTTGGTCATATTCTTCTTGTAAAATAATTAATGGGGTTAATATAATCCTTTATTGGTTAAACCATCTTCTCATCCTCTTCTATACCACTTTTACTAACTTCCTAGTCTATCAATCCATTTCATTGAATTGATTAGACCTCTCAAAACTCTCTTAAAACCCTAATTCCTCTCTAAACATGATTAATTAGCCTAACCTAGTTTAACTAGTCCTAACCATGATTAACCTCTTCTAACCTTGTTAAATCTTACTTGACTCCTAATAAAATTTTTGGCTTATCCTTTAGTCCCACATGCACCAAAGTTACCCCACTTTCCCAAATGGAAAACTATAAATAGCCCACTACCCTAGACCATTTCTAAGAACTCTCTTTCTTCCTAACATAAACTATAGCATTTTACTTAGCATTTAAAGATTATTTCATTTATTTTATTGAGCTATTGCTTTTGCCATTGCACTACACACAAAATTGAGTAAATGGGAAGAACCATTGGCCTTGAAGCCATTAATGGTGAGCTCCCATTCTCATAATCATAAACTGATTTCTTAGAATCCTTACTAGGTTCATTTGTTAAAGCTTTCAAGAATAGAGGATCACTAAATATGTTAGGTTGCTTGTTTCCTTCAATTTTAATGCATGCAAAGGTATGAATCCTTGTTTATTTCTTATCTGATGGTCCATTGACTAGTTTGTTAAAATCCTTTGGGGTTTCTTTAGAGATTCTTACCCCATGTCCATGGCTTTTGTAACTTTTCATTGAACACATTTGGCACGCCCAGTGGGACACTCACCATTGTCCTCTAGGGGCCCTTTTCAAATCTTTTTAAGTCCACTTTCATGTTTTCTAGGAGAAACAACTTGTTATCTACTTAATTGAATTTTTTAGGTGGGCTAAATTGTCCTTATTCATATATTTTTTGTGGGTTTGAGCTAGAAATAGGCTTCTTTAACTAACCTTTAACTTGTTTTCTTGTCAAAAAATTTCATTTCCATGATGTTTGCAGTTTTTTCAGGGGGTATGCACAGGTGTCCTAGAAGGGGGCATCTCCATCGAAACCCCGATGCGGCATCAAGTAGGTCGTGCACCCTTTTGATCATAATACTTGTTGATAGCTTATTTAGAATGGGTCATGTCTCCATCGAACCATCGATGTTTCGTCATTGGCGAGCATACCCATCACTTTGGATGCATTGATGTATATTGGCCTATTGTAAACTCTGTCATTTTGACCCATAGGTGTATTCATCGAAACCTTATGTGTCTTCATGTCGATTGTTGGGTGCCCCCATGACTCTGGACATGCTTTGGTGTCTTCTGTCACACTATATATTTTCTAATTTATTTTACTTACAAGTGTATCCATCGGGATGAGAGTGTTTGTTGAAACCCTAGCACACTTGTCTATGCGGAAGGTCCTAGGTAGGTGTTGGAGCCCACTATCATTAAATCTTGCCACGTGTCCATGTTGGTTGGTTGGGGCACGTATCCATTGGATGGGGCACGTAGGTTTCATTTTGGACATGTAGGCGTTTGTGCTAAAATTTGAACTTTTTTCCCAAGATGTAAGATCATTTTCTTCAATTTTTTGAGGTTTTCAAAGTCTAACAAAGTAAGTGCAAGGTGTTGTTTAGTTTTTTAAACTAGCATAGCTTAAGTGTTTTCGTTTCTTAGCTAGAACAGGTTTGTAAAGTGTGTATGCTCTCTCCTCGCACCTTCTAGGTGATCTTGGAGATCAAAATCACTTCTACAACCTTTTTCACATCTAAAAACACTTGTTTTATGCTTCTAAAAGGTAAAATACTTTCCATATAAAAAAATTAGTGGAATTTTCACATTGCATATGCTCTTCCTTCACGCCTTTTGGTGATCTTAGGAATAAAAAACAAATGTAAATTCTCTTTCTTGATATCAGTATTTAATGGAAAATTACTAACTCTATACATATAGGTCCTAACACTTGTCAAAGAAAGACATCGAAAAAAAAAAACCTTCTAATACATGTGTTTTCATATAGGTTTCCAAACGGTGTGCTACTTAAAACCACATTAAGTTAAGCAAGATAAAAAAACACACCACTTCACTTCACACTATATTGTAGGTTTCAAAAAGGGTACATCCCTATCCACTCAACTAGAACATAACCCCTTTGGCATAACGCCTTAAGCTACAACAATGGGGGTGGTTCCAGGAACCCTAAAGTAATCCACCATTGAGTAACCTCATGGATGAAACAGAAGCACTCTGCTTACCCACTTGACTAGTTTTACACATTGTAAGTTAGAGTCAAAGTTGTATGTATCATGACCCTAATGATGGTATAACTAAACACACTAGTTTCTCATTGTATCAGAAGGGGGTAAAGTAAAGCTGAGATACTCCCAAATTAGTCAGTGCTGACTCTTTGGGTAAATCAGCTCACTCTTAGACAACTTGTGACACCTAGTTGAGAGATCTTATTAGGGAGCCATTCTATCTTGGAGCCCACTTTTTCTAGTCCATTTTCATGTCAAGCCATCATGAAGTGACAACTCACTTGAATCTGAACCTTGTTTCTCGAACAAGGAAAAGAGCCCATGTAAGTTAGAACTAAGTGTCTTTCATCACGGAATTAAACATGTCTCACTTAGCTCGGTTTCATTCTCACCTTCGGATGATGAAAACTCTACCCAAGTGGCACTTAGTTTATTTTCATCCTTTTGATCTATACCCTTGCATTTCTCACTTTGCCCATTTAGGGGTGAGAAGGAAGCATACCTCGCGTGTTTTATCAAAGATAGTACTCACCACTTTTTTTCATTTACACCCATCCATGTTTGCGGCTGGGTTGTTAAATGTCTAAAGTGTGTAAGTACATTTTTGTATCTTTGATAGTCCTTTGATCTTGATTTCAAGATCGTCTTCACTATTGTGATTTTGGTTCATCATTTATCTCTCCTTAGGTTGATATTTTTTTCTCACATTCTAGTCACACAATTTTGGTACTTACATCATGTTTTCAGTTTCTTGAGAACTTGATATAAGTCCCTTTATTGTGC
This sequence comes from Taxus wallichiana var. yunnanensis, assembly GCA_018340775.1. NCBI lineage: Eukaryota > Viridiplantae > Streptophyta > Pinopsida > Cupressales > Taxaceae > Taxus > Taxus wallichiana. The sequence goes on along the minus strand of CM031234.1, from coordinate 685,059,184 downwards.
GGTTACATTACTTCACAACTAAAAACTTCTTGCTATACTCATACTTTGTTTCAGTTCCAACGTCATCTAAGTCTTTTTTGAGGTGTCGATATTGCCTTATATATACCAAAATAATGTCATCTTGATACTAACACCTTGCTTTCTTGGTTAATGTATCAGGATAGTGTTGTTACACTATACATACTTGTAACTTCCATTTTTCAAGAAAACTTAGCTTTCATCGACATTCGAACTAGTTTTAGTATACCTCGTCAAGAGATTGCGTCAATACCACTTTAATATTTAGGCCTTGTTAGAATTCTAACTTGACCTATGTATTGATACGATATTGTCACTATCCACTTTGGACCCTTCACCAGAATCTTAGTTAGGGTATAAACTTGGCAAAGATGATAATTTGAGTGATCGTTTCATTTGAGTGTTCATATGAGTGTTCTTTGAATCATAAAAACAACTGCATAGCATTACTTCTAGAACACACTAGGTTATTTCAACATCACATCGAGTGAATTACACAAACATACGCCTAGGTTTCACATAAACTTTGAAAGCATTTAGACAAAATCTAGTATCACTTTAACTAGTGATGCCTAAAATCACAAGATGGCGTCCAAACCAAATGATCATGACTTAGGAGAAAACCCTTTTGAGGCCTTCCCATTTAGTGGAAACAACTTAGCACCTCTATTTTCACAAGTCAAGGACACAGAGCCATTGATTGATCATAGTGGAGAGGAGTCTGACTCTTCTGAAGAACAACACCAATTAGACCTAGGTCGCTTTGATGAACTCCTTTATTACAATAGAGATCAAGTGCTCACAAGAGTCTTAGAATTAGGGCTAAACTTCCATGTAGAACGTGAAGTAGAAACCAAGGTCATTAATCATAAAATAGAAGAATGAAGATCCCTCTTAGACATGGATAACCCCTTTGACATAGGGTACACTTCTACTTTTGGGAAACATCACAACACCATTAAAGGAGACCCATCTAAGCCACTTGGTGATCCACGATGACCTTATTACAAAGCTTCACGTAAAGTGAAGATTGAGCACAAAGCCTCACCACCTCCCAAGTTTGATGAGGAAGAGGATCCTTTAATTGAAGAAGAGATCCTTCAAAAATAGATCCTTAAAACTGAGCCAAAAATTAGCAAACTTAGGCTCTTCAAGTAGGAACGTATACAAAGACAAACTCAAAATAAAATCTAGTGAGTTCCACTTTGATCCATATAGTGACATGACTTTTAAAGTGGCTAAGGCACAAAAATACCAATGTCACCTACCAAAGAAAAATCATTCAATAGGAATTACAATCGATGAAAAACATGCTTACTACGTTACAAGAGGGAAACATAGGACATAGTAAAAATACTTTGTATGAAGAACTTTTCCCTTACCCATTCGATAAGGACATGTTGTGGAAACCCTTCCCAAAGCACTTTACCATCCCAAAATTTGATAAATATAAAATCAAAGGTGATCCTTGTGATCACATTAAAGACTTTTATATGGCTTTCCAAGAGGTCACGTATAATGATAACTTCTTAATACGACTCTTCCTCTCTAGCCTAGGGGAAATGGGATTGAATGGTTCTTTAGCATACCCAAGGGCTCCATTACAACATGGCCCACATTTGGTAGAAAAAATTATACGACATTATTCCTACAACATGGAAAATGATATCATAATGAATGACCTTTGTAATGAAAACATAATCCCAATGAGACATTCACGAGATTTTTACAATGATGGCAAGGGTTGGCAAGTCATTTCCTTGTGCCTTACCGAAAAATAGCTAGTGAGCATATTTGTTCCTAACTTAAACCCAGAGATAGCCTTCCATTTACAAATGCATTGTGGCTCTAACTTTGAAGAAGTTATAGAGAAGGGAGTCAAATCGAAAAGGCCTCATCGTAAAGGGAACACTTAAACCGGTCATTAAAGACAAACATGAAGTGAAATTTGTAGACAAAACCAAGTTTTTTCAACAAAAATAAACATGTCATTAGAGATGGCATTATGGACTCCAAAAGAGTCCAAACTATGTAGACTGGTCCACTTTTAAAGCTCACAAGGACCTCATCCCAAGGCACCCACCAAACATACGTTCACACCATTAATAGAATCCCTATCTGCCATACTAAAATAGTTAGATAATGTAAACATGGTGGAATATCTTAACTGACATGGTACCATACCCAGAAAATGCTCCAAAACCCATTTGGTTCAAAGAGCATGAGTATTGTGACTTCCATTATGTTAAAGGACACAAAACATATATAGGTGTTTAAGACTACGTCATTACATACAAGACCTCATTGAAGAGGGAAAATCACCATAGATTCTCCCCTTGACTCAGGACAAGGTCCAAATGAGAAAATGGGTATATTCAAAGAGCCCTTCCCTAACCATGCAAATAAAAAGAAAAGGAATCCAAATCATGGAAAAACTTCCAATGACTATAGGACTTTCCACTTATATTTATCCCACTAATGATAGTCCCTTTGATTCTCTCATAGGATGTATCCATTCATCTGATGAATAGGTCAATACTATTAGGATCTTAGAAAAGAGTTGTGTAGTAGGGATGAGATGTGCTCATTTAATCATACCAGATCCCCTACCTATCCCTCAGAAGGTCAGTATAATTTGATAGACCAGTTAGAGAAAACACCTGCTAGGATATCCATTTTAGATCTCCTCAAAATCTCTACTACCCATAAAAACATATTGTATAAAATTTACGAGTTCGAGGAGTCTCCACCGATGTAGATCCCATGCACCTCTCAAGCCATGATTGCACACCTTGACTCCAATGATCATATCACTTTTGATCATGCTGTAATCCCGTATAATGACCAAAGCACAACTTACCCTTATATCTAGAAGTAGTTGTTACCCATCACAAGATCAAGAGAGTACTTGTGGATGGTGGATCTAGTTTAAACATTTGTACTTTGAAGCTGGTTAAGCAGCTAGGCCACTCAAAAATGGATCTAGGTGCCAAAACTATTACAATCATGACCTATGATAATGAGGAGCGAGAGTCAACAAGCACTATAGTAGTTCCAATGGAAGTAGGGCCAACTTGTCATGATACAACGTTCCATGTCCTTGACTTGGATCTACCATACAACATGCTCTTAGGACACCCATGGATCCATGCCATGCAGGCCATTCCTTCAAATTTCCATCAATGTATCAAGATGTGCCATAAAGGACAAATAATCACCATTCAGGGTGATCTAGAACCATTTACACATTGCAGAGCCTTGCAAATTTTTCTCGTGTAGCTTATGAATGCCCTTCTGTAGAAATTGTTGTTCCTTTGCAAATAGAGGCTATCAAGGAATGTGTGGATCCAAATTCACTCACTCCTTGTAATCAAGACTTTCCTTCGTTGGTCAACCCTTTCACATCATGGGAGGCAACGTTGGAAAATATGGCCCAGGTAAGCCATTCACTCTTGAACAAGCATTATTAATATCAAATCTATCTGTGTCACCTAAGACATGTGGTAAACCTTATTTTTAGTTCAAAAGACTCAGAACAATTCCCTAAACCATTGGAGAAGTTCATTCCTAGTGGTTTCTTATCCGAGGAAAATATGTTAGGGGATCCTACTAACAGAGTGTCGAAGGTACCATGGCTTCATGCCATCAGGCACCCCAATATGTCAAAGGCCACCACATGATGTTTTCATGGGTTACAATGGGCTTGGATGTGGTATCAATGTGCAAGGCTGATTAGAACCCATTCCTATCCCTCGCTTCAAATAAAATAAACATGGTCTTGGAATAAGACCTCATGAAATGATCCACCCTTTGAGATTGACACCACCTCTTCTGAATGCAGAGTGACTCATCTCATTCTAATAGTGATGTATTCCCAATGTAGCCTCTACGAGGATCTTGCTTCCACTAACCTATTCCCTGATTTAGTTGTCCTTACCTTGTTCGGATCTGATCCTCAAACCAATTACCAAGTAGCCCTTGTATATCCCAAACTTATAGATTGGGATCAACAATTTCACATGCCAATCAAATTCTTTGAGAATGATGAGGCATTAATAGAATTCATGGGACTCGGGATTCTATTCCAGCTGGGGATCACAAGAAAGGCTTCACAATTCAACTAGACACATGTGCATACTTTGGAGAAGAGGTAGAGATGTGTGGATGCTTGAATAGGAAATTCATAAACAAAGTAAGAACACTTCAAAGAATCCTTGTGGGAAAGATAAACGCAAGTCTCATAGTGATAAAATCTTGAAGCACTCATAGATAAATAAAATGAAGAACCTATGGATGAAATGGTGTATCCATTCAAAGATGATGAGGAGCTACCTAAGGAAGTTGATCTTACTCTTCCCCCTAATCCTACGTGGATGGAAGATGCTTCTAAGATGCTTGAAGAAACAATCAGTGTCAACATTGGCTCAGAGGACCAACCTAGGATGATAAAATTGGGAGCTTCACTCTCATCTCAAGAACAAAAGGTTTTTGTAGAGCTATTAAGAGAATACATGGATATATTTGTGGACATATGCAGATATGCCTAGGTTAGACCTAGACTTAGTCATGCACAACCTCATTGTGCACCCAGATGCCAAACCCATCAAGCAGAAGTTGAGAAAGATGCACCCTACAATTGCACTCCTTGTTAAAGAAGAACTGAGAAATTATTAGTTGTTGATTTCATTAAGCCCATCAACTATTCAGAGTGGATATCTAATATAGTCCCTATTTAGAAGAAACTTGTTGGCATAAGAATCTACACCATTTCCATGATATCAATAAATCATGTCCCAAGGATGATTTCCCCTTGCCTAACATTGATATGATCATTGATTCCACTGTTGGTTATGAAATGTTGTCCTTAATGGATGGATTTTTAGGTTATAACCAGATTCAAATTGTAGAAGAAGACCAACATAAAACAACTTTCATCACCCCTTGGGGAACATTTTGCTACAAATTCATGCCTTTTAGACTCAAGAATGTCGGGGCCACCTATCAACGTGCAATGACTATCATCTTCCATGACATGATGAATGACATCATGGAATTACATTGATGATATTCTAGCAAAGTCCAAAAGTAGAGGAGAGCACCTGAAGTGTTGAGAGATGTATTTTCCAGCATCTCTGGGATTACAAAGTACATTTGAATCCTAAGAAGTGTGTCTTTGGTGTTTTATCAAGAAAACTCCTAGGTTTCATCATCTCACAGAGAGGGATAGAAGTGGACCCTACAAAGGTTACGGCTATCACAAAAATGCCCCACCTACCACTCTCAAATAAACTGAGGAGTTTACAAGGAAAAATTTAGGAAATTCATCACTTTATTTCACAACTTGTGGATAAATGCCACCCATTTACACATCTCCTCAAGAAGGATGTTGCATTCAACTAGGGACCAGATTGTCAAAAGGAATTTACACTACTTAAACAATACCTTGTCAACCCACCTATACTCATGCCACCTACCCCAGGCAAACCTCTCCTCTTGTACATCTATGCTACCTAATTTTTATTGGTGCACTACTTTCCCAATATGATCTAGACCATAAAGAAAGGGTGGTTTATTACCTCATTCACACTTTGATTGCCTACGAGTTAAATTACCCACATATTGAAAAGGCCTGCTTAGTAGTCATCTTCACCTTTTAGAAACTTTTCCACTATCTCCTTAACAATAAAACCAAACTAATATCCAAAGTTGACCCTCTCAAGTACCTTTTATCCAAACCCACCCTTATGGGACAAATGAATGGCTAATTGGATCATTCTCCTAAGTGAATTTGATATTGAGTTTGTGAATTAGAAATCCTTGAAGGGACAGGTGTTGGCCATCAATTGGTAGAAGCTCCTCTACTAGGAATGGAACCTTTGTGTCTAGATCTACCCGATGCATCCATGATGTATATTGAAGAGTCTATGTAGAATGGAAAGTTCATTTTGATGGATCATTCACCTTCCACGGGTTAGGGAGAAGGGGAGTAGTTCTCATCACTCCCACATGTGAGGTTATCCCAAGAGCATTCCATTTGGGATTCCCTTGCACTAATAACATTACAAAGTATGAGGCACTCATTGCTGGCCTCAAGTTGGCTATCACTTGGAATATCAGATAGCTACGAGTCATTGGGGACTCCCAACTCATTATTAAGCAAGTTAATGATGAGTATAAGGTTAAAGATGAGAAACTTGTTCCATACAAAAATTGGTTGAAACCTTGAAAGAATATTTTACATAGATTGTCTTTGAGAAAAACCAAGGTCACATAATAGATCAGTAGATGTTATGGCTACAATTGGATCTCTCTTACACATTCCACCTCAGGAAGAAAAATTCCTTTCTTTGTAGAGAATTTACAAATACCCGCATATGACATGCCAGAATCTTGTTTGGCATGTGAAATTGTTGGTCCATCCTCCCCTTGGTATGACCCTATATTTAGATACCTACAAGATGGCACATTTCCCCAGACATTACCCATTTTGAGAAAAAAATCCCTTATCCACCGTATAGCCCGTTATACCCTCCTAGGAGGCACCCTTTATCATCATGGCTACGATGATGGGAATTTTCTTCATTGTTTGGATGTTACTGATTCAATCCATGCTATTAAGGAAGTACACGGTGGTATTTGTGGAGCGCACACTAGTGGTATGGTCTTGGATAAGAAGATCTTAAGGGTAGGTTATTATTGGCCCACCATGGAAGCAGACTGTTGTAATTTTGTAAAGAAATGTGAGCTATGCCAAAAATATGGCAACTTGATACATGCGCTAACACAAGATTTGCAGCCCATTGCAACACCTTGGCCATTTTCTAAATGGGGCCTAGATCTCATAGGGAAGCTCCATCCTTCTTCTTCAGATGGCCACACCCACATTATCACCACCACCGAGTATTTTACTAAATGGGTAGAGGTTGTGCCTCTTACTTACGTCATCATGGTGCAAAATTTCCAAATTCATCATGAATCATCTCATTTGTCATTATGGTATCCCTTCCGCCATTATCACTAATAATGGTAAATCCTTCAAAAACAAAATGGTTAAAACATTGTGTCAATGTTTCCATATTCAACTCAAGTGGTCTACCCCTATTACCCCCAAGGTAATGGACAAGCCGAGGCCACCAATAAAACCCTTGTACAATCATGGAGAAAATGGTAAGTAAGATTGGCCATAATTGGCACTTATAAGATACATCCCACCCTTTAGGCCTATCGAACCTCCATCCACACTCCTACTAGTGTGACCCCATATTCACTAGTCTATGGCACTAAGCCATCATACCCTTGAAGTGGAGCTTCCCTCCCTGAGAATATCTCTCCGGGACTATCTTGATAAAGATGAAGACTATAGAGTTGCTCGCCTGCAGATGGAATTGTTAGATGAAAAGTGTATCAGAGTGCTTAATCACCTAAAGTCTATCAAAAAAGTATCTAGAGGATATAAAAATGGATCATTCATCATGAATTTGATATAGGTGATCTAGTTCTGAAATAAAATCAGAGAATACCATCAAAGATAGAGAAAAGAAAGGTAAGTTTGAAGCCAACTGGCTAGGGCCCTATGTGGTGGTTGCTAAGTATGGATCAGGAGCTTATAAACTTTCATACTCAGATGGTGAAGAGCTTCTGGCAAAACCTATGAATGCCATGCATCTCAAGTGGTTCTATGCTTAAGCATGACAGAATATCATATAAGAACTAAAAATTAGAAAAACAAAGAAAAAAAAGCAAAACATGAAAAAATTTGAGAAAAATAGTAAAAAAAAAATAGGTCATCACATGTGAAAACCACACAATTGTGGCGCGTGGGCGTAGGTCTTTGGGTGAAAACTAGTTTTCGACACTCAAGGAGGATTCACCAATCACAAGTTACTCTTGCATCAGGATGGGTAACCCTCACCACTTTCTAGGATAACTTCCTTTGCTAGGTCTAGGAACCCTACCAATCCATCTTCACCAAGTCATGATCTAGCTTATTTACTCTTATATCTACATGAAGGATGTGCCTTTGTATATTCCCATCTAATGTTGGGGGCACCTTCACATTCCACTTCTCTACATATATGCACATGGCATTCTTCCCTTTGTATATTCCCACATCATGCTTGGGGGCATCCACGCTTCTTTGTCCTTGTACATTGCTTTCGAACATGACCTTAGAAAATACAAAAACATTCAAGAAAAGATACACAAAAATCTAAACATTCAAAAAATCCCCCTAGAATGAAATCTACACCAACTTCCCAACATTATCTTAGGGAACCTCAAAAACAATGTGAACCATAGCCTTGAAAACTTATCTTTTAGATAACCCAAAAACATTAGAAAATATATCAATGTTGTCCACAAAAACAAGGTAGTGATTAAATTACTTTTAGTTATTGGTTTGTATAGTTTTGATTGTGCTTATCTTGTCATTTTGTCTAATTTTAAGAAAGTGATTCATTTTCTTACCATAGATTGAATCTTGTTTAGTTTAATTGTGTGTTGCATTGAATTCATTTTCTTGCACAATATTGGTATGTTTACATCATCTATTGTATGCATCTATTAGGATTCATTTTACTTACTTAGATTGAATGTCAATTTAATCTATTAATTAAAATGTTTATGATCCATTTTTTTTGCATTTGGTTGTGTTGTTTTGTATATTTTTTTTAGTTTTGTTAACTTTTTGCTTGTGTGTTTATTGCACATCCATTTGTTATCACATCTATCATCTATCATCCATCACATCTATCATCTATCATCCATCACATATATCATCATCACATACATCATATATACAAAAATGCTAAGTTTTACATCATGCATGTATACTAAGCTAATCATCACATATCATATCATCAATGGGGGCAAGAGGGGTTGCACATGATCAAAAATCTATCCCCCCACACAATATCATCTAAGTATCATCCCAAGTGCTAGAATAGAAATCAAACATCCCATAATAAAAAAACATATGATATTATCTACAGATATATCATCAGTATGAAACATGAGAAACTAGCATCTCTAATCTAAAATCTAGCACATATGTGAGAAAAGAGAAAATCATACATCATGATACACTCATACATCTGCAGAACATAAACCATCACCATAAGAGCATATCAAAGCATGACACAACAATAAACCATCAAATGTCCATATAATACATGTATAAATGTTTGTCTCAAAATCAAGTATACATCATCGATACAATATGCCATCTAAAGGGCATGGATCAAAAATCAGCCTTCATCAAGAGGCATCAAAATAATGGTACATCAATCTATACATCGATCAAAAATCAGCCTTCATAAGAGGCATGTATACATACATACATACATATTGTAAAAAAGAAAAATCAACCACAACTCTCGCCCTCTCCGGGGCTACCTGGTCTATGTCTGGGGGATGAAATGGGTGGTTGATGATGGGCTTCCCTAAGTGCCACCTACTGTCCAGTCTAGCTACCGCATTGATCTGATCTGATCCGATCGACCCGACCATCGTGATCTGGAGCCTGTCCCACTCACATCTACCTGATCAAAAGGAGTCACCCGCTGCTTCTGCTACGGAATTGCTCTATAATAGGTGGTCTTGTAATACAAGGCCTCACCGCTAGCCCTCATAACATCTTGATCATCTCGTCACCAAAAGTAGTGGCTTCCTGAATGGAAACATCATCTCTCTCTCCTACCAAATCAGCCTCTATCAACATGGGCTTTCTCTGTGTAACAGGGCCTCTCGATCTCTATCCACGGTGATAGTCTCGCACTGGGCTCGGGCTGGTCCCTCTGAATGGTAAAACCTTGTGCCTGTGCCTAGGCCTGATCCCTCTGTGTAGTGACCATCTACACCTAAGTCTATGACTGGTGTAAAAGACTCAATATCTTGAGCCCCCCACTTACTAACTAACTGATCTATGTGCTGCTTGCAGGCTACACCATCCCCACCCCAGAATGGCCTATGCTCTGGCTTTGATCTCTCTTAGTTGTCAAGACATATACCTAGGCATTGCTAGCTTGATCTCACTCTCTCTATCAAGGCCTGTACTCTGTGCCCTGCCTCATCTCTCTCCCATGCCATACATGTAACTATTATCATGCACTGTAACTTGTTGCTTTGAAGTGTAACCAACTTCCCATCATCACCACCACCCCTGGAGCATGAGGTGGTGGACCTTGCTATGGAAATACCTATTGTAATGGGGCATATATCCCCACTGGAATGCCTACTAGAGGAAACTCTATATCTGAGCCCTAGGTGCCTATCTCTTCTAGTCTTGGGGCCCTATCTCTATGGTTTTTATAGTGGAGGACCCTATCCCCCCCCCCAACATGATGTTGGCCATCAAAATCATCATCATCATCATCATCATCATCATCATCACCACCACCTCCACCCTCATCACCACTGGGAGGCCCCACTGGGGTGCCCTCACTCCTACATCATAAGCCACTTTGGGAATAGTCAAGCATGCATGGAATCACTCCATGGTACCATGGGGCATACTCTGGAGTATAGCCAGGATCTCTAATCTATCTCTGGGGGTACCCACATAGCTAGGTACCACATGTAAGAAGTTGGTCAAGGCCTTTTCCCTAGTAATCTTGTGGCCCCATATCAAAGTACTCTCTAGCCCTATGAGCATACCACATATCTAGCCTAGGTACATCTTGGGTAATGCCAAACTACCTCTAGCACCGATCTACCTGTATATATCTCCCGCATATAGTTGCGGTTTCCCAACATGAAATGCTCAACTATCATAGTGCTTGAGCTCTAGGCCATCCTAAGGCCACTAAAAATGTCTGTAGGGCCTCCATACTATGGTGGCCTATTGTAAATCATCTAGCTCACAATGGTAGTGGTAGGCATCTCCCATGTGTGGCCACACATCATCCCCAATCGAACCCAACCCATAGAAGAAGGCTCCTCTGGAGCTCGAGCTCTCAAAACACCTATGGGGTGACCAATAGCAATATGGTCCCATGCCCAAATCTATAATAATTTAGGGCGGTCCTACCATCTTCTGATGGTAGTATGTGATCAAATGAAGGTCCCAATATAAGTGTGCTAGTATGCACTAACCCCAACAATATGTCTCCCATCAATCAATCTGCGTATCACTCCAATGAGGCCAAGTGAAAATGAAGCACCGGTTTTGTCAAGGGAGTAAAAACTCCATTAAAAAATCCATCAAATAGACTACAACCCGATCAAGCTCGGGATCCTCTATACACCATGACAATCTAACTTGTCATCCCATGACACGTATATCATCAGATGACCAATAACTCGATAATATACATCTAATCAATGTCGGGATGGTGATGGGTATACTGGATCAGCTCACCCTAGATGGGGACCCGCATGATGCGCCATATGTCCTCCAAAGTGATCATGATCTCACCATTGGTCATGGGAGCCAAAAAAACATTGACTCTCGCTATGCCATCACTTAGCTAGGGTAAGGAGGCCATGATCCAAGGTAATCTGTGGCATGTCGGCCACGTAAGCTAATCTGTGATGTATAGGAGAATATCTAATATCCTCCTATCATCCTCATCAAACTATGCCTCTATCACTGCTAGCCGGCCATACCTCTCACGGGTATGAAGGATGGGTAATATATGTAACAAAAAAACACACACATTAGGGTTACATTTCTATCTACTTCTATCTAGTTTTCTAAAAATTTTCTTTCATTCCATCTAACATGCTAATTTTTCATCACCTTCTTCTACAAACCATCTAGTCTATTTTTCATCTATACTTAGCTATTTGGTTGCAGGGATGAATTGTCCCTTTTCCATGTCGTGTGTTCCTCTACTTTGATGCTGCACCCTGTCTCGGCATGTACATGCCCACATATATACACCTCTATGCTTTGACACATACACGTCTTGTTTGATGCATACACTTCCCCCATTTCTACCTATTTTCCTATTCTACCCAGGATGCATGCACCCCAACTCACGCATACCTACCCTTCGATGCGCGTGCATGCGCATGTCCATGTTTTTCCCCCCAGATGTGTACCCCTCCCTTCAATGGATACGTGTACATGCATACCTATTTTTTTACATGTACACATATGTGTACCCATTAGTTTGATGTATGCGTATGTGCACATCCATCGAATGACACATGCATGCACACGCGCATACGTCAAAAAATGCCTAATCTAGCCTAAAAAGACCTAAAAATGACATTAAATGCATAATTGACAAAGAGGGATAGGAACTCACGTAGGGTCCATCCACTGGTCCCGAAGGTACTCTCGGATGTGATCTTCTCATCTCCTCCTTCTTGGTAGCCTCACCATCTCACTCCAGGGCTCTCGCTCTCACTCATGGTGAAAATTTGCACAAGAGCTCTACTACAAATGAACTAGTCGTGATTGTTTTACCCCCTGGTGGGTATATTAAGCTTCCCGATGCCCTTGGGCATGTTTTCTCCATCGTGATCACTCTAATACTTCTTTTACTCACCAAAATGATTATTTTTATATTTAAAATAATTATTTTTACTAATTTTTACACGTTGGAGCACTCAGTGCCACCCTGTGGTCACTTCTTCACCCTAGAATGATTTATGAATATTCCATAGCACCATTTCCTATCATTTTTCTTCTATTTTCCTCTCTTTTACCTATCACGATGATTATTTTTATTAAATAATTATTTTTGGCTTGTAATTCTTCTCGTCGGGGCATTTTATTGCTATCTGACGCCCTTGCCTTCACCTTAAGGCCTTTGCATGCATTTTAGGAGATATTTGATCTCTTATACAATTCTTTTGACCGATAAAAAATTAAAAATTATAAAATCATCCAAAAAACCAAAAAATCAAAAAAATAAAACTTTGAAAATGGACTAAAATTGGTAAAAAGCTCATTTGTAAACTGAAATTGTGTCTCTCACATGACACTCATCTCGTATCTTGCTGACATTTTCACATGTTTTGAAACAATGACTCAGGATCACCTAACTCTTCAATCATTTACAAAAGCTATGTTTCTTACTTCATTTGTACTCTAGGGCACTATCAGTTGCCTAGTATTATTTTTTCATGCACATTGCTTTTCCATTGGACCCAAGTGTCCTCCATCCTTTCCCTTGCATATAAAAATTTCTTGGGGCATCATTTTAAACCCTTTTCATTTATCAAAACATTTGGGATTACATCTCGATAACAAAATATTTGTGCAACCATCTTAAGCGTTGTTGGTTTAAGTGTGTGTGATTGTACTTATTTCCTGTTAGTGAGTTTGTTTACTTCTCGTATTGCATTACATGTTTGTGTGTTGCATGGAGTTGTTGTTTTAGCAATGGAAGGTTTTTTGTATCTTGGATTTTCATGTCATTTTACTTCCATCATATGCTTACATTTTAATAAGGACCAATGATGAGGATTCTAAGAAAAATGATGATTAAAATTGTTATGTAAGCATTGGTTTGTGGATAGCTCAATATCCCTTTTTCTTGTTGTTTTCTCATCTTCTCTTCACACTTTTCTTTCTTTTGTTCTCTTTTTGATCATCGATCGAGTTCTTCCATCACCCCATCGAACACTTGAGGGGGCATCCCTTTAGCTAACTAATTTTTCTTCTACCCCTTCAAAAAATTTTCTACTCATTTATGCTTGTCTACTTTCTTTGGAGTGATGTAGCTTACATCACCCCAAAGAGGGAAAATGTAGACACATGTAGTTTGATCAAAGCACTATTATTCTTAATATTTTACTAACTATTCTCCTCTCACAAATTGATGACATACATCAGTTAGACCTATCTAACTCCCCTTTTACGACACTCTTTTGGTCATATTCCTCTTGTAAACCAACTAATGGGGTTAATATAATCCTTTATTGGCTAAACCATCTTCTCATCCTCTTCTATACCACTTTTACTAACTTCCTAGTCTATCAATCCATTTCATTGGATTGATTAGACCTCTCAAAACTCTCTCAAAACCCTAATTCCTCTCTAAACATGATTAACTAGCCTAACCTAGTTTAACTAGTCCTAACCATGATTAACCTCTTCTAAACCTAGTCAAATCTTACTTTGACTCCTAATCAAATTTTTGGCTTATCCTTTTAGTCCCACATGCACCAAAGTTCCCCACTTTCCCAAATGGAAAACTATAAATAGCCCACTACCCCTAGACCATTTCTAAGAACTCTCCTTCTTCCTAACATAAACTATAGCATTTTTCTTAGGTTTAGAGCTTATTTCATTTCTTTTATTGAGCTATTGCTTTTTCATTGCACTACACACCAAAGCATTGAGTAAATGGGAAGAACCATTGGCCTTGAAGCCATTAATGGTGAGCTCCATTCTCATAATCACAAATTGATTGCTTAGAATCCTTACTAGGTTCATTTTAAAAGCTTTCAAGAATAGAGGATTACTAAATATGTTAGGTTTCTTGTTTCTTTCAAGTTTAATGCATGCAAAGTGATGAATCCTTGTTTATTTCTTATTTGATGGTCCATTGACTAGTTTTTAAAAGCCTTTGGGGTTTCTTTAGAGATTCTTACCCCATGTCCATGGCTTTTGCAACTTTTCATTGAACACGAGCTAAACGAGAATACCCAAATCTTCATATATAACGAGCTCAAAAGAAAAATAATAGATATTCACACCTAAACACGAATAACCATGAATGGAAAAATTAGAGCTCATTTATAAAGCTTGGAAAAAAAAGATATGGACTAAAAACTCATGGCTTACCTTAAGAACTCAAGGTAAAATTTAGAACATAAATATCCAATCGAACGCTCACGGTTCGAGGTTTGAAACAGAGCATGAATTATTTAATGGTGACCTCTATTTTCCATTCACAAAGCAAAAATGCAGAATCTTGTGACCAGGACTAAACATAGCTCATAATTTCATTGATGATCACCAAATAGAAATTTCTGTAGGGATTTTCTAGCTCAAAGTGAGCTCACAAAATGAAATGAAAAGCTTAGGTTTTCGAGTGTTTTACTCACCAAATAAACCAGAGTAACCTAACTCACTTAGTGAGTTTAGAATCAAAAGTGGAGATGTAAAAGTAGAAGATCAAATGATACAAAAAGAAAACCACACTACCAATAAAATTCAAAGTATCGATGACCGATATTAACTAAGTACTGAGATTAATGGATGTAATTATGTAATTAAGTTCAATGCAATCCATGTCACCATGGTAGAACATCGATGGTGAAGACCAAATGAGTACAGATTGATGACCACAATCAATTTGGCCATTTCAATGCAAACTTAGAGTTAATATCAACTCTACTAGGGTTAGTCACAATATACTAACAATCAAAAGAAAGGTTGAGTCATCATGGGAGGGTGCCAAACCCAATGAATTAATATTATTTTCTTTGACCTTCTAAGTTTTAAAACCATGATATTACAAAATTTTCAAATACTGACAATATTGTAATATATGTGATCAAATAAAAAAGGTAACTAAATTCTTTCAACTTAATTATTGCCATGACCTTAGTTAAGGTTTGTTCTTATAGGTGCAATGTTGAAATCAAAAAGAGAACCATGATAATAAATGTGTAAAGATTGAAATGAGGGGCCAATGATGGGCCAACTGAAACAAGTTGGCAATAATTACCTTTAACAAATAAAAATATACTTTAATCTTGTTAAAGAAACCTCATATAAAGGAAAGGAGTATTATTTCTGCATGTGTAAAAATGGCCCCACAAACTGTAAAAGACAAAGGTTGAGCATGTGCACATGGACATAATGGTCCCCACATGAGTAGTTCAATATTTTTATAAGTATGAAGATAAATGCATTGTTTTTGCTTCCACAGGTGGAATTATTGCATGTTATCACAAAAGGACATAACAAAGAAGAAGACAAGATTTCCTTTACAATGTGGATGAATATTCAGGTGTCACATCATATAATTAAGTATGATTATTTAATCATGTCCTTCAAAGACAAAGCAAATAGTTGCATTCACATTGGATAAGGATTGCATATCAAGCAAGTGGCTAATATCATCCAAAAATATTCACACAAGTTTATTAATTATATTAAAAATAGATCAGTCAATTACACTTTGACTAAGTGTATTTTTAGAATTAGGGCTATTTTTCCTTATTATAATAGCATGTCTATTTTAATTCCTTTATTTATTCATGATAAAGGGGTAAAATTAGCATGCATGGGCGAAATACAAAATTCAGACCATTTCTACGAGGGGTTGGGTGAAGTATTTTTGCTATATATTGTGTGCACTAGCAAGGCACAAGCAAGACTTTTTGGACACATGAGTGTTGAAGCATATTTTTGCTAGTTTTTCCCTTGAATAAGAACCAATTATTGCCTTTCCAATTATTTGTAGTGGTGTGTATCTTTCCATTAATTCTTTTGAATGTTAATTCCCTGATTAATTATCTTACCTTGCTATAAATTTGGTGCTTTCTATATAGTCTTAGTGTGTATGTTAGCTATTGTGTTGTTGTGAGTTATTCCCTCAACACATAAGTGTTTTCCTTATGATCAAACCAAAAACCCATTGGTTTGTGCATCTACAATTTGATCTAAATTTTATTGTGCATAGAAGCATTCAAATCCCTCAATTAGTTTGGTGTATCACCCCATTTCAATTCAGTTACATGGTAGTGTTTTTATCCTCAAAACCTAAAAAATTAGTTTAGGATACATCAATAAGGAACCGAACTTGATACAGGAGACTCACCTCAACAATAGGTATACCCACAAACCTGAGGTGTTTCCATTGTATCTATGAAAGTGAGAGATAGATAAATCTTATAACCATTAATGTCATCTTTCAACAATGGTGCACTTATGAGAAATAGCAATTTTTGGCACGCTTGGTGGGATGAGGACCAGAACTACTATTGATGAATTCAGACAATTGAAGATTCAGAGAAGAATTCATCTGGTGACTTTGTTAATTTGATTTCAGATTAGTACAACACTTTTCAACATCATCAAATTTTCAGCTACAATTTTTCGGTATTTTTCAAGAAAATTTGATCTATTATTCTTTTGTTTTTAGCTTATTTTCATGACCAACAAACCTATTTTTCCATTTTCACATATTTTATGAGGTCATGCAATCATGAAATCAATTCCTCAGTGGAATTATTCTATCCAAGACCTTTATCCGACATATTCACAGTCTTATCATCCATAGCCCCGAGTCATACGAACTATGATCCCTATCAAAATGAATACCCTTATGACCTGAACCTTGGGAATCAATATGACTATCAATATGATGATTTTTATGCTACTCAAAACAAAGCTTATGAATATGGTTATGCTAATTGTGAATGACGGAATGATCTTAAGATTCAGTTACATGAATTGGAGCAACAAATTTTAGCTACCAAGGAACTATATGAGAAATCATAAGCAATGAAGAATGATAGGCATCAGGTTAAGGAACCCTATCAATGGGATGTTCCCACTTACCTTCCCTATCAAAATCCAATGCCCATAGACCCTCCTTACCAGCCAATGCAACCTATTCCTCAGTTTCCAAATTATAAGGCTACTACAATTCCTTCTTTTTCTATTCCAAAACCTAGTACTAAATCCAAATTTATGTGTACCAAACTTTTGAATTCAGATGATCTCCTAAATATAAACCTTGTACCCCAATCTCTTGTTCAAGAATTACTAGTTCAAGTTGAAATCTAGCCCACTCCTTCTCCTCCATCAATATTACCAATTCATGAAGGAGGAAATCAAAAAAATATCCAGGAGGGGCAGCCAATTGAAGAAAACAACAAGCTAGATTATTTTTAGAACATGTAGCAATAAGATTCTAGGTTTCAGTTTGATTATATTCCAGAGTTGGAGAAAGAACCCATGTAAGAGGTACAATCTAATCTTGTAGTAGATCAAAAGTAATTGGAATATGATCAGCAATTTGTATATTCTGAGTGTAGTGTGCATGAAGGCATCATACTCACATAACTTACGTCTTATCAAAAGAGGGTAAATCAGTTTCAAATAAAAGGGAGGATGAGATCCAAATGAAGTGTGCTATATATTTATAGCTTGAAGAGGCTGATTTCTTGATAGATTTGGAAGATTGCATTGGAAGAGAAACCTATAGAACTCATTGATGTTGCAGTTTCATCATTCTTCTTCCATTATACAGAGCCTCTTGTTGCTAAGGTCTCTTCTGCACTTGGAAAAGAGCAAGAAGTTCCATTGGATACAAATCCTTTCTTTCCCCTCTTGGAAGAATCATTTTTGGAGGAGAATATGTTAGAACAATAGTTTGAAAGAGTTGAAATGTGTTTAGATCAGCTTCATCATTTCCTGAAATACAATAAAGAACAACAATTTCAAATGGCTGCCTATGAAGAAGAAGGAGATGACCTTGAGTTTTCAGACTACACGAGAAATCTGGATAGTGCCTATGAGGAAGAAGGAGATGATCTTGAGTTTTCATATTTTATGAAGGATCTGAATACTAGAGAAGAGATTGAAAATACTTTGGTCAAAAATCAATCCTGATAGTTGTGGTACAATAACTTGTTGAAGATGAAACAAGTTCAAATTAGTTTAAAGAGGTAAAACAACCCTTAAATCAACTTCACAATGTCATGGTTCGTGAGTTACAACAACTTGAAGAGGTTGAATACTTTTCATATCAATTTCATAATGTTAAAGAGATTAAACAACTTATGGAGGTTGAACAAACTTCAAAATAGATTTAGAAAGAGCCCATGATTGAAAAGAATGCTCATGTTCCGAGAGAAAAGAAACAAGTTTTAGATTCTCAAGAATTAAAGCCCCAAATCATTCCAGAACATGTTGCAAATGAGATAGAAGTGTTCCTTGGTTATTGGATTAATTGTGTGAACAAACTAAAGGTACATGTCTTCTCTCCAACTTCTTCATGTTATTTTTTTCTAAGCTGAATTCATGTCCTTGATTTTTTAGAAAAGGAAACTACTTTCGCTTCCTATTTCAAGATTTTTTTAGTCTTAATTTTGTGTTGGTTAGAGTAGGGTAGATTAGTATTTCCCTTTCAATAAGTTTAGTTCATGCACATTTCATCTTTTAATTTCATTAAGTACATTCATGAGCATGATTGGATTACTGATCTTTTCCCAACTTTAGTTTATTATTCGAAAAAGTTAATTTTTTAGAAAAGGGCAGATTTTGTTATATGATTTTGACTCCATGCCTAATGGAAGGGATCAAGGAACTAGTCTTGAAGCTTGCAGAAACTTTCCTCATAGGATCATAGGAATTATTTACATTTCTTGCACTCGTGTAAAAAGGCAACTCAAAAAATTGTTTCAAATGGAAGGCATTGATGAGATGGACCTAACTAGGGGGAATTCATATAGTTTTCATTGTGTTTTCAGTTACAGTAATTGATTAACAACATACAATGTATAGCTATGTGTTTTTTTACCGAATATAACACCTCACATATGTTTTTCCATTCCATGTTCGTCTTCGAAAAAAAAAAAACCCTGAAGGACCAATGCATTTCCTTGATGAAGGTGGGAACCACAGGATATGTGGGATTTTACATCCCATAGAAACAAACAAAGTTTTTGATTATAGGTTACAGATGTTCATTAGTAAGTTACAGGTATTTTCAATTTTATCATTTCCTATGATTAAGTGTTATTAAGTATGTTATTGAGTTGTTTAATTCATTGTACAATCATTACATATCATAATAGCTAAAAGTAAAAGGAAGTACACAACTCAATTACATAAATAATATCATTTATTCATGAGGAAATTAAATGTTTCCCACACAAGTCATGGGATGTAACTTATAACTATTGAAATAAGAGATACATGTGCATAAAGCTAAAAGCAAAGGAATGTAGAAGGAACCCATCATTGCCTTGGGGTTTCCTCTTGGTCTTTATTGTTCCAGCTTCAGCTCCTTTATCTTCATCTTCTTTGCATCATTCCACTGCAACATTGTACCTGAAAGAGTAACAAGAAAACTGTCAATTTTGAGCTCAAGGTTAAATCTACATGCCTGTGCTACTAGCTTCAGGAAAATAAATCTCCTAAAATCAAGAGGCATAAGATACATCAAGTTGATACAGAAATGAGAAAGTATTATCTTCCGAAGCATATATGATTCGAGAATCATGTGCGATAAAAAGAAGAAAAATAAATCACTATGGAATATAAGAGAGGTTGAAAGCCTATTATCTTTCTAACTATTTTCTTAAAGTGTGCAGGAACAAGTACAGTTCACAATATGCAAGTATAATTTTGTTAACAATTTGTAAGTATAGTTTTAAAGGGACAAAACAAATTTGTAAGAGTATCAAAGATCTTTTCCATCAATAGTCATAACAAGAAGCTCAAAGTTCCAACCTTAAAAGAAGATTGTATTGAAAAGGGTAAAGAATTCAATGAAGAGTACTTATACTTATGAAGTACACTACACTCATCTATATAGTTCAAAAAGATGACTGCAATCTCATACTATCTTGAAGCATGTTCTCAAGGGATATTTAATAGCACTTAAAATCTTTCAAATAGGTAATTCAAGATTTAAAGGAGGCATATACACAAAGGAAACTTTACAGATATAGCTCATCAAATTGCAAGTATTGTAAGCTACATTTTTCAACTATGAGTACAATTTCATGAAGTAAGTCAAAGCATAAGCACGAGATCATTTCTTAGCCATATTAAATCGAAAAGGTTGCATCCATTGGTATATAGAACTTCAAAAGCAAATGAATGATCCATTTATAGCCAACAACAGGGGACCTTGCAATTTAAGTTTTCATTGTGCTCATAAAATAAGTACATTTTCTTATCAAATCATAAGAAAATGACTACTAAGTGAAGGCAAGTTCCCAGTTATCAAATATATAGAAAACATCTATGCAAAGATGGAACCAAGACACATTTTTTAACTTACACTCTCAAAATCAGTAAGTACATGACTTTGTTGAAGCTACAAGAGTTAAATCAAATTTGCAAGAAATCTTAATCAAACAAAAAGGAAAATTTTTTAACATAATTATCTACATGCTCATAAGAGAACAAGACAACTCACCAATATAGAGCATCAAGGATTAATGAGAAAATATGATGAATAATTAGAAAATTATACTCAAGATGAGCTTACACCAGTACACTCTTTAAGTTGCTTTCTAGAGCATGAGAAATTAAATGTGGATGGAGTAGTATATGAAATTGGTATGTAAACATAGATTCTATCATTCAAAGCATTAAAATTAGGTTTTGGTCATCAAATAAATGCAATGTGCATAAATTTCAAGCCCCAACTATACATAAAACTTTCACAAAGATCATCATCAAAGATAAAAATTTTACAGGGTAAAAAATAGTGACTATGACATATTCAATAAGAAATCAGAAATATCATCTCGTGGGAGCACCAGAAGTTCTCAAATGAACATGCATTGAAAGTGAAGTCACAAAATTTTCAGTCTAAAGGAAATTTCCAACTGTTATTAAATTGATACTTCTTAAAGAACTCCATAGTGATGCGAGGGTCCAATAAAATAGGAAATTGATCATGTGTTTCAGATTGTATGAAACAAAATACAAAGAAAAATCAGTAGAATTGAAGGAGATAGATTGCAATTCTTAAATTTTCATCAAAGATTTTATTTGATCGACTCAAAAGATAATTTCTATTTGCATTAATTATAGTACGGAGATAACATTGCACGCTTATTTGAACATGCTAATTATAGGAAGTAAAGGCCATCACCCACCTATTGGTTGGATTTTTTTAGGCCAAGATATGAGGTTCAACCACGGTATATGGGATTAAATCCCTCCTCAAAGACAGTGAGGGCATCAATGCTTTTATTACTAATCTAAAACATAGTAGAGATAATATGTACAATATTCACACTATTCTAACCATTGGGGTTGGGATACAATCCCAAAATCCATATCAACATGAGATGGAGATGTTACAACTTTAGAAATGGAATGGATTAGAAAGGAAACTATTATAGACAAAACAGAGTGGAAAGGGAATGAGAGGAACGTATTTTCTTTCAAGAAAACATAGATCAAGAAATACTTATACGAGTTTTAGATAATGAGTGTAATATTTGAAACGATTAAAATAATCAAGAACACTAAACAAAGAATATCTTAAGATCTTGGATGTAAGAACAATCTCTCAAGATAGATGAATCCCACAACACAAATTTTGCAAAATAACACTTGTTTCTATTCCTCAATGATTAAAAAGAAAATACAAAGTTTTTCTTCTTCTTCACAATAGCTCTTAATATTCTAAAAATCATCTCCTCTTTGAATGCACAAGCATCCCTTATTTATAATAGAAAGAGTAGAGAGAAAATAGGATAAATCCTAGAAAATAGTCATTTTAACAAGAATCCTATGTTAATTGAATATCACGCAGGAGAACAAGTCAAAATTTTCTTCCTATGTGACAAAACAAAAATGAAAAAGACATGTCATTCTCTAGATGGAAATGACATGAAACATTATGCTTGTTCTGTTTCGTCGTATTTGTCTTCCTCCAAAGAAAGCCTCGCTAACTTGAAATTCCTATAATTTCTAGATTATTTCCTACATCTCAGCTTCATCTGGTGCACTGGAATAATCACTTAGAACCTCGCAAGTTTCTTGAGTGTCGCTTGCATTTCCAGGAATTTTCTTCAATCTCTTGTTGAGTTTCCTTAGTGATTCCAAAACATTCTCAATCCTTATGAACTTATCAATGATTGTCAAATCAAAGATGGAAGCTAGTTCATGTTGGATTGATTCTTGATTTTTTTATAGAGATCATCAGCAGGTAGAATATTCAAGATTTCATCCAACACCTTGGTGAATATCCTTGATAGATCCTCTTCTATGTCATTAGTGGCATCAACCAACTGATTTCTAGATTCCCTCAACTTACTACAAGCTTCACTGAGAATATTTATCCTGAATCTAATGGATTTGGTTAGCTGGAAATGCTTATCCCCATGTGGAATGATTCCTTCTTCTATTAATATCCGGGATGGAACCTATTTCAGTGCATTGAGAGCCTCAAAATTTAACTCAAGGTTCTTGATTTCCTGTGAAAATTCATCATCCATTTTATCACCATCTTTCTTTATTTCCTCCAAATATTTATAAACCTCCACTGTGTCATCAATGGCCTCTCTTCCTTGTAGGAGTATCCTTTGAATCCATTCATCAACCATTCTCCCCTTCTCATTGATTTTTTCAATCATAGGTACCGATGAGAAATTGAACCTTGATAGGAGTAGGGGTAGGGATGACGTATATTGATGAGAAGGATTTGAGAGCTTGAGTAATACCTCCATCAAATATTCAACTTTCTCCTTAAGCTCATCTCTTCTCACCTTCGTTTCCTTCAGCTTCTAACACAACACATTCATGGCATCTTAGGCATCCTATTGTGCTCCTTCATTGTTACCTTTCCTAGATCAACCCTTGTAATCTGATAATCAGTAACCACTATATCCTCCTTTGTTTTGTTGGTCACGGGAGTGGAAATCTCTGCAAACTTATGCCCTAAGGCATCCACTAAAACCCTTGAAACCATTTTGGGTTTCTTGGCAGATTTGGTAGGAGAGGCCTTGAGGGAACTGAAGTCAAAGGTTGGTAGAGGAACTACCACCTTCCTCTTCCTTGGGGTCTGATCAATTAACCATTGAGGTACAATGGAAGAATTTTCCCCTATCGGAGGTGTTATGGTTACATTTGTAGGTGGAGGAAGGTTTACTTGTGGAGTAGTGATGACTGTAAGTGTAGTGATGATGGGGGTAGATTTAGTGAATGAAGGTGCAGAAGGAGGAGGCATATCTCGACCATTTGAGGTCCAGCAAAGAGAGGTGAGATGTCAAAGAAGATGCTAGCCATGGCTGATGAGAGTGGTGTAGAAATATGAGATGAGGAAGATTGGGAGAGAGGAGGTAAAGATTCTAAAGTCAAAGCTTGAGAAGCAAGAGAAAGACTTACTTCGATGAGCAATCAACAAAAGGAGAAACGAGAGGTTGACCAACCTCATCTTCTGAAGGAATTTTTCCTTGTTCTGGTGGAGGAGGTGAATCTAGTACCTCAACTATTTTTGAAGGAGTGGCAGATGATGTGGCTCCTTGCTTTTCTCCCCTTCTGACAAACTTAAATTTTATCTAGCCTCTTGGTAGGGATTTTATCCTCTTCCCTCTCTCCCTTGGAGGGTCCCGCTTCTAAAGTAGCTATTTTTGAAAATCTATTTTCCTTATAAATCATTCCCCAAGAAATGAGCCATGCCTTGGTATAGACAATATTCTGAGCAGCTCTTTCAACGATAAAATATTTTTGGCAATGAGACCAATCAATGGCTGGGAATCCGTGTTGGTCTCCATCCATTTGATTCGTACCTAGTGTCCAAGACACTTTCATTGTCCACGGTGCCTTTGGGGATGTCAGCTAGATCTAACATCTAAATTTCTTCAAGTGTCAGTCTGTTGTTGTCTTTTCTTCGAATGGAAACTTCATCTCGAAGATCAACCCATATGTCTTCCACATTGGGCACATGCAGATACAAGGTTCCATATGACTTGAGGACTCCTCGGATGTCGAATCCCTCCCTGAGCTTCATATGTTTCTTCAATTTTTCCTAAAGCTCATGCACCATGTTCTTGGCCTTAACCACTAGTAGAACATGTATACCTTCCAATGGAAATGGGGAAGGAGACGACAACTTTGTGCTGCTTTGTTGGAATTTGTGAAAATCCAACAATTGTCTGACTAACTCCATAAGGATCAGTTTGTCACCTAGGAACCTGGGAAAATGGAAAGGGTTACCATGGAACCTTACCACCCAAAGATAAGTAAACTTCTTGAATTGCAAGAAGATGCAACCCCATTTTGACACTTCAGCCCATGCTTCATCAGAAACCCTTCTTTTCCTCAAATCAGGATCTAACCTACAAATGTTTTCATAGAAGAAGGTGTCATTCACTCTTCTATATTGGTCTTCAGACCCTTTTATTGTTAGCTGAGGGAAGTACTGATATATGTGTTTCGTTTCTCGATTTCCCTTTGCATCTAGCCCTAGGTAGTTCCTCATTCCTGTTGTTGCATAGGTGACATATGACATCATATAGAACTTTCGGTAGACAAGACTATTTTCATTTGGGAGTCTATCTCATCACTTATTAGGCTACCCCAATCAATCCCTTGGTCATTCTTATTTATGATGACCATGAACTGGTACATCCATCCTTGGAATTATTTTTACTCTGGGATTCCAAATAATTGACTTAGCAGGGTGATGATATCACTGATTTCGAGAATAAAATCACTTCTAGGGACCGACTTAGGAAACCTAGAAACAACTGGCTTAGCCTTGATCAAGAACTTCTTGTTTACATGCTTGATGCAGTCTTCCTAATCTTTGTCCCAGGCCTTTTGTGCTGATTTAAGGTCTAAATCAACATACTCCACAAAGTTGGGAAACTTTAGGAGTTGATCAAAGTAACCTCCGTCTAATTTCACTATAGACTCTCCTGCTTGATTTCTTATTGAGCGGGAGGCTGAGTCATAGTTGGAAGTGTAGGCCAGGATGAATTTAGGGCATTGAGATGATATTGGAAATCCTACTGCAAGAGGGAGACTATTACCTGCTATCGACTTCATCCAATAATTATGAGAAGAATCCTTAATTCTCTTCCAAAAGTCCTCCATATCTATATTACCGAGCTCTGTGTCCTGAATGTCATAATTACAGCTTATGTAAGAAGAAGAATCCATCTTTTGATATTTATACTTCATCTTTCTTGACTTATCCTTAGATTGTCTAGGGTTTGACATGAGGAGTCTCAAAGAAGAAATTCCTTGATGATTTCTAGAAGAGAAATCGGGCTTGAAAGTTTGTTGGACAAGTGCACAGACCCGCCACACTTGTTCAGATTTTGAAATTTGTAAAACACCTTTAGAAACCGACACAATGGAGTGTATGTCGGAAGTTAGGACATGTTGAGCATCAATGCAAACCCAACACACTATGCGGAAGTGAGGAAGTGTCAGACAAGTAGGAAACCCTAACACATGGCGGAAACTGGAGGATGTCGAGCAGGTAGAAATTCCCGACACACTGTGGATCTTGATGGATGTCGAGCACCTAGAAAAACCTAAAACAAGGTAGAAAGAGTGAAATGTTAAACACCCTGCAAAACCTAAAACAAGTATATCGGGTTTCTGACGTGTCAGAACATGAAAAATTCCCGCCTCATGATCACTTAGGAATTTTTAGAATCATTTTGAAATCTACAAGTTACAACCTATGAAAAATAAGTAAATAACCTAGGGGTAAATTTCAAACAAGAGCCCTCATGAAAAAGACAAGAAACAAGGAAAACAACCCAAAACCCTAAAACAATAATGAAGAAAGAAAAGAAATGAAAACCCCAAGAAAACACTTTGCAAAATAACCCAAAAATCTTCTAAAAAGAAAGAAGAGAAGAATACCTTCAACTAGCTTGAAAAATGATCAAAAATGGCTAGCAAAATCAATCAGGAAGCTCGATCGGGTTTGGAGGTAGAGGAAGCATCAACAAAAATCCAACACAACAAAAATGAATGGTAACAAATGACATGGAAAAACCAACTATTTATAATAACCTAGCATTAATTACACCTCACTTGACACGTGTGTTAACTTAGATAGAAAATGGACATTAATGACATGTCATCATGCTTGGAGCATCCGAAAACCTCGATACAAAGGATTTGATTCAATTCGGGTTTTAGGTTTCAGGAAACATGAGACATAAAACATGCATTTGACAAAGCATGTTTCGATGCTCGAAGTTCTGAAAACCCGACACAATGTTTAGGCAATCGGGTTTCGGGTTTTGGGTTTTGGGTTTCAGAAACAAGCGACATAAAACATGCTTTGGGAAAAACATGTTCCGATGCTTGGAAGTTCTGAAAACCCGACACAATGGTTAGGAAATCAGGTTTCAAGTTTTGGGAAACATGAGACATAAAACATGCAAGAAACATGTTTTCATGCAATGAAAACCTAAAAACCTGAAAATCTCTTTCAAAGGGAATTTTTAAGAGATTTGTCCAAAAATTTCCTATGGTTATCTCATTTTTAGCTGGAATCACTAATGAAAGATAACACCACCATATAAGAAATAACATATCTTTAAGTTGCAGGGGTTTCCATAGGAAAAGTATGAGACCTACTATCAAATGCAAGAATGGTTATATGAGTAATATAACTACCTAATTCATTAGAGGCACAAACAAAAAAACTCACCCATATCAGTTGTGCTTACATTGATGGCTGAGATCTTGCAAGAGGATAAAATCATAGGTTTGTGGAAGAAAAGAAAATAATGACAACTCATCGAAATATCAAACTATAACAGCAAGATGGTAATAAATAAACTAAATCCAGCAGGATGTAAAAGATGTGGTTTCATATCTAATTTCAAAAGAGTGAGTAGCAAGAGCTTCAAATCAAAACCCTAGAATACAACAAAATTTATCCATTATCATCTCAAATCGAGCTATGCAGTCAAAACTCAAGCTACACAAATAAAACAAAATGAAATACCCAAAATGATAATGTAGATCATGGCCATAATGTGCACAAATGAAACACAAGGAGGGGTAAATATAATGATACCTAAAAGCCCAGGTTAGTAGAGAAGGAAGATTATAGAGGAAAAATAAATATACCTTCTTAGATTTGAGGTTCAATGGAGGATTTAGTACTTTTAGTATAATACCCATAAGGCAAAACAACAAGAAGTTTTGTAAACCCGGTTTTGGGTCAATTTCTCAAGCTCCAATAATAGTTTTGGGATCAATCCAACACAAAAACAATAGAGTTTTGAATAAACTATGTAAAATGAGATAAATGAGAATACCCAAATCTTCATATAAAACGAGCTCAAAAGAAACAGAACAGAATTTCAAGCTTGAACTAGAATAACCATGAATGGCAGAATTAGAGCTCATTTGCAAAGCTTGGAAAAGAAAGATATGAACCCAAAATTCATGGCTTACCTTGAGAAATCAGGGTAGAATGCGAACATAATTCTATAATCAAAGTATGAGCTCATAGTTTAGGGTTTCAAATAGAGCTTAAATTATTTCATGGCGACCTTTATTTTCCATTTACAAAGAAAAATTGTAGAATCTCGTGCCCATAACTAAACATAGCTAAAAATTTCATCAATGACCACCAAATAGAAATTTTTGTAGGGCTTCACCCATTTCAAGTGAGATCGAGAGAATGAAATGAAAAGCTTATCTTGTTTCAAGTGTTTTACTCACCTACCAAAACAAAGTAACCTAACTCACTCGGTGAGTTTAGAATGAACGGTGGAGATGCAAAAGTACTAGATCAATCGATGCATAATGAAAACAACACTGCCAATAAAATTCAAAGCATTGATGACCCGGATTAATGAAGTACTGATATCAATAGCTGTAATCATGTAATTAATTTCAATGCAATATAGGTCATTATGGTAGAGCATCGATGGTGAGGATCAAATGAGTACGGATCGATGACCATGATCGGTTTGGTCATTTAAAGGCAAACTCGTATTTGATATCAACTCTAATAGAGTTATTCATATTATATTGGCAATCAAAATAACAAATTGAGTCATAATGGGGGGGCCAACCCCAATTAACTAATATTATTTTCTTTTACCTTCTAAGTTATAAAAAAATGATGCTACAAAATATTCAAATACCAAAAATATCATAATATATGTGATCAAATAAAAAGGTAGCCAAATGCTTTCAACTTAATTATTGCCATGACCTTAGTTAAGGTTTGTTCTTATAGGTACAATGTTTAAATCAAAAAGAGGGCCATGATAATAAATGTGTCAAGATTGTAATGAGGGGCCAATGATGGGCCAACTAAAACAAGCTGGAAATAATTACCTTAAACAAATAAATATATACCTTAATCTTGCTAAATAAACCTCATATGAAGGAAAGGAGTATTATTTTTGCATGTGCACAAATGGCCCCACAAACCGTAAGAAGAAAAGGCTGAGCATGTGCACATGGACATAATTGTCCCCACATGAGTAGTTCAATATTTTTATAAGTATGAAAATAATTGCATTATTTTTGCTTCCACAGGTGGAATTATTGCATGTTATCAAAAAGGACATAACAAAGAAGAAGATGAGATTTCCTTTGCAATGTGGATGAATATTCAGGTGTCACATCAAAAAATTAAGTATGATTATTTAATCATCACCTACAACAGAAAGGAAATAGTTACATGCACATTAGATACGGATTACATATCAAGCTAGTGGCTAATATTATCCAAAAATATTCACCCAAATTTATTAATTATATTAAAAATAGATCAGTTAACTACATTTTGACTGAGTGTATTTTTGGAACTAAGGCTATTTTTGCCTCATTGTAATAACATGTCTATTTTTATTCCTTTATTTATTCATGATAAAGGGGTAAAATTAGCATGCATGGGCGAATGCATTGCAGTCCATTTTTAGGGAGGGTCGAGTGAAGTTGTTTTTCTATATATTGTGTGCACTAAAGAAGGCACACGTAGGAATTTTTGGACACAAGAGTGATGAAGCATATTTTTTTAGTTTTTCCTTGAATGAGAACCAATTATTGCATTTCCAATTATTTATAGTGGTTTTTATCTTTCCATTAATTATTGTGAATGTTAATTCCCTGATTAATTATCTTATCTTGCTGCAAATTTGGTGCTTTCTATATAGTCTTAGTGTGCATGTTAGCTATTATGTTGTTGTGAGTTATTCCCTCAACACACAAGTGTTTTCCTTAGGATCAAACTAAAAACCCATTGGTTTGTGCATCTACAATTTTTCTCAATTTTATTGTGCATATAATCATTCAAATCCCTTAATCAATTTCGTGTATCACCCCATTTCAATTCAGTTACAACAATCTTTTTACCCTCAAAACCCCAAAAAAATAGTTTAGGATACATCAATAAGGAACCACCTTGATACTGGAGACTCACCTCAATAATAGGTATACCCACAGGACACGAGGTGTTTCCATACTATCTATAGTTGTGAGAGATAGAGAAACTTAGAACCCCTGTTGTCATCTCTCAACAAGGGTACACTTTTGAGATATAACAATTACATTGATTAATCATATGCTCAATGCCTAATCATATAATAGCTAATGACAACTTAACATTATGATAACATGATAAGAGATAATCATAATAAATGACATGTCACTTCTATGAGTATGATTTCTAATCATTAACAAATGATGCATAACTACGAGACAAAAAATCACACACTTTGGGTAATTATCTAGTCTTAATTGTATACTACTATTTATATGATTCCTAAGTAAGAAAATTACTAATTTACCATTGTATTTGGCCATCTTTTTTTTTTTCTACTGCCATTTTGGTCTTACACACCTTCTTTCTTAGTTTGAACTCGACCCTTCACTTCTCGGACTCTAGACACTAGTGCCCAACTAGGACACCAGCGTCAGTACCCCTGTCCCCTATGGGCACCCTCGACATTTTATACTTTACTCACATATTTTGGGCCCTTTATAACCATTTGAGCATCTGATATTTTTGGTATTCAACCTTTTCGGGGTTAATTAGGAAATTCAATCAAAATAATCATATAAATATAAAGTTATGTGATCATAATAAGGGGCCAAGCACTAAGCATTAGTTATCACCACCTAAGGTTGCATCCAAATGTTATTAAAGAGCATTCTAACATCCATTCAAGAGAAAGTTGTTTTATTATTCTCGTATAAACTTCATAAGAGGGGAGTCTATTCTATTACATATGCACATCTATTAAATTTCTTTACATCTAGCTATTTTTATCGCTATTAAGTATGACACGCACACAAGCCACCTAGGGAACAATTCGGCACACACACACATGAGAATTACATTGGGTCTAAAATGTAGTGAAACTCTCGGTCGTAAGATCACTTATTTGACAGGTGAGGATAGTTTAACCCCTCATTACGCATATTTATTTTTAGGGTTTGATGTATCTTTGAGGGTTCTATAGGTTATTATTTCATTGTAGGTTTCCAGTGACCTCAACAGTCATTGTGTGAACTCATAGTAACCAAAAGAGAATAACATAGAACAACTCGCGACCTAGGAAATATGAGTTGCTGACATTTTTGTAGTCACGGAACCTTTTAAGGGTCAGGCGCTAAGCAGTGCCCCCGCCCTTTTCTAGGCACCCATGTCCTGCTTGTTCCTCCAAATATGCATTTCCCGTGTCTCGTGTGATGTTCCTACCTTCTTATATATTGGGTCAGCACTTTGGCACATCCAGTTTCCACCGCGAATTAACTATGTCCCTCTTTTTCTCCTTACAATTAGGGTTTCAAAATTTATTGCTTATTTTTATTGAGTTAATTTTTGTACTTAATTGCTACATTTATTTACTACTACAATAATAATTAGATTAGGCATATTATTCATATTTTTCTTAATCATTTTAGTGAACTTGAACTTGATATGAACACTCTTAGGATCCTCATCCTTCCATTTCTCCTATCTTTATAGGATCTCTTCATCATGAGTATCTCTATTAATGATTTCTTGCTCATCAATCCTGAATTAAGAGATAAAATAAAAAATCTCCTATCTACCACTCATATTCCTGCTAATATTCATCTAGATATAATACATCAAACATTTATCAATGTAATCTCTTAACATATTACTTGTTTGGTCTAATCCTAATGCTGATCTTACTATTTTTGACAATGACCCACCTTTGCACATCATGATTCACATTTATAATGTGGGTGTCAAACGCACTCTAATCGATAATGGATCTGAACTCAATCTTTTTCCTATGTCATTCCTTGAAAATAACATCCTTTATACAGCTAATGTTAGTCCATCATGTATTTCTCTTCATGCATATGATGGATTTTTTTGTCCATGCCTACGTCACATTACTCTCCCTATCACCATTGGACCAAGAAAATCTTATTACAATTTTATTTTTCATTGACTTCCCTGTTTCATATAACTATTTACTTGGTAGACCATGGCTTCATGCCATGCAAGAGGTTCCTTCTATAATACACAATTGTGTCAAATTCATACATGAATGCATCGAGTATACAATTCCTCACAATATTCACCAATTCAAATATTGGGATCATTTGCAACCATGATTCCAATATTACAATTCCTACTCCACGATCTGATATTACCAACGAACCAAAACCCATGGATACTTTACCTCATTTTCCACTACTTGAAAGTCTTATTTGCATGATCGATATTGTTTCATCTACACCATCACCTCCACCTTCTTCCACTACATCTATGATTATTTATTGGGGGCATGTCTAGATATTGGACGTCATTCCATCTCCTCCATCTTCTTATGAGTAACCTACATCAACACGACCTCCATTTACATGCACAATTTTCATGAATGACTCTTATTGGGAACACATTATATTTTACCCTACTTTGTCAAATATTGTATGCACATGTGATGGGTTGACTAGACTAGGCTTTACAATTGATGACATCTTTCCTGCACCTCATGATCATCATCTGTATCATGGATTTGTTCACATTTTTTCTTACACGTGTTCCTGCACTTCTCCATTTACAATCGATAATATTGGCTTGATTACATTGGGGTCCCATTAGATCCTGATCATATTGATATATCATTCCCATGTTGTTTGGTCACATCTTCATTTATAATGACTCATTTCTTGATTATTTTCCAAAATACTCATTGGTATGCACATGGTTGTCCACTACCTCCATTCACTGATGAGGAATATGTTATGGGCATGTACAAATTACGCCTAAATGGTGCTTTACTTGACCAACCTGATACTATCACTTATCAAGTTTCAGATGCTTCACCATTCAGCTTTGACCATGACAATGATGACCTTTTAGATGACATTACTTGATCATTCTTATCATCATATATTTGGGGTAATTGTACTTATTCCCCCACTATGTCAATAAGTGTATTATTTTCTCATCACTTCATATCTAGTCTCCCACATGCAACATACACATCTTAATACATGCTTGTATCACCATTTCCCGATGACTCACTCTCGTGCTATGGTTCACACTTGACTGTTGAGGGAATCCTATACACATGAACCTCACACACAACATGTTATACATCACACTACATGATGTATTACACATCATATTATTTCTCACACATATTCATCACAATCAACACACATACAAAACCTTCTACCACACATTCAACATTACATACTACAAACTCAACACAACAACAAACAAAACATACTCTCCTCACATCTGCAACACAACATACCACACACTTGACACATTTACAACATGTTTCACACTTAGTGCTTTCATAACATATCTCTCATAAATCACACAACATACATCCCCTGCATCATACGACACATCTCTCTTGCATACAATCAACACACACCTCTTGCATAGTCTACATATCCAAAACACACTAATTATTCAATAATTTCACATGCAACACAAACTATTACACACTCGACATATTTTTCAATACACAATACAATAAACAACTACATAATCAATCTCCTACACAAGAAATACATTCTTAAGACCTTTTCTCCTTGTACGCAATCAAGATAACACATTACACATATAACTCTTATCGGACACATCTCTCTCCTATACATTCAACATAACATACTATACACATCACACGCGTAACATGTTTGCACTCAATATCTTTCACAAACAATTGACAAGATACACTACACATTTAAAATATCTCTCCAACATATACAACATGAAACACTACCCTATGACCTACTCTATTTCCATGGTCCGTACTCAAATTTTGAGGGTATAATATCTCAAATGGACCTCATCACACTCATATGTTCAATCACTCACTTATTCATTCACATATTCAAACTCTATGCTTTGTACTTTGATGTCAGAAATAAGGTGTCTCAACCTTGTTTGGTTTATTCATTTAATATTTTCCTATAGTTGTTTCACATTGTCGGTGCTCTAAAAATAGAAATATGAGTTGTCAAAAGATTTCCATATGATAGTATATCATGGAAGGGCTATTTTTAGAGATATTATGATAGATTTTATGTCATCTTTAAGGGTCAAAAAAGGGGAGAATATTGTGGACGTGGGAGCCTAATTTTAGACCGAAATCTTGCTCTTTAATGTAGTGCACCTCATGAGAGGTTTTGCACATGGTTTTGTAAACCATAGATGGTTTCTTGTATAACCGGAGGTCTATAAATTGAAGGCTTGGAGAAGCGATTGGTGTGGTGAGTTTTGCAAGTACTTGTAAAGTTGGAATCCTCCTAGAATTGCTTCTGGTGATACTCCTGTAAGAAACTTGCTCTACAAGTGTATGTAATCTTGTTATTAGATTTGAAATACATTGAGTGGAATTTTAGAGTGTGGGGTTTTTATATGTAAGGATTTTCCCCATGTATATATGGTGTTTGTGTTAATTTTTATTTTCTTGTTATGAATGTGTTGCTAGAATTTATGTAACTGTTTTATTAAGTTTAAAGTTTTGCATAATATCTCTCCTCAAGATTAGTGTAGGAAGTTGTTCCACTACTCTTAATTTCCTATCATTTTAAGATCACATCTTTCTAGTACACATATTTCATACCATTTCCCAATGATGAACTCTCATTTATGGTCCATTCTTGACTTCTGATGGGGCATAAATAAATTAACCTCATGTCATACATACACATCCGCTTGGGGGCACTCTTGATCCTATCATTCACATAGCATTCAATCCCATCTCATCCAAAACATATCGCATATCTTGGTCACACTTAGTATTTCTTACATTTACTTGTTACATGTAAATCTTATTACACATGCTAGATAAATATTTTGTATGTCATTACCTTTATCATACACACACACACGCATGCGTGTTTACCTTATTTATGGCTATGATAACATATTCTATAGATTCATACATGTAACATGGATGCTTGGCATAATACCTATTAAAAATACCACGAGAGGCTCCTAGGGGCATCCACTTGTGTAAATCAAAGGTCTTTTTATTTCATTTTGTTTCACAACACATTACTATATCAGATTATACATTCTTTGACATACTTTTTATCTTTCTAACATGCTAACGAGTGATTCGTGTGCATCATTTGTCTTGCAGGGATTATTTTCCATGTCTTATTTTGGCCTAGTCGGCCTTGATTGTCTTGCGACATCGTGAGTGGTGTCCAATGTTTGAAACCCAATTTTTGTCTACATTTTCTTCTTACGTCTTATATTACACATTGTCTAATTGTTTCCTAGCTTACATTTTTATGCATGATTGTTTGTACTAACACTTATCAACGAGTCACTTGTTTTCATGTGCCTTGGTCTCCAACAAACACACTCACCCTCTCCTTATGGGGCACACTTTCAAAGACAATGGTAGGTCCTCCTTTGGGCCACATACTCCTTTAATGACAACGCATGCACCCAAACAAGGTTGACATAATTTAGGTGAATCTGTCACCCTATATAATAGTTTATAGTCATCACACAACATAACATAGTACCAATACATAGGGTCCATTTTCAGATACCCCTACAAAATAATATTATAGAATGGGTGGTGAATCTCTAAAATTGGCTTTCAAAAAATGGCAAATATAAAAAAATGATTCGTAGAAAAGGAGATTTGACATACCAAATATTTTTGCATTTTTATAAAGTTGGACGGTTATTAGACGACCATCTATGTAGCATCATATGACCTAGGTTGGATGGTTTTCTATGTAGCATCAAACAGCCTAGGTTAGATAGTCATTTATGTAGAATTAAATGACATGAGTTGGATGCCCATCTATATAGAACCAAACAACCTGAGTTGGAAATTCATCCATGTAGAATCAAATGGATTAGGTTAGATAACTGTCTATGTAGCATCATATGGTCTGAGTTAGATGGTCGTCTATGTAGAATCAGATGGACTGGGTTAGATGATAAGTGTTGGATGATCATATTTTTATATCCATCTCATCCATATATAGACGTGCATATCTATACATAAACATCTCTTAACTAGTTGTATCTTCAGAAATAGATGGTGTTCTC
This sequence comes from Taxus wallichiana var. yunnanensis, assembly GCA_018340775.1. Classification (NCBI taxonomy): domain Eukaryota; kingdom Viridiplantae; phylum Streptophyta; class Pinopsida; order Cupressales; family Taxaceae; genus Taxus; species Taxus wallichiana. The sequence continues at coordinate 685,023,038 of CM031234.1, read as the reverse complement.
CCCTAAAAGTAGACATATAAAATGTGACTTTTGGGGACACTGCCCCCGAACCCCCGCAAGGGCATGTGGCTTCCCAAACCCCCTTTCGAGGGGATATCCCCAGTACCCTACAGAGGGGTACCGCCTTACAACCCCATAGGATATATATTATATCTTAGTGAATATGACCATAGTTTAATTAGAAACGTTGGTAAAATACATGCATAACTTCATTTTTAATCGTAAATAGTAGGCGAATTGACTTATATAATTGACTTGTTGGCCAAAATTTTAGGTGAACAAGGCAAGAGATGACTACTTAAAATTGGCCATTTCCAAATTCCAAAACCCCTACTATTCACGAGTTTACAAAACATTTCCTCTAAATTTTTCCCTGCTAGTATAATACAAGAATCAATATTGGACAAGGCTCGAGATCTTGACTTGAGTCCTTGACACATTATAGAAACTAGTGCTAGGACCTAGAAAATAGCTTATGGGTACCCCCATCCTTCCTGGATGTTTGTATGTTGCATGTATGGATCTATAGAATATGTTATCATAGCCATAAATAAGGTAAACACGAGCGTGTGTGTGTGTATGATAAAGATAATGACATACAAAATATTTATCTAGCATGTGTAATAAGATGTACATGTAACAAGTAAATGTAAGAAAGACTAAGTGTGACCAAGATATGCAATATGTTTTAGATGAGATGGGATCAAATGTCTTTGTGTGAATGATAGGAGTAGTTGGCCCCCCGAGTGGATGTGTATGTATGAGATGAGGTTAATTTATTTATGCCCCCTCGAAGTCAAGAATGAACCATAAATGAGAGTGTGTCATCGGGAAATGGCATGAAATATGTGTACTAGAAATATGTGATCGTAAAATGATAGGAAATTAAGAGTAGCATAACAACTTCCTATGCTAATCTTGAGGAGAGATTATGTAAAAATTATACTTAATAAAACATTTACATAAATTATAAAGAACACATTCATAACAAGAAAATGTCTCTTCAAGATTATTGTAGGAAATTGTTCCATTACTCTTAATTTCCTATCAAGTGGTATCGATCCCACCACCTTTGGTTTCGATTATTGGTTGTTGGGTTGTGCTAATCTCTGTTTGAGTGGGATCTTGTGCAGAGAGATACTTTGTTATCTGTTGTAGATACTTTTCCAATGACGGGCACATTTGGGAGGATTGAGGTAGAGAAGTTTTTGGCACAAAATTTGAAATGTGAAAGCTGAATATGGAAGATCCATTGGTTGATCGGGGTCTATGGGATGCAGTGGATGAGAAGGTCCATAGGCCTACGAATCCAGTTTTGGCTACAAAATATGATGTAATTGATAGAAAAACTAAAGTTCTTATTATAATATGTCTTGTAGATTTGATCCTGATAAATGTCCATGAAGAATCCACTTCTGAGAAGCTTCGGAAAAAGTTTGCTAAGATATACCAAGCTAAGTCTCTAGTAAATAAGATTTTCTTGAGGAAGAAGTTGTATTCCTTGAGAATGGAAGAAGGTGGACAAATATATGAGCATATAGAAACATTCAATACGTTTGTGAATCAGTTGAGCTCAGTTGGGGTTAATATGGATGAAGAAGAAATGCTCCAAACTATGTTGGTTTCATTTCCAGACTCATGGGATAGCCTAGTCATGGCCATTGGGAGAAATTCAGTCACTCTAAAGATGAAGGATGTTGTTGGTTCTCTACTCTCCAAAGAGATGAGAAGGAAGGTATCTTTGAACTCCAAAGAGGATTTGAGTGTTTGAGGAAGAAAAAAGAACAAGGAAAAGATGAGAAGAAGCGTGGCCATTCCAAGAATAAGGGAGATCAAATCCTGGTAATTCTAAGGTGATATGTTAGAACTATGGAAAATCTGGACACTTTCGAAGGGAATGCAAAGAAGAAAAAAAAGAAATAGAAGAAGCATGATTCGATTATGAGTCCGAAAAGGAATATGGATATGCCTTTATTGCAGCTTTGGCCATTAATGGAGGTGATAATGCATGGGTGATAGACTCGGGTGTATCTTTCCACATGACTCCTAACAAAAACCGGCTTAGTAAGTATGAAAACTATGATGGTGGTAAGGTGTATTTGGGTGATAATTATTTCCTTGAAATTATTGGTCGTGGTAGTATTTAGGTGAAATTTTCTGATAGTAGAATTAGAAGATTTGATGGCATCTTACATATCCTAGGACTAGCAAGAAATTGATTATCTGTTAGCAAGCTAATAGATGCGGGTGTGCATGTACAGCTTTTATAAAGCGGTATGAAAATGGTGAGAGGTGATATGGTGATAGCAAGAGGAAGTAGATTGGGTACATTGTACCAAATTGATGCATGCACAGTTGAGTGCAATAGCACTTTGGATAAAACTAAGCCAGTAACTATTTCACTAAAAAGGAGAGGGTTTCCTCCTCTATGGATGGTTGTGGCTTCTAGGTACCCAAGGGTGCTTTGTCTACCAAATCAAAATTACCTGCAGAGAAGACCATGTTATGGCACCAAAGGCTTGGCCACATTAGAGAGAAGGGTTTAAAAGCCCTGAAAAATAAGAACCTCATTGAGGGGTTGAATGATTGCAATCTGGAGTTTGATTTCTGTGAGCATTGTATTTATGGCAAACAAAACCGCATTCAGTTTTACTCATCTACTCATAAGTCTTCATGTATCTTGGATCTAATCCATTCGGATGTATTTGGTCCTATTAAGGTTACTTCTATTGCTAAATCAGTTTATTATGTTACTTTCATTGATGATTTTAGTAGGAGAACATGGGTATATTTTTTAAAGAGTAAATATGAAGTTTTTAGTCATTTCAAGGAATTTAAGGCTATGGTTGAAACTCAAATTGGAAAGAAAATTAGGCATTTTAAGATCTGATCATGGTGGTGAGTACTTTGTTCTATATAATTTGATAGATTTTGTGCGAGAATGTGGGATTAAAATACAAAAGACAACTTTGTATTCTCCGGCGTAATGGAGTTGCTTTGAAAGAATGAACAAAATGTTGATGGAGAAGGCTAGGAGCATGTTGATTGGAGCTGGTCTAGAAAAGAGGTTTTAGACTGAAGCTATTACCACTACTTGTTATTTGATAAATAGATCTCCTACATCAGTGCTTGTTGATAAAACACCAATGGAGGCATGGTCGTAAAAATCCTTCAATTAGACTTCGAGAGTTTTTTGCTATAAGGCATATGCACATGTTTCTAAGGAGAAGAGAAAAATTTGGATTCTAAGGTTGTCAAATGTATCTTCATCAGCTACGGCTATGGTGTGAAAGGATACAAGCTTTGGGACCCTATTGCACAAAAGGTAATACACTCCAGAAGTGTTATTTTTAGAGAGATTAAATCTTTCCCTGTTAATTTTCAGCCAGAACAACATAAAGAAAATGAACAAAAAAGGATGTGGTTCAACTTCCTTCTACACTTGATAAATTTGAATCGATACCCCAAAATAGATAAGAAGTTGAGGAGAGATTACCAAGATCTGAATCTTCTGAATAGGAAGAAGAGGAGGAATAATTGGAAGAATCTCCACCTCGCCTTTGTTTGAAGGTCTACAAGGTAAAGGCAACCACCTAAAAGGCATGGGTATTCTCCTAATGATTGGAAGTGTATATTTACTTTGAGTACTAACATTGATGAATGGAGATCTATGCAAGAGGCTTTGGGTATGAATGATGCAAAGTCTTGGAAAATATCCATGGATGAAGAGATGAAAAACCTTAAACAGAGAATAATACATGGGACCTTGTACTATTTCCTGAAGGTAGGAAACCTGTTGGATGTAAATGGGTGTTTAAGAAAAAGATTGGTTCAAATGGAAATGTTGAAAAGTATAAGGCACGTTTGGTTGCGAAGGGTTACTCTCGTGTTGAGGGTGTTGATTATGGTGAGATATTATCTCCTATTACTAAAATGACATCCATTCAGTTTTTATTATCTAGTCAACAACTTATGACCTAAAGGTTGAACAAATGGATGTGAAGACTACTTTCCTTCATGGTGATTTGGAGGAATAAATCTATATGTCATAGCCAGAGCACTACATGGTGAAATTTAAAAGCAAGATGGTTTATAAGTTAAATAAATCCTTGTATGGCCTTAAACAAAGTCCTAGGATGTGGTACCGAAGTTTGATTTGTATGTGTTGAGTTTGGGGTTTGTGCGGTCTAAATTTGATCACTGTGTATATTTTAAATCTGATGGTGACTGTTTCTTGGTAATTACTTTATATGTTGATGACATGTTGTTTATTGGGAAAGGAAGAGGTTTGATTGTAGAATTGAAATGTTAGCTCTCTAAAAAAATTTAAATGAAATATTTTGGTGTAGTAAAACACATACTTGGGATGGAGATTAAAAGAGATCGTGAGAATAGAAAGCTATGGCTTGGCCAGCGTAAGTATGTTTGTTTTGTTTTGCAAAGGTTCAACATGTAGGATTGTAAACCACTCTGTGTTCCTATTACTTTTGGAATGAAGCTCTCCATTTCAAAATGTCCTTCATCCCCATCGGAGATGGAATACATGAGCAGAGTGCCTTACCAGAGTGCAGTTGGAAGCTTAATGTATGTTATGGTTTGTACAAAAATAGACATTGCCCAAGTAGTGGGAGTACTTTCTCGTTTTATGTCTAATCCTGGAAGAGTGCTTTGGGATGCAGTTAAGAGGGTCTTTAGATATTTGTGGGGTGCATTGGTGTACTCTATATGTTTTCATGGAAGAGGAGATCAGTATTCCCTAGGTATTCATGGTTTTGTGGATTTAGATTGGGTCGGTGATGTCAATAGTAAAAGATCCACCAATGCATATGTGTTTACTCTTAATGGTGGTGCAATCAGTTGGATGAGCAAGTGACAGGATGTGTCTGATTTTTCCACTACTGAGGTAGAGTACATGGAAGCTACTCATGCCTGTAAAGAAGCCATTTGTGTTTAGATATTGGATTGAAAAAGGGTGCAGTTACAATGTATCGTGACAGTTAGAGCACAATCTGCCTTACAAAGAACCCGAATTTTCATGCTAGGACCAAACACATTGATGTTCAGTATCACTTTGTGAGAGATATGGTCGAGGATGGTAGGGTGAAGCTGGAAAAGGTAGAGACAGTTGTGAATGTTGCAGATGCATTAACTAAGCCCATGAGCACAACAAAATTTAGGTGGTGTTCCGAGTCTATGGGTCTCTCGGTCCCTGGCAGTTGATCCATGATGGTATCATTACCTTGGCCCTTACAAGGTATTCCATAAGTGGGAGATTATTGTAAATGATGTGTCTCAACATTGTTTGGTTTATTCATTTAATATTTTCCTACATCCGTTTCACATTGTCGGTGCTCTAAAAATAGAAATATGAGTTGTCAAAATATTTCCATATGATAGTATATCATGGAAGGGATATTTTTAGAGATATTATGACAGATTTTATGTCATCTTTAAGGGTCAAAAATAGGGGAGAATATTGTGGACGTGGGAGCCTAATTTTAGACCAAAATCTTTCTCTTTAATGCAGTCCACCTCATGAGAGGTTTTGCACATGGTTTTGTAAACCATAGATGGTTTCTTGTATAACCAGAGGTCTATAAATTGAAGGCTTGGAGAAGCAATTGGTGTGGTGAGTTTTGCAAGTACTGTAATGTTGGAATCCTCCTAGAATTGCTTCTAGTGATACTCCTGTAAGAAACTTGCTCTGCAAGTGTATGTAATCTTGTTATTAGATTTGAAATACATTGAGTGGGATTTTGGAGTGTGGGGTTTTTTATCCGTAAGGATTTTCCCCACGTATATCTGGTGTTTGTGTTAATTGTTTATTTTCTTGTTATGAATGTGTTGCTAGAATTTCTGTAACTGTTTTATTAAGTTTAAAGTTTTGCATAATATCTCTCCTCAAGATTAGCGTACGAAGTTGTTCCGCTACTCTTAGTTTCCTATCATTTTTGATCACATCTTTCTAGTACACATATTTCATACCATTTCCCGATGATGCAATCTCATTTATGGTTCATTCTTGACTTCTGAGGGGGCATAAATAAATTAACCTCATCTCATACATACACATCCACTCAGGGGCACATTGCTCCTATCATTCACACAACATTCGACCCCATCTCATCCAAAACATATCAAATATCTTGGTCACACTTAGTCTTTCTTACATTTACTTGCTACATGTAAATCTTATTACACATGCTAGATAAATATTTTTATGTCATTACCTTTATCATACATACACACATGCACATGTTTACCTTATTTATGGCTATGATAACATATTCTACAGATCCATACATGCAACATGGATGCTTGGCACAATGCCTATTAACAATACCACAGAGGCTCCTAGGGGCATCCACTTGTTTACATCAAAGGTGTTTTTATTTCATTTTATTTCACAACACATTACTATATAGTTTATACATGATTTCACATAATTTTTATCTTTCTAACATGCTAACGAGTGATTCATGTGCATCATTTGTCTTGCAGGTTTATTTTCCATGTCTTATTTTGGCTTAGTCACTTTGATTGTCTTGCGACATCGTGAGTGGTGTCTAATGTTTGAAACCCAATTTTCTATATACATTGTCTTCTTGCATGCTTTTTCTTCTTATGTCTTATATTACACATTGTCTGCCTTGTTTCCTAGCTTACATTTTACATGCATGATTGTTTGTACTAACACTTATCTCTCGAGTCACTTGTTTTCATGTGCCTTGGTCTCCACCAAACACACTCTCCCTCCCCTTATAGGGCACACTTTCAACACAATGGTAGGTCCTACTTTGGGCCACATACTCCTTCAATGACAACGCATGCACCCCAAACAAGGTGGGCACAATTTAGGTGAATCACCACCCTATATAATAGTTTATAGTCATCACACAACATAACATAGTACCAAAGACATAGGGTTAATTTTAAGACACCCTCCAAAAAATATTATAAAATGGGTGGCAAACCTCTAAAATTGGCTTTCAAAAAATGGCAAATATCGAAAAAATGATTCATAGAAAAGGAGATTTGACATACCAAATATTTTTGCATTTTTGTAAAGTTGGATGGTTATTAGACAACCATCTATATAAGCATCGATGACCTAGGTTGGATGGTTTTCTATGTAGCATCAAACGGCTGGATTAGACGGTCATCTATGTAGAATTAAATGACGCGAGTTGGATTACCATCTATATAAAACCAAAGAGCCCGAGTTGGAAAATCTTCCATGTAGAATCAAATGGATTATGTTAGAAAACTATCTATGTAGCATCATACGATCCGAGTTAGATGGTAGTCTATATAGAATCGATGTGATTGTGTTAGAAGGTGAAGTGTTGGATGATCATATTTTTATATCCATATCATCCATATATAGACATGCATCTCTATACATGGAAATCTCTTAACCGGCCGTGTCTTCGAAATAGATGGTCTTCTCCCTAAAAGGACATATAAAATGTGACTTTTGAGGATGCTACCCCGAACCCCCACAAGGGCATGTGGCTTCCCGGATCCCATTTCGGGGAATATCCCCATCAGCCCACAGGGGGGTACCCCCTTACAACCCCATGTGATATATATTATATCTTATTGAATATGACCATAGTTTAATTAGAAACGTTGGTAAAATACATGCATAATTTCATTTTTAATCAAATAGTAGGCGAATTGACCTATATAATTGAATTGTTGGCCAAAATTTTAGGTGAACAGGGTCGTAGATGACTACTTAAAATTGGCCATTTCAAATTCCAAAACCCCTACTTTTCACGAGTTTACAAAACATTTCCTCTAATTTTTTCCGTGCCAAGTATAATATAGTAATCAATATTGGACAGGGCTTAGATCTTGACTTGGGTCCTTGACACATTATAGAAACTAGTTCTAGGACCTAAACAATAGCTCATGGGCACCCCCGATCCTTCTTGGATGTTTTTGACTAGGGGTTAGTTACACATGATTATTCAGTGTAACAAACTCTACAACACTCCACACAATGGCTTTTTATAGGGCATACAATCTTTGGTACTCATCATACATTATTTTTCTCTTGATTGTATCATACTTGGTTGAACTAGATCATATTTTTACACCATCTGCATAAAGTGGTGTTCTACATTTGTGAGAAGCATTTAAAGGTTAGAGGATAATGCCATACTTTTATCCCTACACTTCATCTAGTTTATTGGTGTGAGATCACTTGAAAAACTTCATTGACGACACAACTAGCATGAGTTCACCCAAAAAAATTGTTCTGCTATAACATCTTTAGGATCTTTTCTACACTCTTTTCACTTCACGGATCAGATACACATGTTCCTTTTTCACATTTTCATAATTTACATACTTTTTTACATGCTTTTACACATATACATGCATATTTGACTACTTGATCATTCTTCTCTTTTGCAGGTCCTTCCGTATGGGAAGCAATAGTTAACATCATCCTATGTCAAAAAAATCACACACATCAACATCAAAATCAACAACAGGAACATCAATGACATATACAACATGTGTTTCCACCTTCGGTCTCTATCTCATCACTTTTTGTACTTTCTCACCTTTAGTCTACATGCTCCACCTTTTTATCACTCCACACTTTTCCTTATCTCTCAAAACATTTCTCTCCATTGATCTACATGTTTATTAGGTACATGTCTCTATCTACTTTATGTTATCGAGCTTTCCCTCCACAACATAAAGTGGGGGAAATGTAGACACAAAATAACACACTTTGGATAAGTATCTAGTCATGATTGTATATGACTATTCATATGATTCCTAAGTAATAAAATTACTAACCAAACCATGTCTTTAGCTATCTTTGATTTCTTTCTACTGCCACTTTTGGTCTTGCATACCTTTTTGGTCAATTTGGCCTTCGACCCTTCCATTTCTTTGAGTTTGGACACTACCGCCTAGTTAGGATGCCAACATCAGGTGTCCCTGTCCCCTCTGGGAGCCATTGACCTATTTTTACTTTACTCACATTTTTGGGTCCTTTCTAATTGTTTGAGCATCTTATATTTTTTGTACATATCCTTTTGGAGTTAATTTGGAAATTCAAGAAAGGGGATCATATAAATATAAAGTTATGTAATTCTTAATAAGGGACCAAGCACTAAGCATTAGCTATTACCATCCAAGGTTGCATCTAATGGATATTAAAGATAATTCAAGCATTCATTCTAGCATTTATTCAAGGCAAAGGGACTACATTATTTTGCATACAATTTATAGGAGGGGATTCTATTATATTCCATGCACACATCTATTATATTTCTCTACATCTAGTTATTTTTCTCACCATCAAGTGTGACACACACAAGAGCCATCTAGGGCATGATTATGCACACACATAAAACTACATTGGGTCTAAAATGTAGTGCATCACTTCATTATAAGATCATGTTTTTTATAGCTAAGGACAGATTCGAACCCTCATTTTGCATCTTTATTTTTTAGGATTTGATGTCTCTTTGAGGGTTTTGTAGGTAATTATTTCGTTATAGGTTTCCATCGACCTCAAAAATCATTGAGCAACCTCATAGCGACCAAAAGAGAAGGAAAATAAGCAACTCACGACCTACAAAAGATGATTTTCTCGACCTTTTTGCATTCACAAGCACCTATTTCTAGTCTCGTGATGCGCGCAGTGCCACTACCCCTTTTTGGGTGTCCCTATCCATATGTTTCCTCTAGATCTACATTTTCCTGGGTCTTTTTGCGATGTTCTACCTTCCTATTCACTAGGTCAAAGACTTCGACATAGTCTAGTTTCCATTTCAAATCAACTAAGTCCATCTTTCTCCTGCTTGTACTTAGAGTTTCACAATTTATTGCTTAGTTTGCTTGAGTTAATTTATGTCCTTAATTATTGCATTTATTTACTGCTACAATAAGAATCAAATTAGGCATAGTATTCATATTTCACTTAATTAGTAACAAGTTAAGTGTACATTTTGTAAATATGAATATGTATCATCGTTAAACATTGATAAGTATGAGGATATAGATAAAATTACATATTTGAATCATTAAGAATAAAAATGTTGCCTTTTGTTGGTAGCAAATTATACTTTAAATTATTAAGTCGTATCATCGTAAGATCATACCTAATTCTGATGTACTTTATTAAGAAAGAAGTTACAACAATATGAAGTAAAGTATGAAAGTACATTACGAATTCATGAAATAGTATAGAAGAACATATAGACTTAGTAAAATTGAAAGGTACATGTATCTATTAATAAGCATTAATAATGTTTAATTAATGCTACAAAATAGTTTAAAGCCTTATACTTGACTAAACCTAATAAATGATCGTAGGTTGATATAGTTGATGATCATGCAAAATAAGGTATATATTATTTAGTGACCCGCCGATATCACTATATACCTCTATAATGAATTGAAAATGTAATAAAACTATGCTAACCCATCCTTAAGAGAAAAACATTCCTTATTAGTAATGAAAAATTAAAATGGTTAATCAGTAAACTTAAAAATAAGACAATAGAAAAGTATCCACGATACTATGTTGAGATGGTTGTGTGGTGAAGGGAAGATAGGTTTCGAGTGGCTTATGTGTAGTCACGAAACTAGGCTTGTTAGTGCAACACTGAAAAATTGTTGCCACAATAGTTCAAAGGACTTATTGCTTTGTCTATTCACCATTTCTTCTTGCAATTATGTTTTGATTTAGAGTGAAGTACTTGCATGCTTAACTAGATGACACTAAGCGGATGTACATGATCTTTGTACTTTCAAAAAGGTCTAACCAAATATATATAATGTATATCAGCTCGTATAGAGTGTTGAAGGGGGATCATGAAGGATATAGAACCCATGCAGTTGCACATTGTTATCATAGGTTGTCAAGATGTATTATTGAATATTAATTAATGTTGGATTACTTAGTGTTGATCTAGGTAATAATGTTAAAACATTACAACATAAAAATAATTAAGGGATTTTGTAAACTAGATAGTATGTTGGGTTATTTAGATGTTGCGTGATAACAATCATTGAAAGCATCAAGTTAATTAAATGGTTCATAAAAAAATCCCTTAGTTTGTTGGATCATAATTTGGGTGTTACATTTTGGTATCAAAGTTGAAGGTTACAACTCTTAGACATAATGGGTCCTTGCGTTAATTGAATATATATTATTTTGTTAACAAAATTCAATGGATATGGGAAGGATGTACTATGGGGAAATAACCAAACCAGATTATACTATAGGTTCTACGGTTCAAGCTAAATAAAATTATAACAATCCTTTGTGATATCCTAACCGGGTAGCTTTCTTGGAGAATCGGTAATGGGATAAAATGAGAGGTTTGAAGAAAAAAATTGAACTTAATGATATCAATTAGAAGGGGAATCGCTTGATTGTTGAACTAACTAATGATGATAGGTTTTGGATTTATAAATCCAATGAGGAATTAAACCCAGCTTATGGTACGAAAAGTAGATGAACAAGGAATTTTTACTAAGGAAGTGATGTTTGGAAAATCTAGTGGGCTAGTTCATAATCTTCAAGAAATTCTGATTCGTAAAAATAAAGAGTATCATAAGAGTCTCAACTCTTCTTCACCTTTGACTGCTAAGAAAATGTGATGGAATAAATATGGAAAAAAAATGTGTACTATTAGGATTACAATTGCATGCGGTAAAGCATGATGTAATTTTTAAAAAGAAAGAGCACAACAATGTTGCACATGGAAAAAATGGACACTATAAAAAAGGACTTGCTGGAGGATGTTTCAAGTGCGGTGGTTAGTATTATGAAAACAATTGTTCTTTGAAGAAGATGAAAATAAAAAGCGATGATGTATGATGCAATGGCTAATGACCACGAAAAAGTAACAATTTTTTCCTAATGATATGTCGGCTAAGCTATGAAGGACTTCCTAATGTTATTTTAGTATACCACTAGTATGACTGAGTTCATTGTATCTAGTGATTAGCTGAAAACCGAATGAGAAATATAATTTTTCTATCGTTTAGGAAGATTTTTTAAACTTCAGACCTATGTCTTTCAATGCAACATTGAAATTTCTTAACATCCTCACAGATATGGAATTATACTTAAATGTATTTTCAGACTTATGATTTATTGCCTAATATAGATCAAGCTGTTCCAATGTAAATCAATGGTTTATTGGTTTGAAAGACAAACAAACACCTTGAAGGTATGCAAAAACAACAAACCTAAATGAAAAATAAAGGAATAGTTTAAATTATTAAAGTTATCATTGAAAATTATTAAAGGATGAAGATGTCAAAATATGTTGGTTAAAACCAGCATGAAAAAGGAAAATCAATGGATGCATGTCAAAAAAATGGGAATTTCACAAGGCAAGGTCTAAAAAGAAAATGTTCTAACAATTCCATAGCTTAGGAAAAACATGGATGAATTGAAAAAGAGTGTTTTTCTTGTTTGTTCCTAGAAAATATAATTTGTTTTTGACTATCTATTATGTATACTAAATAATATTGTAAAATATTTCTGACTATAATGACAATTTTTTTCATAATTATAATTGTTTAGCAGCTTTTTTAGTTCAAAGGTTGTTAAAGCCAATAAACTTGAATTTAGATGAATTGAAATCTGGAAAACTGTAAGTTTTAGGATGAAAATGTTGATTGTTCTCCTTAGCTATATGATATTAATATGTGTTTGATTATTCAAATTATGATTAATGAGTAAAAATCATCATTGCGACGATGATTCATTAAGGGGGAAATATGTCACATCCCATTATTTCATTTTGTTTCGTTGAAAGGATAAGTGTAAAATGAAGAATGGTTTACGTGGGCTAGGGGATAAGATCTGTTGCATAGCTGAGTATGTATCTAAGCATACATATGTATATCCTAAAAATTATTCACACACTTACGCATTGTTGCATACCCAACCATGTAACAATGTTTGTCGCCAAGCATTTGTAAAGTACTTAACATTTATAACTTATTCTTGTTTTTCTTTGATGTTTGAATTTACTTTCTATGCTTTGAGTATGATGAATTTGATAATGGTAGATATAGATCGGAATGTTGTACCTGTAATGAATATTGTAGTGCACCTTGTTATGTTGTGTGTTATGAGTTATTTTGTTGAAAGTGATGATTTGATGCATTGGTATATTGTTTAGTTGTTATAACTGATATTGATCTTATGATTCATTTATCTTCTTTGAAATAATGATTGTATAATGTGAGGGATATTTACATGTTTGAAAAATTCTTATTTTAGTATGGAAACATAGTTTGACCGCATGATGTTAACTCTCTCATGGTATGAATGGTCATAGACCGCAAAGTTTAAGGAAGTCTTCCTCACCGCTTAATGGATATGAAGTTTGTCAAGGTAACAGTACTTGTTTAATTATTTTATTAAGCAATTGTAGATGATGATAGTTATTTATCAACAATAACCACCTCCTTTATACTTTCCTATGGAAAGGTACTACTACTATGATGATTTTTGTTTGTCTTAGACCCCAAGAAAACATAATAAGGTATTTGATGATTTATCATGTTCTTTTTAATATGGTCAATAACCAAAAATGAGAAAGAAATGGTAATCTGGTTATTATTATCACTTTTATTCAAAAATAAGATCTTAACCTCATGAATGAAGTTTAATTAGGATTTAGAATTCATGGTAAATTTGAATGTTTTGATGTCGTAGGCGCAATAACCTTCGACCGTAGCATTTTAAGTAAATATATTATGGGATATAATGGGTTGGTATAAGACCATCATGAAACTTTGGATAAGGTTTTAATGTTGTGATTTTAAAATAATTATTAAGTGGTCATTACACGACCCATGCAAGACTTAGGGGTTTGTGTTTTTCTTCAACCACTCGAGTAAACTCCATTGCATATAATTTGGTCGATATTATTTTGACCACTTTTTAAAACTAGGCTAAGTAATTGGAGATGGTGATGGTTGATGGTGAGCTTGGCTACAACGTGGCACCGTTAAAATTTATTACATTGAATACATACTCACCGATTTTGGTAAATCTCAAAGATTCTTGGAGAAGGTAACAAAATGTTTCATTCCAATTTTTATTTTACTTGGTCAGTTTTAGCTCTCTCTCAAGCTATGCATGTGCAAAAGTAATTTTTAGTAATCTCGTCTTGTGAAAATTGTGCATCAAGTTTTTAGTTATTAAATGTCAATCTCTTTTTGGGATTCCATTGTTAAGTTACATGCTTTTATTTGGGCATAATAGGCATATAAATCTAGTTAAAAATCTATAATAAAGAGGAAAATTTAATGGTGTACGAGTTATTGATTTGGTGGATTGATTTCTTGAGCTCTATTTAGATGATTGGGTAGAGGAGATTCATGTGGGAACACTACTGATTTTTATAGTTATTTAGTTGAAGAAATTGAGAGAGAGATCTCAAATATCTCACAGAATGGTGTACACAACGACAAAGTTGGACTTAAAAAATATCATGAACTTCCTCCAAGTAATTATTAAGTAAAGCATGAACTCAAGGAAAGGTAAAGAAAGCACGTTTACAATATGGTCCAAAACTTGCACAAGGAGAGAGAGTGTCACAAAATGAAGAGTAATCAACAACTAGCAAGGCAAGTAACACGATTACCAAGACCAGTGAGATGGAGCTCTGAGAACCTAATGGAATTATGTGAGAATTGAGATTGTTTCACTCAAATGGAATTAAAGACATCCTTTAAGAATTAGCGAGAGATTAACCAAAAATAAAAAGAGTGGGCATAAGGAAAAACAGTCTACTCATTCTCATCGATGAAAAAAGGGGGTACATATAGGAGTGTTGTGTAACTCCCATGCATGGACAATCATTCCTTATAAGAGGTAAAGATGAGTTACCATTCCAAATAAGGAATGTACATCCTATCACATATACTAACGCATATGATAGAATGTGTCATGATGCATATCAAAATGAAAAATTCTATGATAGAATCTAGCATGTGTCATTTGTAACCTTATGACCTATGGTCTCACCTAAGTGATATGACTAAACATGGTGAGAGAAATTCACATAATAAATAAATAGAGGTGAAATAAAATCCCTCACACCAACACCCCCTTCATTTAAGCTGAGGTCAAGGTCATGGAAAGCCAAAAATAAGGATAACACCCATAGAAGACATAAAAAGATGTGTAAAATGGGTCCCGTCATATAAAGTCCTGATAAGGTACTCATGTACAAGAAACGATATTTCTATAACAAAAAGAGAGAGAAATAGGTCCTAACATTAGGATTGATGAGGAAGATATGAACAAGATGATCTCACACATTGGAGAAAAACCACAAGGGAAAACATCCACTGACAAGAGATAAAAGACTCAGCTAAACAATCATAAGAAAGATGCATCAAATGGGTCCCAACAACTAATGCCTGATAAGGTACCCATGTACAAACTAAATTTTTTCTATAAGAGTAAGAAGATGAGTAGAAGATCATAAATGGAAATATCCTTCGGAAGATGATTTCTAATGAACTCCCATGAAATCTAAAGGGAACAAAGTTTTGTAATCACCGGTGGAGGGAGGAGGAACATAAGGTGTCTCTGAAGGTGGATCAACCTATAAAGGAGAAAATATATTAAGGGAGGAAGTAAGAATCCTATCAAACTCCATAAGGTGATGGTCCACAAATATAAATATATCGTCAAGTGGGTTGAGCTATGATGAAAGAGTGTCCTCGAAGAGGTGGATGAACCCATTGTTTAGGATAATCTATGGAAGTCAGTGTGTTAGAATCTCAAATCTATGAAGTGGTAGTAGATGAAGGAAGAAGATGCTACATACTGATGTTGGTGTCCTCAAATATATCATCCAAATTTGATTCAAGGAAATCAACTTCCCCCTGTGGAGGATTGTATGAACCTTGTGAAGAATTAATACTAAAGTTTGTGGAAGAAACCTTGAAGTCCACGGAAGTAACAAGTGATGGAAGGATTTCCAAGATAGAATAAATGAAATATTTAGATGATAGTTAAGGGAAAACCAAATATCTAAAGTATCATGTGGTGTGGGTGATAAGTCAACTAAAGATTCATGTGAAGGATATTTACTAGGAACTCGATAGGAGCACTAGTAAATTCTCAAGGATCATACACGAGAAATATGTGTGCATGGTCCTTCATAAGAAAAAGTATCACTAAATTAAATTTCCTCCATGGATAAAAGATCATCGGAAGAGACATAAGTATATGAGTGAGGATAAAAATCTCCATGCGGTGTTCAATGAAATTCCAAGATCGGTGTGTAGACTCAATGAACTTTACTCGACGTTGAAGGTTCTCTAGTATAGTAAGACAAATAAGTCCATTTGTCATATAATTATTATTCATCCAATATTGTTGATGAATGTGGTCAACAGGTTTAGGTACAGTCCCAAGAAGATGTGGTGGTAAGTCATTCATAATGTAATGATCAAGTATTCCATTCTTCCATTGTAGGTAGTTTTCTAGACCTAGTTGGACCATAGAGAAATAAAATTTGATGTTCATGAATAGAGGAGCCTCCTACGAACACTATTTAACCCTCCCATTTGTGGTACTTTATAAACAATGAGTAGGTTACAATCGATGTGTTTGTGAAGTGTGAAATGTCCGATCACTCACTTTGTTATCGATAATAACGTGTAAGTGGAGACCACAATGTGTTTCAACACATGAAACCTGAAACGACACCATAACAAGCACAATAAAGGATGAAATGGGAAGAGGAACAAAAACTAATGTTGTACGTGAGATAGAGTGTCTCATGTCAATTTGGAACAAGAGAATCCTTTTTTGCAAGGTTTTGGTAGTTGCGCTCACTAACCCACAAACGAAAGGATCATGATCACCTTAATCTTGAATTAAATCATCTTTCTAAGTTTTTTAACACTAATGACTATAACAAAAATTTAATAAAAATAAATCTTAATAATGCTATCAATCCTCCTAACAATATTTAAAAAATTAAATCAGGTAGAAAATTCATCCTTCTTTATATAAAAACACTACCGATAAAATAGAAAAAAATTAAGAAAAAAAGGCTTTGTTACTTCTTTCAAACCTATCAAAACATTGCAAAATAATTTAAACTCCATCAAAGATAAGATTGATGCTAATATCAATTGTGGTGTCTATATGATTAGCTTCTCATGTGGTAAACCTTATATTGGTGAAACTAGTAGATCTATTAAAACTAGGATTATCGAGCATGATAGAGACATCAAGTATGATCGAATTGACAAATTGGCTTTAGCTGAGAATTCTTTTAAAACTAAGCATTCAATTTGTCTAAATTATTCAAAATTCATTGCTTCCAAAGATAATTATGTAAAACATCACCTGTGGAAGTCATTGGAATCATGCATTTTTATAATAATTTAAATAGGGACAAATTTGGTTCATCATGACACTTGAAACCTATTATTCGTAACCTCCCAAATAATTTGTGTTTTCCTTTCTTCTTTAATCAGTTATTCTTTCTTTCTCTTTGTTTTATTTTTAATCCTTTATAAAAATATTATCTTATTATCTTGATATGTGGATAAGATATAACCTTATAATGTTATTAATAAATTTCTAATTAAGATTTCCAATAATTTAATCATAAGTAAATAATTCAAATTCTAACCATGCCTCTGTTGTTGGGTTATTGGTTACTTTTTAAGAATTCCCCTTAATAAATTCTCCATCAAATGTTTCTAAAAATTTCCATTGTTCTCTTTTCTTTAAAAAACAAGATTCTTTATCCTTTTTGAAATATTTAAAAATCTAATTAAGAATTCCACAACTTTTCCCACTTAGTAACTATTATCAACATTATCTCTAATCATTTATTTAATTGATAACATATTGAGCCCATCATATAATCTTTAATGTTCATCCTGTCTTTCCTTTCCTCTTAAAAATTTTAATCTTCCCTTTTGTATTATTTATATTTCTTTCCTTCCTAGTTAAATGGTCTTCCGTTGTCTTTGTATTTATAATTGTATTTAAAATCTTGAATTTTATTATAGTAGGTTAAGATTTATCCATTTTATTGTTGATTAATGTATCTTCCTTATTTGTCAGCCTTAGTTAATTGTAAGCTTTTTCCTTTCTTTCTTTAATTATTTTCTCTCTTTGTCGACCATGGATAAATTTTATTTGTAATTTTTACATTATATAAACCTATGATCAACAATCATATCATACTCAAAATACTTTTTCCCTAATGATGGGTCTAGTTTTTGACCTAAAATGTCTTTATCTTTTCGGAATTTTTAAATTACTACACATTATTCCAAATAAATTTCTCAACAATGAACTGTGAAAATATCATAAA
This sequence comes from Taxus wallichiana var. yunnanensis, assembly GCA_018340775.1. Classification (NCBI taxonomy): domain Eukaryota; kingdom Viridiplantae; phylum Streptophyta; class Pinopsida; order Cupressales; family Taxaceae; genus Taxus; species Taxus wallichiana. The sequence continues at coordinate 685,004,679 of CM031234.1, read as the reverse complement.
TTTGAAAGGATCAAAAGTTTGATTACAATGTAAGAGTGACTCAAGGTAATTCGAAAATCCTCAAGAAGGAAAGAGAAGCAACCTAGAAGACAAAAGAGAGCTACACACTCCAAAAAGGGATAAGAAAAACAACTAATAACGCTTAAAAAATTGACCTTTGAAACGTCCAATTCGCTAATTTTAGAGCAAAAAGGAGTAAAAAGGTGACAAAAACATTAAATAAATGACTATTTAAATTTACTAATCAATTCGAAAAAGAGCTTATATTTAATTTAGATGCCTAAAAATAAAAATCTCTCGTTATTAATTAAAATTTAATTGACCTTTAAATATAAGATTAGATCTAATAATAATTAAAGGCCTAACTTGTAAATTAAAAACCTTTATAAAATTAGATGCCTAAAAACAATTAAGGATTTTAATCTAAAAGATTAATTAATTAATCCTACTTTGATATTTTATTAGATCCTAAAACTATTAATTTTTTATCATTAAAAAAAGAGGCACATGGCCTCACTATTTATATTATATTATAATAAAAACCTGATAAATCAAGAATAGTCAAGTCTTTACAAAATGCCATCAATGATGGAACAACCAACAAGAAATATACAAATTATAAAGCTAGATATACTAAGTCACTAAAATTATTTATCTTCCTCCTTAGAAGAGCGAGGTAACCATGTTAGTTGCGGCTGCCTATGTTCTGGCTTCATCTTCCATCATTAATGCTGCCAAAGAGTTGGTCATATTTAAAGCCTCAAATTGTTCAATAGGGACTCAAGAGCTGAAAAAATGGCATTAATCATTTTCCCCGTGCATGCTTTTGATAGCCGGGTCTTTGACAAGCTACCATAACTAGTCCAAACGAAGCCCAATGTCAAAGCCAAGATGATCCATATCCTCATGAATAACAAATTCATTACTAACACGTAAAATAACAGTCTGAACTCCAATGATTTGGGCCACTTTTAAAGTATCTAGTAGAGGTTGGGTGTTAGGGTTGTTCATCACCTTAATTATCTCATCGGTGGCAGGCATGTCACCAAGCCTAGTAGAGAGTTTGGCCCTTAATGCATTAGTGGCCAGCCTCCTTATAAGTTTGGGGTTCCTTAACCCCATCTATGATAACCTTTTACCAATACTCTATAGCTTCCTTCGATGTAATCCTTGTGACTTTTTCAATCGATGCCCAACATTGAGAAGCTACACGAGCTTCAGGTCATTAACAAGGCCAAGAAAAGAGTAATGCACATCATCGATGTTGTAATCAGAGATCAATTTGTCTTACATATCCTTGACCATTTTATTGGTGGTGGTTTTTCCCTTACCAGCCAAATATTTCTTTTCAATTTTTTCATTGTTGCTTCCCTTTTCCATAATTTTGCGAAAACTAAAAGATGATAATGTCTCACCGTACATGAATATATATCCTTTTCTCCATCGAAGGAAAACTCTCCAAACGCATCTGGTAGATTTTGTAATTAAAGCATTTCGTGGGGAATGAAACTAATGTCCCTTCATTAATTAATTGTAGAGGGAGGTGGGATCCTCCACATCAACCATATGTGCTGACAAGGATAATCCATCAAACTTAATAATATCTCCTAGTTTTCCCATGATTTTAATTGGATTAATAAACTGTAAGGTCCTATTATCCTTGATTTCCGCCCCCATATTTGCAAGCTTGTCAGCAACCTTGTTGGCCAACTTGGGAATGTGAGATAAGCTTCTATCCCTGAGTAACTGAGATTAATCTTTGAAAATGTGTTGTAGGTTCCAATGGTTAGCATTTCTTTTTTGACAACATTAACGATCAGTAGGGAATCTCCTTCCACCAATAGGCTATTCCATTGTCTATCTCTAAAAATTTTGAGTCCACGCAAAGGGCTTTAACTTCGGAGAAGTTATTAGAACAAACGCCCAAGGCTTCAATGAAACCAAGGATAGGCTCTCCATTGAAATTTCTAAACAATCTGCCACCACCAACTCTACCCGGGTTGCCCTTGGAAGCACCATCAAAATTGAATTTGATGAAATTATGAGGAAAATGACACCATTTTATTTATGCACTACTTTTTCTTTTCAATCCAACCCCATTATCAGGGATAGGATAAAACTCTTAATTTAAGACCTAACAATTTAAATATTTTGAAATCCTTAATATTAAATTAAAATCAAATTACATTAATGAATTAACCCCACCACTTTTAAAACACACCCCACATTCAATATTAAATCCACCCACGTTTAATAAACCACGAATTTTAATATTTAAAACAACCCACTTTATAAAACATGACCCACACTTTTAATAAACCCACCATTAAGAACACACCATTCACCTTTTAATTTATAATGACCTATTTAATAAGGAGACCTCAAGTATTAAAAAACCTATTTTAATAAAAATATGACTCAATTTGAAACATACTTGAAGCAATGTAAAGCGGGACTATGAGCATTTGCCACGGGGCTAGCTACACAACGGATTTCACTAGCCAACATGCGGCACTAAGACACTACTTTTTTCACTCACCTTAGAGGATCAAGCTACTCTAGCAGTCCCAAACTACACCTTCATCCACCTCCCATTCCCAACGCATCTCCAACTTATGCACAAGTGAACCCTTCCAACACCTTTCACAGCTACCCATACAACTGCTCTAGAAGACCACTCACCGAATACTAGGGCTGTCCATACAATTTCCAGGAGCTCTTAAAATGCCTTCTTAGTCCACCTGGGGGAATGCACAACTCCAACCTCTTTGACTCATCACTGACCCAGCTCTCTAACGCCATTGGCCGGCTCATTGTTAAACACCCGGTTGTTCTCACAAATGCCGCTAAGGAACATCACATGCACCTTTCTGTCATCCATCCATGAGTCTACCTGAGTTGCCGCGTTGGTCACCTATGCGTGCACTAGTGGGGAAGTTCTCCTCACGAGTCCTTCCCGGTGTGAGCCTCTACTCACCCCGACCTGCTGACTGTTCTATCACCCAAGTCCAACACCAAATCTCCCTGTGGGGAGCACTACAATCTCGCCATCTTTGTAGACTACATCACATGTAGGTGAGGTATAATTCTTACCTTGGCTCAATCCCAAATTTGATCTTGCCCCAATGCCATGGCCACTAACACCACCGTGCCTACTCTTTGAGACACCCGTCTATGTCTAGACCGCATTAACTCCTACTCAAGTCTTCTGCCTTAGTTTTCAGCTCACCACATTGCAACCGTATCCATGATGTCCTTAACTCAGCCCACCATGTTGCGCATCACCATGTGAACCATCCTCTATCCACTTCAATGAGTCTCAGCCACTGCTTCTGCACCCACTCTACATCCATGCTTCCATTGTGCCTCCGATACATCTATGTGAGCACTCAACTCATCTGCACTATTTAACCTCTACAAGGTTGAGGAGCTCGCCACACTTGGCTCGCTCGCATCCAAGTTAATTCTCCTCTGTTTCGACCTCCGGATCCCAGTCTCACTCCGTCATGCCTCTTGGCTACTTTCCACATGAACTCTACTTCTAAGGATGTTGCCACCTCAAAGGTCTCCCCAAGTCCACTGTCACTTAACTCTAGAGTCCCACTACTGATCCATGATGCACATCTCTACATGGACATACTCTGTAAGGGTAGAGTATATCTCCAAGGTCTCCTGAACACCGCATCCTCACGAATTTCTAAGTGCACCAAGCGTTCCACGCTCTACTTGGTCAGGTGTGAGTTCACCATGTTGGTATTAATGTACTCGCCATGCTCATCTCGGTACATTAGGATTATGTTGCACTCTCAATGCAAGGCCTCTATCATGCAAGGTTTTCATGCTCAAACCAACTCACTCTACCACTTTGCATTGCTCTCATGAGTTTCCCAACTCGCTCCGCGTACATTGGGTGTGTTCTTCACTCCAAGACACCCTGCACTGTTCCTAAGTGCAACCAACTTTGCTCACCAACCCACCTCAGCACTACTTAGTTCTGGGACCTCCTTGGGCTCATAATATGGTTCATTCAATTATCCATGTGTAACTCTTACTCACTAACCAGCCCTCAAGAGGTCGCAGCACGATACTAGGAACTTCCCAAGAAGTCACCCATCCTAGGCTACTCTAGCCCGAGCATGCTTAACTCGCCCAACTATATTTTCCTAGCTCTTTTGAGGGCCCATGCATGCGAGGTCGTCAACCCCAACCCATGTGTGGCCAAATTTTTACCTCGGTCGAGAGTCCCTCTGGCTCCCCTGGATAGCACCTCGTGCACTACCCTACTCGGATGGGGTCTGCCCATCCTAGGGGAGGTGGTCGCTCTATGAGCTCGGATACATGCCCCCTTATATTCTCCTTTACTCAAAGTGGTGACATCCATGGCATCATTGCTAGACTTCACAAGCCTATGCAAAGGATTCCAGTGTTCACAACACTGGGACAAAATGTAAATGCACTACTCACATGCAAATACACAACGAACACATCGGTCATCTGCTGACATAACACAACTCAGTCTCTTCAACATCTTGTTGCGCTAACTCCTGTCTTAGGGACAAAAAGTGGCAAATCACTCAACACTTTTGTCATTGTAGCTCTCTGGCGCGAACTACACTTCACCAAACATCCAACTCAATGTCTGATGGGATACCCCTTCTGCAATTCCTACCAACTCAAAGGAATTCTACATGATGTAAAAGCTACCCTGTTAAGCTCTAATCCCTTCTTGCACACCAATCACTGCATAACTTAGATAACTACCAACAACCTCTATGCTGATTGACAAACCACTACAAGGTTTCACTGTCACTGGAACTAGTCACACCATGTTTCCATTGGCAACATGAAATTCTCCACCTAATCTAGGGGCCTACTTCACCATAATGCTACCCTTGTTTAGCACTTTTACCAACACCATACCACCACTGTGCCTCTGATGCCGATCTTCCAAAAAAATCTTCACCAGGAATACCTCATTTCACTGAAACCTGACTAATCTACTCACCACTATTTTCCACCAACCAGCACTTCCAAAAACACAACACTTGCTTTACTCCGGAGACATAGCCATTGCCACTATTGCCAACTTGAAATTCTGAGGTTTCCTAAAATCACCACTCTAATTCTCATAAGGGAGAGCCACTTTTCCCACTTCATGGCCTCGAGTATCAACTTGATATCACTTCCCGGACAACGTAATTCAGCCATTCTCAATGCACAATTTTTGTCAACAACTTCTGGGGAGTCATCACGCTACTCAAGCTTATGCACCTACCAAGTTTTTGAGTTTCTCTACCTCTGCACCTGAAATCTACCGAGTGTTATCCCTTCACTCTTCTCTGCTTGGAGTTAGTTCTACACCAGCCTTCACATGAAATGTCCACCTCAGTGACGTTACCTAACCCACACTGTATGCTTCCCTTCTTCCTCCTCCACATTCGGAGTTCTAATCAACACTGGACTTTTTCTCCCAAAAAGTCTCTAGCAACTTGCACTGGCTTATTTGCATTATACAAGTACCAAATCTTGACACCTGCATGGGTCTACAACACCCTTATCACCGAATGCCATGCCGACCACGTCGCAACTACATGACTCCTTCCTCATCAACCCATTGGTCTAACTCTGAGAAAGTTCACTGGCTTCATTCATTCCATTGTGACATCAATCCAGCTCCACTCAGCCCTGATACTCCACTGGATCACTCGATCTAACGCCGCCCTCTTTGAAATGATTCTACTTCTTACATGGAACATAACTACTCCTCTTGATCCAGTTGTGTTGGTGTCCCACCTTCCGATCACCAACACCATTGATTGCCAATTTTCACAAGACTCAACTCCTGATCTAATTCATACAACAACCAACTCCCACAAACATGCATGACTCTACTCAGCCACGCATTACGTTGGGAACTTCAACTTTGACGTTGCCTCACAAACACACACCAATCTATTTCGTGTGAACACAACTCTCTTACTGGCCCAACTCCATTGGTGTCCCATCCATTTGATCACTAACAATGTTGATTGCATTGGCTCCCATGTTTGCTAACTCATTCTTCAATCAACATCCCACACTCCTAAAGTTAAGAGCTCTTTCACAAACTACTCACGCTGGTTTACACTTTGTTCCCAACTCCAACTCCGATGCTCGTAGTCACTCTACGTACTAGAGAGAGCATCACCTCAAATGCTCTGATAACAGTTGTCACACTGCGTGTATCAAGGAAAACATTAACTCAATAGCTTTGATACCAGCTGTCATGATGAGTATCAGAGAGAGTAATCCACATCCAAAAGCTCTGATACTAGCTGTCACTGGGCTAGCTATGTAGTGGATTTCAAAGCCAAAGTGCAGCACTGAGACACTACTTTTTTCACCTTAGAGGATCAAGCTACTCTGGAATTTCTAGTCTACGCCTTCATCCATCTCCCATTCCCAACACATCTCCAACTTATGCACAAGTGAACTCTTCCAACATCTTTCACAGCTGCCCATACAACTACTCCAAAAAACCACTCGACGAATACCATGGCTGGCCATATAACTATCGGGAGCTCTTAATATGCCTTCTTAGTCCACCCGAGGGAATGCACAACTCCAACCTCCTCGAATCATCACCGACCTAGCTCTCTAACACCACTAGCCAACTCACTATCAAACACCCAACTGTTCTACATAATGCTGCAAAGGAGCATCACATGCACCTTTTGTCATCCATCCATTGCTTCGCACCCACTCCACATTCACGCTTACGCTGCACCTCCAATACATCTATGTGAGCACTCGACTCATCTGTGTTGTTTAACCTCTACAAGGTTGAGGAGCTCGCCACACTTGGCCCGCTCACATCTGAGTTACTTCTCCTCTATTTTGACCTTCGATCCCAGTCTCACTCCGTCACGCCTCTTGGCTGATTTCCACATGAACTCGCTTCTAAGGATGTTTCCACCTTAAAGGTCTCCCCAAGTCCACTGTCCCATAACTCTAGAGTCCCATTGCTAATCCATGATGCACATCTCTGCATGGACATACTCCACAAGGGTAGAGTATATCTCCAAGGTCTCTTGAAGACCCCATCATCTGAATGTCCAAGTGTACCTAGTGTTCCATGCTCCACTTAGTGTGGGTGTGAGTTCACCATGTTGGTCTTAATGTCTGCCATGCTCATCTAGCTCATTAGGCTTACGTTGCACTCTCAACACAAATCCTCTATCGTACAAGTTCTTTATGCTCAAATCAAATCGCTCTACCACTACATTGCTCTCATGAGTTTCCCAACTCGCTCCACGTATATTGGGTGCGTTCTTTGCTCCAAGACACCCTGCACTGTTCCTAAGTGCAACCAACTTTTCTCACCAACCCGCCTCAATGCTACTTAGTTCTGGGACCTCCTTGGGCTCATAATATGGTCCATTCAATTATCCATGTGCAACTCTTACTCACTAACCAGCCCTCAAGAGTTGCACCAAGATGACGATACCAGAACTTCCGGGAAGTCACCTATCCCAGGTACTGCCCAAGTGTGCTTAACTCACCCAACTGTATTTTCGTAGCTCTTCTGAGGGCCCATGCATGTGAGGTCGTTAACCCCAACCAATGCGTGGCTAACCATTTTTCCTCGATCGGGAGTCCCTATGGCTCCCTAGATAGTGCCTCGTGCACTACCCTAGTCGGATGGGGTCTGCCCATCCTGGGGGAGATGGTCTCTCTATGAGCTCGGAGACGTGCCCCGTTATAGCATTGAGGAGGCACGTTCAAATAGTAGATGAGAGCTACCTGCACAAGGCTCAAGAAACAATGGGAGTTACGCAGAGGGTAACGAAAGCTAGGGATTTCAACGGACATAGGGAGTGGTTTGAGTGATCAGGTAGAAAAACAAACAGATTCGAGAGCAGAGCATGGTGCGAATGGGAACACCGGACATAGGAAGAAAATGAACATTGCCAACATGCTCAAGGCATAGTTTGGAATAAAAACCAATGTAGAGTGCCTTCAAGTAATGCAATGGCCAATGTGACTAAGGTAAGCTCGGTTCAAGGAGGGAATAAGGTAAAACATTCCCATAGGGAATGATGCAAATTCCAACATGAATGTGAATGACAATGCAAAAGGACGGGTTAAAAGGAAATGTAATAAGGAAACTTGACCCTAAGAGCCTACAATGCAACAAACCCAATATACAAGGGAATAAAACATCTCAAATTCTAATGTAGAACAATGCGAAGCAATACAAGAAAGCAAGGTGACATGGATGATGCAAAGAGTGAAGGGGTAATGCAACGAGCTAACCCAAGGCCAAATTAAGGTTTCCAAGAGCCCTAGGTAGTACTTAGAGCATACACCCCCTCCCCACACCCTTCTTGACCAGCCACCATCATTTTACTCCATTTGGAATACTATTATACTCCATTTGCAATACCTTTCTGCCCCATCATTTTTTTGTATACTTGCTTGCACATAGATAAATTTCTGCCATGTTTAGCTGCTTTCACTTCTACAAGATTAAAAGTGAGATAAAAACAATATATCGTCCAACGAAGCCTGGAAATTGACAGTTATTGGCCATTTTTTTTGTGATTTTTACTATATATTACATGTGAAAATTTGTAAAAACCATTGACAATGACAGAATAAAATTTTGAAAACCATAATTTTTTTTAAATGGTGTATATAAAAACATAATACCTATATATAATATATAGATGAATGTAGACTACAGATAAATCTATAAAAATTATTGGAATTTATAGCCATGGGCCACCTAAAAGAGCTAAGTCGCAGTAGTCAGCGAGTTTTGATTTGACAGAAAAATAATATGAAATTCCATACCTATTTAGCATAAAATCCAACAGACCTTGATCTTTTACATCTAAATCTACAGCCACCTTCACGTCCTTTTCTATGCTCACATCACATTGATTCTAATTCTTTTTTTCCAAGTTCGTCGACAATGTCATCTCCAATTCCTGATGCTCCCCTTGTGATGATTGCAACTTTTCCTTCTAATCTACATTTTACACAACAAAGGAAATTGTGAGACAACAACCAGATGACCTAATAAACATGAAAATATTACCTGATAATGCGGGAAAACATAATAATCTAAGAAAATACCGTATCCTAAGAAAAATTACATCCACTATAGCTGCCATTGTCAAACCAACTAAAACTTTATGTAGTAAAAAAATAGAGACAGAAAAGTGTTTAAAACTGAGATGAATGAATGGTCGTGCACTAGCTCCCTTTATATCAATAGGAGTTTGATCTGGTTTCTAACTTTAAATATTGTAGAGACCCATCGCCCGCTAAAACTGACCTCTAATTTGTAAAAAATCTCAAAGCATAACGCCCCTCCCCATTGTGTGCCCTAGGAAACTACCTTGGTTTCTAGGGTATAACACACCTCTTATCCAATTGAGTTCATAAAAACCCGAGGAAAACAATCAACCAAGCCAAAAACACCCATATGCAAGGTAGTAATACAACCAACTCAAACAAATATGTAGCACGGTTGAATGCAACAAACCCCAATAGCTCATGCGGTAGAATCAAATGCAAACAATATGGATGAAGGTTAGGATAGGCCAAAAATTAGATTTGAAAAAAAAAATCAATTTTATTTAAAAAACCTGGATAAGACCAAAAACGACACCTACCTCAAAAACAATTTCCCACCACATGATCGATACTAGCTAGATTTGGTAGTGAAAGTTGACAACCTACACATGCACAAACCCCAAAAATAAAAAAATACAAAATGATAAACTGTTAAACCAGATTAACACAAAAAAAAATGAATAAAAACGATTAATAAATTTGCACAAGAAAAGTTATAAATATCAAAACCAAGAGTACTTAGTAACAATCATATTAAGAGTCCATAATTACCGAAAGAGAAGATTTGTTACAATGAGAGAGAGATTGAAGATCTCACGAATGGCATACACAATGAAAAGTTGTACTCAAATGATATCACAAACATCCTCCAAGTAATCAATAAGCAAAGCATGAACTCAAGGACAATGAAGCAAGCATGTGTAGACACTAAATCACTCACTTTGGGCACATTACTAGGTTCTCGATCACATATTACTATTCAAATTCTTCTTACAGGAGAAAATGATTGGTTATTCACTATACTTGGCCTCTGAGGCTCCTTCTTAGTCTCCCTTTTGACCTGACAAACCTCATTTCCTAGTTTGACCCTTCATACTTCACCTTTTTTAGCTCTGGACACTAGTGCCTAGCTAGGATGCCAGTGCCCAGCTTCCCTTGTCCCCTCGGATTCTCGAGACCTCTTTGTATTTAGCTCACTCCTTTTGGGTCCTTTCTAGCCATTGGGCATCCTTATCTCTTAGGGGTCAACCTTTTAGTGATCAATTACAAAATTTGAACAAGAGAAGCATATAAATATAAAGTTATGTGACCAAATTAAAGGACCAAGCTCTAAACATCTATACTATCACCTAAGGTTACATCTCACAAGAATATAAGAGCATCATTACATCCATCTAACACCATTACAAGGGACAAGGGTTGGTTTTTTGCATCACATGCATAGGAGGGAAGTTTATTTTATTCCATGCACACATTTATTACATCTTTTTACATCTAGATACTTTGCTCGCTATCAAGTGCAACACACACAAGAACCACCTAGGGCATGATTCCACACACACACACACTTATAAGTACATTAGGTCTGAGATGTAGTGCGAGGATCAGTCATAAGATTACTTGTTTGACAACTGAGGACATTTTAAACCCTCATTTTTCATCTTAATTTTTAAAGATTTGATGTTTTCTTGAGGGTTTTGCAAGTGATCTCTTTATTACATGTTAAAAGCAAATTCAACGATCATTCTACAACATACTAGCAACTAAAAATGAAAAACTATGAAATTCTAGGGACCTAGAAAAATTTAGAACACAAGACTGTCACAGACACTAGTGCCTGTAATGGGACTTTAGAGCCTAGGTGCTATAGTCCTTTTTAGGCACCCTAGTTTAGGCTTATTTGATGATCGCACCATTTTTGGGCTCCGTTGTGACATCCTCGTGCTCATGTTCTATCGTATTCCACTTTCACACACCTTTGAGACATTTTTGAAATTAGATAAGTGATCTAACTCTCTCTTGCACTTAGGGTTTTACTTTCATTGCTTGTTGCTTGAGTCATCTAGTGTACTTTACTACCATATCTTCTTGTTGTAACATATATTAGTATTTAACATAAGTAATACTATCAATATATCTTATTTTTGTTAAATCATTTGGTGAACTTGTCTCGAGTCTAATACGTTTGGATCCTCATCTTTCTTTTATCATGGGTCATAAAGTTCCTCAAATTCCTTTGTCTGATTTACTTAAAATGTATCCCGATTGCCAGGTTGTTCTACAAAAAGCCTTAGAATCCATGTGTCTATGAAATAAGTCCAATTTTCCATCATCTATCTAAAAGTCTAGCCTTCATGATCCTCCATCCAATCAACCCATATTAGAGTCAATTCAAGATTTACATTCTTTATTTTACGACAAATTTTAGGCTATGGAATCCACAATCATATCTCTTAAATATGAAATCCAACAACTTAAAGATGCTTCTTAGGCTCATGTTTGTTCTCCTTCTACATCTCATCCTCATTCTATGTCTTCTACATGTGCTCATATCAGTGAGCCTCAAGTCTTACCATTAGCGAAGCCACTCATTTTTGGTCGCAATGCTAAGCGGCATGAAATTCTAAATGATCTCCTTAGTCATCAATTTATCACTTTACCATGTAGTCAAGGTTATCCTCCTTACTATCTTACAAAACATCAAAGTTTTCTATATTGAAATTATCATTGAATAAATGGACATAATCACAATGATTGTTATGCTTTACAATGAAGAATTAAGCATCTTGAGCGTTAAGGATTTATCTCATTTGTTGCACAAAATTTTGTTGCATGCCCATCTACAAATGCTACATCCAAATGGGCTCCTAAATCTACTCCTTCAATAACCACTTCTAATGTGCCTTCTTCGGTTAGTCAAGCACCACCTATTCAACCCACTTGAACTAAGAAATCACCTCTCAAGGTTTGTTCTCCAACACCCCCTCATCTCAAGTCTTCTACAACATCATCAAGTCAAACTAAGAAACCACCTCTCAAAATCAATGCCCTCTTCTCGATCAAGTATTCTACAACATTACCACATAAGAAACCACTTGCTATGCAAGACACAAAAATATATCCGCATCTTTCAAATTCCACCACTCAAGTCTCCTAATCAATCACCACTTTTGATTCCAATAAAATTTGTTAAAGAACATACTCCTTACATTGATCTAATCAACTTCATCGACTAGCTCTCTATCACTTACATACTTGGGGAAATCATAGCTTATTCCCCCTATTGCATTGCTATCAAATGTTTATATCATCTCATGCATTGGCACTCTATGCTTAAATGACTAATATATCCCTGCATCAATACAAACCATTTGATACACTACTTGTATTGTCATTACCCTATGACACACTCTTGTGCTAAGGTTCACACTTGACTGTTGAGGGCATACTATACACATGAACCTCACACACTACACATTTCACATTTACGACACCTTCTTCTACACATTGCACATCCTACACATCTTCGACATCTTCTTCTTACATCTATTATACATCTTACGTGCTTTGCACTTTCTACACATTACACATCTTATGCCTCTACGACATCTTCTTCTTCCTACACATCATACATATTGTGTGCTTTCTACATATTCTATTCAAACCTACTACTACACATCATACATACTTTGTGCTTTCTACACCTACTCATTCTACATATTCTACACATTTTCAACTATGCACATCTTCGACATCACCTCTTTACTTCTATACATGATTTGCGCTTTCCACACTTACAAAATCTATACATCTTGTACAAAATACACATCCTTACACTCGAAACATTCAACACACATATTTCTAGTGTCGCAATCTCAAACAACATATTACACATTTCCAATCTACATCTTCTTAACATATCCCATCTACACATATCACTATTACACTTTAGGATTGAACCCTTTAAAGTACACACTACCCGACGATGCAATCTAGTCTCATGTTTCACAATCAAATTTTGAGCGTAAAAATATGAATTGATCCTCTCCTCATCAAATTTACATCATTATATGCTTGGTCTTCACAATCAATCAATCTTTCTATCTATCACATCATGCAACACTATTTTTCAATTTACGCTCCAAGCTTCACTTCCTAACATCTTATTCACCCATTCTATGGTCTACACTACATCATCAATCATTCTCACATTTTATTCACATATTCCTACATCTTACACATCAAACGACATCAGTCTACAACCATGCTCTAATATTCAAATTTTTTTCACTTACAAAAACATCATTTGAACCATTTACCGATGACACAATCTTGCTATACGGTTAATTCTTGATTTCCGAGGGGTCTTGTATAAATTAACATGCTTCCACTCATGCCTACATTCATACCCAAGGGGCACAAAGTGCCCCTATCACACACTACATTCCAATCCATCTCATCCACACCATGCTACATATCTTAGAAGTATTTTTTCTTTCTTTCGTATGCTTACATGTACACTTTATTACACATGCTAGATAGATACCTTTTATGTGATTATCTTTATCATACACACATGTTTGTTTACCTTCCTTCTAGTTGTGATCGCAAACTATACACAAATTGATACACGCAACATGGATGCTTGACACAATACCTCATACAAGTCCCGTAACGGCTCCTTGGGCATCCACATTCACACACATTTCAAGTGTTATTGTTTCATTATTATACATAGCACACTACTATATCGGATTATACATGCTTTGACATACTTTATATCTTTCTAACATGCTAATGGGTGCTTCATGTGCAGCATTTTCCTTACAAGACCTATTTTCCACCATGTTATTTTGATGTTTGCTTACTCTTGTTTGCCATTGTTTGTGGGATTTTCCCTATGCTTTGTCTTGTGTGTACACTATATGCTTTCAACCATTGTGGCCTCAATTGTCTTGCAACATCATGAGTGATGTCCCATGTTTACAAACCTGAAAATGTGGTCTACTCGTTCTTCTTGTTTAGTAACTTACATTAATTTCTATATACATGTTTGTTTACACTAACACTTGTCTTCTAGCTAATATTTTCATGTGCCTTGGTTTCTACCAAGCACATTCCCTCTTACATATCGGTATTTCTTCAACATGAGGCCCTATTTTGGGTTGTATCCTCATAGTGATATAGCATGCACCCCAAACAAGGGAGGAATCTATTGGGTGAATCAGTCACCCCATTGATAGACGATTACTGATCATAATTAAACGGTCTATAGTCATAGTTTAATAGTCCACATTCACAATTCAAGTATAGTACAACATAGCTTTAGCATAGTCTATAGACTTAGATAGGGCTCAAAATTAGACTTGGGTCCTTACCTTAGCATAAATACTAGCTCCTGAAGTAGACACTGGGATCCTAGGCACTTCTATCCCTTCTTGGGTTCCCGGGCCCGGGGCGAGATACATAGACTTTTTAGTTCAACAGAGTTTTCAGCATGTCATAGAGGCTTTTCATAGGATAAGTAATCCTCCAAAGCACTTTGGAAAATTACATTTTTCATAATTGTTTGCATTGGATTAGACTTGTACACACTATATGTAGTGGTGTTTTTACTTTGGGAAGAATTCAAAGGTTAAAGAATGACACTAGACCTTTCTCCCTATACTACTTTTGTCATGGTGTGTGATCACCCAAAAATTAACATTCAACATGCTCAATAATTTTTGGAAGAAGTCAAAGGTTAGAGAATGACACTAAACCTTTCTCCATACACTATTTTTTCTATGGCATGAAATCACCCTTGAAAATCACCCTTCATCGAGTTTTTCAGGATCCTCTCTACACTCTTTTTCTCATCACGGATCAGGTGCACATGTTCCTTTTTCACTTTTTCAATTTTACACACTTCTTATACACTTTTTACATGTTTTGATTATATACATATGTATTTGAATACTTTTTTTTCTTATCTTTTACAGTCCGTCCTTATGAGAAGTAGTCACATCAACAACATGTATAACATCAAAAATATACATGTGTATTTCCATCGTAGGGTCATCATCATCACTTTTCTTTTTACTTCCTCTTTTATAGTTTCCATGCTTCACACTTTTTATCACTCCATGCTTTCCTTATCTCGGCATGCTCTCTTTACATCGATCTACATGGTTATCAGTGCACGCATATCTATCTAATTTATGTTATTGCGGTTTCTACTCACCAATATAAAGTGACAGCAAATGTAGACACAAAACATTTACTTTGGGTACATTACTTGGTCCTCATCACATACAACTATTCATATACTTCGTTCAGGAAAAATTACTAGTGTAGTGCCCACTTCCCTTTGACACTTTTAGATCTTGATCTTGATATTATTGATCTTATTATGGACACTATTATGTTTTGTTTTAGTATGATGGTTAGATGTTAGATCATGGATTATTATTGATCTGGATTCAGTTATTATGCATGATGGTTACTAGAGACATTTTTATATGTGGATGATGATATACTTGTTTGACATGGACATATTATAGATGTTGATTTGGACTTGTGACATTGGATATTTTGAGTAGACCTAGTATGGAAGATTATTGATGATGATATAGTTGATTAATTAATTGAAAATGATAATGTTGAATTCTTGATGTTGTTGTGATTCATGTGTTTAGATGATCTTGAGATGTTGTTTATATCATTTTGAATGTTTTGATATGGCCATGAGGCCAAAGGAGGTATTTGCATTTTGTAGTTAAAATATCACAACAATGTCGAGGGACTAGAGACTAACCATATTGAAATTTTGGGTGAATTTAACAAGGTCACCATGGCAACTTTTGTGTGTGTGTGTGTGTTTTGTTTTGCCAGGGAATTCCATAGGGTAGATTTCCATTATTTGTGACCATGGGTTTGTGTAATTTATTAATGTATTCCTTTATTAATGTTGCATGTTTTAATTGTGATGTGTTACCCTCTTCTTTAGTATTATGTGTTGTGTTAATGTTGTAAATAATCATGTGTTAAAATAACTAAATCAATATGTCATAATAATATAATAAATGGAGTTGTTGATTTTAAATG
Source organism: Taxus wallichiana var. yunnanensis (assembly GCA_018340775.1). Taxonomy (NCBI): domain Eukaryota; kingdom Viridiplantae; phylum Streptophyta; class Pinopsida; order Cupressales; family Taxaceae; genus Taxus; species Taxus wallichiana. The sequence continues at coordinate 684,988,470 of CM031234.1, read as the reverse complement.
TTAATGTTGTAAGAGTGTGTAAGAAATGTGTAATACGGTGTAAGGGATATGTAAGAGTATGTAAGATAGATTTTGGAATGTTAAACACTTCATCCTCTTAGGAATTCGAATTTGTCCTTGGAGGATAAATTTGGAGGCTTGTGGGACAAGTTGAGCTTGTCCCACACCTCTTAAAATGATTCACCAACCATACCTATGGTTTGGAGGTTAAATTTAGGCCTTTTAAATGCATTTTTAAATGACTATTTGTAAGTTTTAATTGCACTTGTCTTACATGGTTTTAATTTAGTCCTTTTGGAGTATGGGTTATTTTGGAGTGTGTAAGTGAATTTTGTCATTTTATTTATTTTGTTTAGGTGCATGATGTTGACTTTCCTCTTGGGGTTGAGGAAGAATTATGTGGCATCCCACATGGATCCACATCATCCTCTTCTCTTCCCTCTCCTTAAAATTTAAAACTCCTTGCTTGTTTGTGGTTGTTGAAACTTTGTTCATTCCTCTTGGGGGCACATATTTTTTTATTGTTAGTTTAGGAGATTGTTGTGGAAGGAGTTGGAGCCTCTTTGCATTATTGGAAATTTATGATCTTGGATTGCACTTTGAAATTTGGAAAGCTTGTGGATCTTGGAACAAACTCCATTATGGAGAGGTAGGAACTCAAGCCTTTTTAGAAGTTTTCTTTCTCTTGCATGCATGTATGAAATGGTGAATGTGTTATGTGTTATTGGCTGGTTGGGTAGATTGCTTAAGACATGGTGTAGGAGAAGGCTATGGGGATTCAAATGGGGGACATAAGGAATGCCAATGGCATATATTTTATCATGGAGGAAGATTTGGTTTGGGATCCACCGGAAAAGAAATAGCTTGCATTTCTTACTCTTTGGGGGCATAAGGGAGAAAATTTGGGGGTATAAAGAGGGGTTGGGAGGCATAAGGTTTATGGGTTTGATATGTTATATTAGCGTTATGACTATAGGTGGATGCCTAATTCAAAATAGGGAGGCATAAGTAGTTTCCCCATAGTTCCTTTCTCATGTTGGCTTGCTTGATCAAGCTTAAGTCTTATGTGAATGGTTTCAAATGCGTAGTTATGAATTGTTGTTTTTTCTTGGACTATGTTTTCTTATTATTTATGCATGTGAAAGAATGTTGATTGTTTTGCTGTGGAAGCCATTATTACCATGTGTTGATTATCATCTCCTATTTCAATATGGTTGGGGCTCGGGGCCAATAAGGAAGGATGGCTTCTCCTTCTCATTAGATGTCTTGGTTGGGTGGAGAGTGTTTCCTTTCCCCCTTCCTTGTTTGATCAAATGAAAAGATGAAGAAATGAAGCATACTTCTATTTTTTGAGCCAAAGAAATGTATAGTTTGACAATCCCTCTTTTTTAGCAGGTTTATTGTGTTCTTTCCCACTTTGAAGTGGATGATTTGTATAATTATTATAATTGGAAGTTTCTTGTAATAATAAGGAAAGATTGAAAGTGTAATGTGAATGTAAAGAGTTATATTCCCTTCTCTGTTTTGAAAAGGAATTTGAAGCATATATATGTATTGCATATTGTATTTTAAATTTAAAGGAGTAAAGTTGTAAAGATGTACTCTTTTAAATTAAATAAAGGAATTGCAAGCTCATTTTATTCACATGGTTATAATTGAAGTGGAATACACAATGATGATTTGAAGCTCTATATATTTGTAAAAGCAAGAATTATGTAGGAAGGAAGTATGTTTTTGCATCCTTGGAAGTATACTAAAATTAAAATCAGGACTACAATATAACTTAGAATTGAATGGTTGATTTAGTCAAGAAATGTATTAGACTAGTTAGGAACTATATAGACTTTCAAATGATAAAATTGATATAGTGATTTAAAGGAAATAGTTCTTTGTTATAAACTTCATTATGGTAATTCATTTTCATAAAAACATACAAATCAGACCTGCACTTAGTAATCAACCTAAAAATTTATAAGTTAACATGCTAAGACATTAAAGAACCCAAATTGACCCTAAAATTCAAGAATGAACCTTAAAAAATTTATAGAATCCAACTTGAACTTGCACAGTCGTTTTTCTATCTATTGTCAGAGAAATAAAATTTGAAATCAATTGGATAAATCAACTCTCTAAAAACACTCTAAACCTTCCCTTAACCAATCCTCCATGTCTGTTCGAGTTGAGTGAAGGAGGAAATCTAATTTAACCAAATTAGGAAGTTGAAAATTGCCAGTTCACTACATTAAACACTGCATATTGGTTTCTAAAAATTTACCCCTCAAACTTCATCAAATTTCAAAACTGATGACTCCTATGTAAAGAGGGCATCAAGATCTTTCTGAAAAGTCATCGTTTTCCCAAAACCAAGCTCTCTAGCTCAAGTTATGGCCATTTGGAGTTTTACTTCAATTTGGCATTCAAAAAGTAATAAAATTTAATCTAACTGTTAAAAATTTAAATTTTTAACTTTGGAAAAAGTTCTCTAAAAATACTATGGCCCCCACCATATGATAACCAATTAGGAACTTCCATGTGACACCTCAAAGGGTGGACTAAACTTTTAACTTATCTTTTTTGAAAATTTTACCTTGGGAAAATATCCCCATTTTACCAACCTCACGTCGACCCGGTAGCCAATCATATCTTTGCCATGGCACGGTGGAAGGGGAACTCTTCCGAACTTTAACTTATTTTTTAAAAATTTTGACCTTGGAAAATTTTCACTTTTTCCTCTCTTGGACCAATGACAATCGATGGTGCCACATGTCCTCTAGGGGCTATGGCGTGGGCATAGTTCTTTTTTTGAACTTAACCTTTTTGAAAATTTTGGGGAAAATTTTCATTTTGGCCCCGTGGCCCGCAGCCAATGAGAAGGTGCCATGTGGCACTTTGGGGGTGGTAGTGGGTAGGGTGGAGCCCCTTTTCATTTTGATTTTCAGCCTTTGGAAAATTTCTTAAATTCTCCCCGTGGCCCGCAACTCCACCTTCTCCCTCGGATTCTCCTCCTCCGCGAGCACACGGGCCCGTCCCTTTCTTTCCTTTTTCCTCCCCCTCGGGCACAAGGCACTAATTTCTTCCACCACCCCATTTTCCCTTTACTCAACCAGTGCATGACACATGGAAACCTCATGGCATTAGCGGATGCGAAACAAATTCGGTCCTTATTAATTTTGGCAAAGAGACTTAAAGTCTCAACCCGCTCCGTCAACCCGTCACTTCTCCCAACCAAGTAAGGTGACACGTGTTCCTAGAGGAACCATGGAGGTTCATGGTGTTTTTGACTTTGAGCTCATGCTATGGGAAAATTCCCTAAGTCGCCCCAACCTACTAACCCATTTAAGATGCTTTCTCCTCCTCTTGACACTTGTCCCCCTAAGGAAAATTTAACCCTAGAACTCCACTTGGGAATATCTAGAGATCCACATGGAGTTAGGAGGACTTATTTATATTACTGAAAGGTGAGAGAAATTTCCTATCCATTAGGAATGGTTTAGGAAAATTTTAGAAGTGCATATAGGAGAAAAAATTAGTTGAATTTATGAGCCTGTTAGAGAGCAATCATGGGGGTAAATTACTCCCCTGAACCTAACAAAAAAATAACCCTAAAATTTGAACCTTGTAAACTTGATATTAGTTAATGAAGGAGAAACATAGGTTGTAGTATTTTTGTCTTGTTCCAAAACGTGTTATTGTAAGATGATGTCTTGCAACCTAGTTGTAGACACTTCAAAGCAAAAAAAAATTAACCCATAATTTTCTAGTTAACCCTAGGTAGTTTCTTGGGTCTCAAGTGGTTGTTTAAACGGAACTATAGTTTGGTATCAAAGTAGTGGTTCAAACTCTTGGACCATTGGGCACACTAGGAAACTTGAGACATGAAAACTTAAGCCTATAACACTTGTAAATCTAGAAAACAACTTAGCAAGAATTTGTATATTTTAGTAAACATGGAGGTTGTGTAAAACTTAGCAAAATGAACTAACTTTTGCACTTGGTCTTGTGCGGGAGGCTTAGAAAGAGTGAGAGGAACTTTCACAGGGACTCAAACTCAAAACCATCCACCCATGTGAGCTTGATTTTCAGATGTTAATGCATAGGCTTGGTTAGTGGAGGATAGGAATCTTGAGTCATGATAGAGACCGTTTCTTTGAGGCTTTTCTCCTCAACTCAGCAAGGAGCATAGAGGAGATAACATGAAAGCTCACCACCTGTGTTAGGGTGATCCATCTAGCTAGAGGGATGGAGCGGGAGTATGGTGGAGGATAGAGGAGAAGAAGCTCACATATATCCTAAAGATTTAGAGATAGTGACAGGCAGTGAGCTTGATTTGCTTCAAGAGGAGAGATTCATGGAGCTACTAAGGGATGATCTATCATGGAGGTTCATCTATATTTAGAGATAGTGACACGAGATTTGGAGAGAGATCGAGAAGGTATCTACATAGAGTTCCATGACCTCCATGACCTCCGACGATTCTCTTTCTATAGCAGTATGAGAGTAGATTTTTAGATCTACTCTAGTACATAGGTATATGCACAGATGAGTAGGTGTGGGTTCAAAGGTTCATTCGGGGCTTGAATTTTGATATTGGAAGTGCGGTGTAGATTCATTCCACGAGAATTTAGTGAGACACTATCGAGAAGGCCTATATTGTAAGAGGAGACTTGGGGTAAAACCCGGCAGGCTATAGACTAAGTCGGGATCTGCATTCGGCGAGATGTAAGATGGTAGATCAAGAGGTTCATCTCCTCCTCCTCATGGTGTTAACATTCCTCACAATGATCCTTTAGGCCACAATAGGGACAAGTAACCCCCTTCCCACCTTATAGACCTCCACAAAGAGTTGATGCATAGAGAGTATATGGGGCCTCCTCCTGAGGGGTCCATCAAGACACGAGGGTGGACCTAGAGCTCATTCAATGGGAGCTCACCTAGTAGCGAGACCACAATAGACCATAGCCGGATCATCAGGATCCATGCCACAGACTTCTAGAGCACCTGTTGGAGGTGCTACTCCTTGGAGAGGATCAGTTGTTGCTTTAGATGTGGAGTTACTAGACATTTCTAGAGAGATTGCCCTCAGAACCCTAACAAGGGTAAGGCATAGGTTTAAAGCTGATGGTGATATGGGACATAGTCACATGATTTATGTAGTGGTTGAGAACCACCAGGTAGAGCACTAGAGCATAGTCATTAAGACCACATGTAGCATTGGTGGTATTCCTACCTCTGTATTGTTTGATTCTGGTTCTTCTGATTCTTTCATTACACCATCTTTAGTAGAGTGATGCAGGCTGGTGGCAGTTAGGCAAGGTCTTAGTTGGGATGTTGAGATGGCTTTTGGAGCCAAGATCTCTATGGACTCCTTAGTTAAGGAGTGTGTAGTGGATTTGGGACCTTTCACCACTACCTCAGATCTCTGTATTCTTCCTTTGGGCTCATATGGAGTCATTTTAGGTATGGATTTTTATCTACACACAGGGCTAGAATGGATTTTTATCACAAGACTATAGCTTATGTAGATGATTTAGGAGTTGATTGGGTGATCTCGGGGTTTAGGAGACCCGTTTCTATTTGCACCATCTCCACTATGTAGTTTAAGCGGTGTGTGCAATGGGGTTGTTAGATGTATGCTATTACAGTTAGTGATAGATCAAAGGATGGATCTAGTGGACCATCACTAGATGATCATCCCATTTTGAGAGAGTTTTTAATGTTTTTCCATGGGAGATACTAGGGATGCCATCCCCACGTGAGATTGAGTTTCATATAGATTTGGTTCCGGAGTAGAAGTCTTCTCACGAGCACCTTATCGATGACCACCACAGAGCTCTGTGAGCTCAAGTTTCATAGCTTGAGGGCCTTTTGAAGAAGGGCCTTATCCATCCTAGTGTATTCCCTTGGGGTACACCGGTGATTTTCATGAAGAAGAAGGATGGATCCTTGTGGTTGTGTATTGATTACCGCTAGTTGAATAAGGTAAGATCAAGAATCATTATCCTCTTCCTCACATTGATGACTTATTTGATCATATTAAGGGAGCCATGATGTTCTCTAAGATTGATCTCAAGTTAGGCTACCATCAGTTGAGGATTTCGGAGGTGGACATTCATAAGACCGCCTTTCACACGAGATATGGGCACTATGAGTTCACAGTGGTGCCTTTTGGTTTGACGAATGCCCCTACAGTGTTTATGATTTTGATGAATGGGGTATTCAAGACATTTTTAGATCACTTCATGCTCATCTTCCTAGATGAAATTTTTATATACTCACATACATGTGAGGAGCACAAGGGCACCTTTGCCAGGTTCTTTAGTGTCTTCGTGAGCAGTAGCTTTACGGGAACTTAGAGAAGTGTGCTTTCTTTCGATCGAGGTATAATATTTTGGTCATATCATTTCTTAGGAAGGTATCACATTCAATCCTTCCGAGATTAGATCCATTATGGATTGGCTATCACCCACTATAGTGACCAAGGTGTGTAGCGTCATGGGATTGGAAGGATTAATACGGAGATTTGTTTAGGACTTCTCTCGTATTACACACCCCATCACTTCCCTTCAGAGGAAAGGGAATAAGTTTTTTTGGTCAGATAATGCGAGTGGGCCTTTAGGACACTGAAGGAGTGCCTCACTATAACACCCATTCTTGTAGTGTTAGATCCATAGGGTGAGTTCTTTGTTTGCACAAATGCTTCTTTAGCAAGGCTTAGAGGTGTGTTGATGTAGGATGGTAGATTTGTAGCTTTTGAGTCTTGCAAACTCAAGGATCAAGAGCTTAATTATCCTACCCATGATCTTAAGCTTATGACAATTGTGCATGATTTAGTTAGATGGAGAAACTTCCTTCTTGGATGGAGATTCACACTTAGGATAGATCATTTGAGTCTTCGCCACCTCTTCACGCATCCCAATCTCAATGCTCATCAATTGTGTTGGATGGAGTTGCTTTGTGAGTATGACATGGAGATCGAGCATGTGAAGGGAAAAGAGAATGTGGTAGAAGACACTCTCAGTAGATGGAGACATGTGGCTATGGCCACCTCGGTGAGCACAACTTATGAGCGGGATTCTTTAGCAACTTCCTCTTGATAGCTTCTACATCTCAGTACAAGTAGAGATCGAGTCACAAAGACCCCTTGAGGGGAAGTTTGATGGTTTTTCCTTAGAGGTAGATGGTCTTCTTAGGCACAGAGGTAGGATATATGTTCCCAGAGAGGGAGGCTTGAGGTAGGACATCTTGGTAGAGGCACATCATGCACCCTATTCAGCCCATCCTAGGGTGAAGAAGATGCACGCTACCTTGAGACAATTATACCACTAGAGAGGACTTCATTGAGACATGGCTCAGTTTGTGTCATGGTGTTTAGAGTGCTAGAGGGTTAAGGCCGAGCATCAACATCCAGCAGGCCTTCTTTATCCTCATGTCATACCGAAATGGAAGTGGGACACCATTTCCATGGATTTCATCATGGGCTACCGATGTCGAGATATCACCATGACATCATTATGGTCATGGTTGATAAATTGACAAAAGTGGCTCACTTTTCTCTAGTGATACCACTTATATAGCTAGAATAATGGCATGAATATATTTGGATGAGATCCTCACGTTGCATAGGATTCCGGAAAATCATTTGTGATTGTGATCCTTTTACACTACACACTTTTGGAATACCATGCGGTATGTCCTCGAGATGAGGATCAACTTCAGCATATCATATCACCCGAGAGAGATGGATAGGCCGAATGAGTGAATCATATTTTAGAGGATATGATTAGGATGTATGTGATGGATTAACAGTCTAAGTGGGAGGAGTACATCTACTTAGTGGAGTTTGCATACAATAACAGTTTTCAGAGTTCTATAGGCATGGATCCTTTTTAGTGCCTCGTATGGTAGAGAGTACAGGACACCTCTTAGTTGGGATAGGTTAGAGGACATGGTATCTTTTGACTAGCTCTTTTGTAGGACATGGAGCAACAGGTAGTGTTGATCGGGAAAAGATTGCAGAGGAGGCACGGGACATACGAGAATAATTTGCGGATCATCATATGATTCATCATAGTTTT